>JAUMJK010000290.1:3000000-3525534 GCA_033558105.1 Coccyzus lansbergi | reverse complement strand
GGGAGACACACGCGCGCCGCGCGCGGGGCATTCTGGGTATTGTAGTTTTCAAGCTCGTGGCCAGGCAGCGTACGGCAGTGAAAGCCGAGGGCTCAGCCGACAGCGCGGCCGGCGCCATGTTGGTAACGGAGGCGAGGGGGGAGGCAGCCATCTTGTCGGGGGGAAGCGAGGCGGGGCGATGGCGACAGGCTGTAGGGTGGCGAGCCGTGCTGTCCTCTAGCCACGGCAGCGTCTATGGCAGCTTCTCTCAGCACCGCCCGAGGCAGCGCCAGCCCTGACGCCCCTGGCACGTGGGTCCTGCCGCGTGCTCGCATAGAATTGTCAGGGGGTGGAAAAGACCCTTAAGGTCATCGAGTCCAACCATCGACCCGGCGCTACCACGCCTTCTAAACCACGGTTCTCGAGTGCCACATCGACACGTTGAAGGAAGAAATGATTTGCTGGTTGAGGCAGGTGATTCTCCCCCTCTGTTCCTCTCTCGTAAGACCTCATTTGTAGTACTGTATCCAGTTCTGGAATCTTCAACATAAGGAGGATATCGAATGTTGGGACGGGTCCAGAGGAGGGCTACAAAGATGATCTGAGGGCTGGAGCACATGCCATAGAAGGACAGGCTGAGAGAGCTGGGTTTGTTCAGCCTGCAGAGGACAAGGCTCCAAGGAGACTTCATAGTGACTTTACAGTATCTGAAGGGGCTACAAGAAAGCTGGGGAGGGGCTGCTTACAAAGCTTGGAGTGATAGGACTGGGGGTAATTTTATTGTCTGCAAAAGACAATAAAAAATCTTTTTATAAGTATATTAACAGTAAAAGGACGACAAGGGAGACCATACAGTCCCTTTTGGACTCAGAGGGAACAGCAGTGACAGGGGACGAGGAGAAGGCTGAGGTACTTAATGCCTTCTTTGCCTCAGTCTTTAACTGTAAAGAAAGCTGTTCCCTCTGTGTAGATACCCCGGAAACAGAGGAGCAATACGAGGCTCCCATAGTGCAAGAGGAGGTGGTCAGAGCCCTGCTTGGCCAACTGGACACCCACAAGTCTATGGGGCCAGATGGGATACATCCTAGGGTTTTGAGGGAGCTGGCGGATGTATTGGCCAAACCCCTTTCCATCATCTTCCAGCAGTCCTGGAAGACTGGGGAGGTACCTCTGGACTGGAGACTGGCTGATGTAGTTCCCATTTACAAGAAGGGTAGCAGGGAGGATCCGGGGAACTACAGGCCAGTCAGTCTGACCTCAGTGCCAGGGAAAGTCATAGAACAGGTGATCTTGAGTGCTATCATGAAGCATTTACAAGAGAACCGGGTGATCAGGCCCAGTCAACATGGGTTTACCAGAGGCACGTCCTGCCAAACCAACCTGATCGCCTTCTATGACAAAGTCACTCGGCTGATGGATGAGGGAAAGGCTGTGGATGTGGTCTTTCTGGACTTCAGTAAAGCCTTTGACACAGTTTCTCACAGCATTCTGCTGTGGAAACTGTCAGCCTCCGGCCTGGATAAGCACACACTCTCCTGGGTAGAAAACTGGCTGGATGGCCGGGCCCAGAGAGTGGTGGTAAATGGTATTAAGTCCAGCTGGAGGCCAGTGACAAGTGGGATTCCCCAGGGCTCAGTGCTAGGTCCAGTCCTGTTCAATGTCTTCATCAATGACCTGGATGAGGGCATTGAGGGTACCCTTAGCAAGTTTGCAGATGACACAAAGCTGTGTGCAAGTGTCGATCTGCTGGAGGGTAGGGAGGCTTTGCAAAGGGACCTGGACAGGCTGGACCGCTGGGCAGTGTCTAACGGCATGAGGTTTAACATGGCCAAATGCCGGGTCCTGCACTTGGGGCACAACAACCCTAAGCAGAGCTACAGACTGGGAGAAGTCTGGCTGGAAAACTGCCAGGAGGAGAGGGACCTGGGGGTGTTGGTCGACAGCCGACTGAACATGAGCCAGCAGTGTGGCCAGGTGGCCAAGAAGGCCAATGGCATCCTGGCTTGTATCAGAAATGGTGTGACCAGCAGGTCCAGGGAGGTGATTCTCCCTCTGTACTCAGCACTGGTGAGGCTGCTCCTTGAATCCTGTGTTCAGTTCTGGGCCCCTCAGCACAAGAAGGATGTTGAGGCTCTGGAGCAAGTCCAGAGAAGAGCAACGAGGCTGGTGAAGGGGCTGGAGAACAGACCCTATGAGGAGCAGCTGAGAGAGCTGGGGTTGTTCAGCCTGGAGAAGAGGAGGCTGAGAGGAGACCTCATTACTCTCTACAAGTACCTGAAAGGTGGTTGTGGAGAGGAGGGAGCTGGCCTCTTCTCCCAAGTGACAGGGGACAGGACGAGAGGGAATGGCCTCAAGCTCCGCCAGGGTAGATTTAGGCTGGAGATTAGGAGGAGGTTTTTAACGCAGAGGGTCATTGGGCATTGGAATAGGCTGCCCAGGGAGGTGGTTGATTCCCCTTCCCTGGAGGTGTTTAAGACACGGGTGGATGAGGTCTTGAGGGACTTGGTTTAGTGTTAGATAGGAATGGTTGGACTAGAAGATCCGATGGGTCCCTTCCAACCTGGTTGTTCTGTGATTCTGTGATTCTGTAATGGGTATAAAGTGGAGAGGGGCAGATTTAGACTAGGCATTAGGAAGAATTTTTCCACCATGAGAGTTGTCAGGTGCTGGCACAGGTTGCCCAGGGACGTTGTGGCTGCCCCATCCCTGGAGGTGTTCCAGGCCAGGTTGGATGGAGCCTTGGGCAGCCTGATCTTTAGGGAGATGTCCCTGCCCATGGCAGGGAGGCTGGAAGTGGATGATCTGTAAGATTCCTTCCAACTTGAACTATTCTGCGATGCAGTGATTCTAAGTTGCTAAGCTATGTTTGAACATCATATATAGATTTTGTGATTTTAGAACTAAAATGTAGGATTAGCTTGAGTAATAACTTTTAGCTAGCCTATGCCTGGATACTTATGCTTAACTTTTAACAAGGCTGTGGTTAGAAAAATAGGAAGAATGTGACTATATCTAATTAAGCCAGATAACAAGGACTAGTATAATGATAAGACAGAGAGGAACCAGCTAGGGCTAGATGCAGCCTTGAAGAGGTGCCTGAGGAGTCTAAGAGCATGTGCAAGAAGGGGAGTTGAAAAGTTCAGCTGTGAGGAAGATATACATTCCAAGACCCCTAAGGAGATCCCCAGAGCGCAGAGCTCAGGTGCCAAGGGTAGAAAACTTACACAAATTAATTCCAGGAACTGCTTATAATAGACACACCTATTCCAGAAATGAATAATGAATATGCAGAATGTTTCCCAGAATCTATATGAATATGTATATTTATCGAGTATAAAAATTATGTGCCTAGCCTCAATAACTGCACACCCTAGGCTGAATCATTCCCACTGTGCCCAGCACTGCACAATAAAGGATACCTGCTTAATAATCAATTTTGCATTGACTATTGAGTGTGGCTTTTCACAGCATCAGCGTCTTTTGAATGCCTCCAGAGATGGTGACTCCACCACTTACCTGGCAGCCTGTTCCAATGCTTCACTCTTTCCATGAAGACATTTTAACTAAATAGCCAATGTAAGCCTCCCCTGGCACAACTTGAGCCTCTCTAGTAGATGCTCTTTCCCCTGAGCCGCAGACTCTTTCTCCATTGGTGGGGCCTGTATCCTGCCACCCACAAATGGTGCACAGGCTGCTAAAGAAGGAAAAGCAGTGGGTGTTGTGGCAGTGCCCAGCACCCTGGTAAGAACCACTAACCTGCCCAGCTCCCTCCTAGGAGCTAAAAAACTTTTAAAATGTTTACGAGGGAGGTTACTGGGAAGCTCTTCTGTCCTTTAATGGCTTTGAAGGTCAAATTGGCCCTAATGGCTTCAGTGACAGGAGTGAAAAGTGACCATTAGAGACTGTAAGGCAATTACATAAACTCCTTAAATAATTTGGTTAAATTTCACTTTTCTTATTTTTTTTTTATTATGATGATATCTTGTTTGTTTCAGGGACTTTGCCTCCTACCAGGGTGTTGTCAGGTGAGCAGGGACAGCTTTCTTGGGTAGAAGGAAAAACCTTCTTTTAAATTAAGCCTTTCAGCCTTTCTAAGTCAAATTGGTGTCTCCTGGGAAACTCACAAAACTTGGCTTTTAAAACTTGCAGCCCAGTCCCTGAGAGTTCCTTTGCAATGATCACACATGCGAAATGTCCTTGCAGACTTGCCATGGTTCTCAAATTTGGAGTAAGGCTGCTGCATTTTTGTGCTTTTCCTGAGGATGAATTATGAAGGGGGTTTTTTTTCAGCAAAGAGTGAAAAAGCAGAAATATAAAAATTAAAATTCAGTATCATGTTACTGTTTATTTTTCTTCTTTTCTAACTAGATTTTCTTAAGATCCAACAAGAACAGGAGAGTAGATAATGCATGTGCTTTGTAAAGGCCAAAATATTGTGCCAAACAGACTTACTTTTCTTTGCTCAGAACACTTTGCATCTTTTTATTTTGACCTCAGTGGCCAAACTACATGATTTAGAAAGGATACTGTTCCAATTATTTCACCTTATACAAAACTCAGGGTAGAATAATGGGGTGTGTATATCATGTCTTATATTTCTGGGGTTTTTTAATACATTTAAACCAGTGTGAATTCTAAGATCTGTACAAGGGAAAATGAAGCAAGATAAAAGTTGGGTTGGGTTTTTTTAAGCAGGTATCAATCATGCTACAGTTATTTATGTCAGTTCTATTCAAGTAGATGTTATCTCTAGAAATCATGCTTCGTTGGTGGATTATACTATTTTACATACCCCACGGTACTAAAAACATCAGCAAATATGACACAAGACCTACTGAAAACTTCCTGAAGTCACAGCTGGAAGTCAGGTAGGTTTCTTAACAAGTACTAGGTGCCTGTGCACATGTCTGAAATCTGATCCACTGCAGTTACAAAGACCTTTCAATACCACAACATCTAAGCTGCAGAAATTTTGCTCCCTGCAGTCATATTGCTTACTTGGGCATCCCAGAGATATGCATATATCTGGTTCCAGTTAACTTTTTACTGTTACCTTTATTTGTAAGTATTTTCACACATCAGAAGGAAAATAGTATCAGCATCTTTTAAAGTAGGAATTAAAATGTATATGGAACTGTAAGGTACTGGCAAAAAAGTAGAAGCTCTATGGGAGGTTAACCTGATGTGCGTATTCACACTTTGTTGTTAGTGTATGTTCGCCTACAGTTCATCTAACAAGAATGCTGAATTTGGTCAAAAATGCTGTATGATAAATTTCTAGCTGAGGTATTTAACCATCAAAAAAAGAAGATCCTGCAAATCTTGCAGTGGTTTTGCATATCCTATGGTATCATATGTTCCTTTTATTTCAGTCATGATACTGCTTGTTTTTTCTCTCTCCAGGTTTATTTTATGACTAAACTTTCATGAAGAAGTAGATTCCTCGATTGTATTCTTCACTGTTAATAATCAGGGAAATTTGTAATGTTAACTTCTCTTCTATAAAGGGAACAAAATGGCATGTGTAAAAAGAATATGTTGATCCAACAGTTTTTGTATCTATTATTTGGCATTTGAACATGATGCTATAAACATTTGAAAACTGCAAGGGAGCTGCCTTTCAAAGAGAAGGTATTCAGAAACTGCCACCTCATACAGGGGAAGCATAATAGCCCAGTCTTTGAGACAGCTTGTCATTTTTGAGACGATTCAGATGAAAAGACAACAAATATTGAACAGCTGTGGTTACATTCCTGATACAACAAGATCCAAAACATCCCTGTGGGAGCCACAGGTATGCTAATGTCCCACAAAATAAATAAGACTCCCAAGATAATATATGTAGAAGATGACGTCAACTCATAGTTTTGCTAGTTATCAAGTAAACATCTTATATCATTCTGACAATTAGTAGTTCTGGTACGATTACTCTCTTGCACGTAGTACATTGCCTTTGCTTTCAAGCAAGAAGTGTTCCCAGAGGCAACTAATCCCAGGTGATGGGTAGGAGTTAGAGCTTCATGCACACCTGTATTGGATCAACTCAGATCAGTTCCCATTCACTGTCAATGGGGATGACCTTAGACAAGAAATATCTGCCCTTTGGGAATTCAGTCTTTTTTTTACTGACAAATTACATCCTATAGGAAGCATGGTGACACCTTCATTAGAGTGACAAGGGATATGGGAATATACCCAACATTTTGAAACATCTAAGTCTCTAGCATAATCGTAGGCTAGCTGAAGAAAGGTGTTTTAGCAGTCTATGCGAAGATATAAAAGCTTTCAACTTTTGAAGGATCAGATCATCTTTCTGGGTTCCATTCTGCTGGTCTTGAGTCATCAGTGTGTCACCTTGGTGTATACCCAAATCTACAGGTTCCCAAGAGTGGCACATTCAGAAGCAGGTTCTGGAAGGCCTTGTTTTACCTATGAGTGAATAGTTCTCCCACATTTCATTAGAGCCTTGTAATAATTCAACCTAACATTGTCAATCATCTGTAGCTTGAATCTATGTGGTGGCTTAGGTGGGGTATGCAGTAACCTTATTTACTCATTACAGCTTTATACGGGACAGCACATGTTTTTTATGCATGTTGCTCTTACTGTGTTTTAGTGGTAGTGTCAGTGGTAAAGCATTTGGCCATTTAAGGCCTGTTTCTTCACAAATTTTGGCCAGTATATTTCTTAAAGAGAATTTTTCCTTTCAACAGCTCCACAGTGTAAATGCTGTTGGATTCCTAATGCTGGGTAACTTGTCCTGTGAAGTGAGTCCCCCAGCTGCTGTGTAGTACAAGAGGTACTCCAAAATGAGTCATTCTTTCTAAAGCTTGGTGACAATAGTAGCATCTGCATTTCTACATGGGCAGACGTCTACCCATCCTGGGAAAAGATATATGATTACAGAAATGCAATGGTAGATACAGTCTTTGGGCATCTGTCTACAACTCATTTGCAAAATTACAAAAGGCATCCCGAGGTTTTGGTGTCGACCCTTCATCTGATGTTATGGATCAAACAACTAGGACAAATGTTGCAGTGCTGTTGTGCTCTTACAGAGAATCTGGGGCAAACCAATGTTATTGTACTGCTTCAGTAATTTCCCACTTGCCAGTACAAACCAGCAGGTGGATCTCACTAACCAGGTATGGGAAGAGGACCTGAGGTGCAAGGTGGTGGCCTTCTGGGGAGCAATACAAAGAGTTGAGGTATAACTGGCAGCCTTGGCACAGCCAGACAGCATTTTCGTCTCCTGGGGCTGGGTCCTGTAAGATAGACAGTTCTGAAAGAGAAGTAAGCAGTGACTGTTCTGTGCAAAGGCTGCTGAGAGCACATTCAGGAGTGTGCCAGCCAGAAAAGCCCACTGCCCTTGCAGTTTGATCAGCTAGGCATTTTCTCATCTGACATCATCAAAAGGGAAAACATGAGTTTAGCATTTTGCTGCTGCTAAAAGTAACAGTAATAGTAATGTTAGCAGAAAAGTTCCAACATAGCCAGCTGTTTGGATTGCTTGGGGGTGATTGCCCTTGTGTAAATAGAGAGACACGAGTCAGGACAACAAGTTCTGTAGTTTGTGAAAAAGAGATGGCTGGAAACAAGTTTCTAAACCACTGAAGGAAGCACAGACAGCACATCCTGCA
Source organism: Coccyzus lansbergi (assembly GCA_033558105.1). Taxonomy (NCBI): domain Eukaryota; kingdom Metazoa; phylum Chordata; class Aves; order Cuculiformes; family Coccyzidae; genus Coccyzus; species Coccyzus lansbergi. The sequence continues at coordinate 3,517,915 of JAUMJK010000290.1, read as the reverse complement.
TCTGTATACCCTGTGAAGCCATGGGGACAGGACTTTTCTCCAGTAAGGATTGTCTGGGTTCTGCAGGGGGACACCTCTGAGGTTGTGGAGTGGTTCCAGGGGTTGCTCTTTGACAGGAAGACCGTTGTGGTGGTCTTCATCAGCAGGAGCAGGACACTGCTGCAGGGTTAAGTACACATCAGCGAGGGAAGCGTTAGTTGTTGACAAGAGGTGTTTTCATTGGAAAATATGCTTGTGCAAGTTGGAAATATGCTGAAGTTTCCCTGTGAAGAGGGTTGCAACAGGATAGGGAGCAGCAACAAGTTAGATCATCACCCAGGACCACAGTATTGTGATGTTCTGTGATGTCTTTTGTTTTATTTTTTTTCCTATTTATATTTTTATGACTATTTTTTTTCTATTTTTTTTTCTATTTGATGTCTTTTCCATACAAGCTGAAACAGACATCTCATTGGACCTGGGCCACCAGGTCGCTGGAGTATTTATGCTATTAAACACATCAACAAGGAAGCCAACTACTAAAAAATTTATGACTTATAAAAGTTATATTTTTAAAAAAGGAGTATGCATGTTACTTCTCAGATGGTAGCTGTGAAAAGTGTTCGAATTGCAGTCCTGGAGAATTAGCCTGATATGTAAAGAGGTGTGACATGAAAACTCTAAAGCTTTTGACAAAAGTCCTATTGGGTTTGTTTTTAGGGGGGAAACCCCTTTTTTAAATGCAAATACTTTGTTCACAAAGACTGCAACAGTTCCAGCATGCCTAAGGCTTACAACTGTTGCCTTAAGAGAAATTAAACATGGATGTTGAAAATACTCATTTTTAATTTGTGTTTTCTGATTTTCCCTGAGAAGATTTTATTTCAATCCAAGTCATTCTCCTTTCTGCATTACCCAATGTCATCAAGAAAAATTAACAAATACAGCAAGACCTGGCAGCTGTGAGATAACCCCCTGTTGTATTAGTGATGTCCTAGGTTTCTCAAAACTGAAGTATCTCAGATTTACGTGGAAAAGCAGAGCACCAAGATTTGTTTATTTGTGTCGTGACCATGCTAGGGAGTAAATAGAGATTCCTTTTCAGATTAAGAATGCCTTTTTTTCCTACAGCAAGTAAAAAAGTACAATCTTTTCTGAGATTGAAAAAGTGATACCTTAAAGTGTTGCCTACCCAGTGATAGATAGGCAGCTTTGCAACTTCATTACCAATTTACGACACTGGGTGGATCTCCGAAGTCAGGAGAAGAAAAAAAATCTTAGTTGACACTGTCTTGGCATGGCAAAAGTGGATTGGGCTCCACCCTGTTCATTAGCATCTTGATTTCTCCATTTATTCTCTGTTTAATGATAGGGTGAATTGCTGTGGCATCACTTTACTTAATGAATTAATAGGAATAAAACTCATCACAGCAAAGCAGCAGAATAGGCAATTTCTGATGAGAAACTTAATTACTGAAAACATTGGGTATCTGCAGTTCTTTGTCGGAGAACTTAAGCTTGTCTTTGTTTTGAAGTACTTTTTCTGCACTGATTCACTCTGGACTGAACAGAGATCTTGCAAGGTAAGGGATATTTCTGCTTAACTTTTGAGTGCACACTGCTATAACCATCTCTTTTAGGTAAAACCTTCCTTCCTCACTCTGTAGTTTTGGGTTTCCAGTATGACTTCACATTTCTTACATAATTATCCCGTTTCTAAAGTGAAAAAGCCTTGAGCACCTTAGTAGTGTTTAAAGTTAGATGTGCAGGCTTTTGTACCACCAGTGAACCAGGACTAAAATTCTGTATTGCCAAAATCAAAACTATTATATTTGCATGAGTAAAGTATTTAATGACACAAAAATTGTTCTAAAAAACAATACTCCTGAAATGCAGTTTGTTGGTCACGGAAAACTTGCTACTTATGTCTATCTGTAAAATGTGCTAAATTTGTAGTGTGCTTAAGAAGTGTGTTATCCTTTAATATATGTCTCTAAGGAAATTGTTTTTATCCAGTTTAACAGAAAACTCAACATCTGTCCAGGTAATACACCACCACGTATAATTTTTCAGCTACAAGCTTATAAGTACCTATTTACATTCTACTGTAAAATCTAAGAATTATGGGGTTTAATTTACATTATAAACTTTATAATAGCGCTGCAGTACAGGTAGGAAAAATAACCCTTTTTAAAAACACATCAGACACCATTGCTGCCTACAGTAGGATTTAATAGGCTACTACTAATGTGTAGGGTCTTCTGTGTCCTAAAAGCAAATCAACACAAGGCTTCTACAGCACATAAAATGCATGGAAGATGCAGCAGTGGTGTAGATTTGAATCCAGGTACACACCTCAGCTGGATAATTCCTTCATGGATTTTCCTTACACTTTCTTTGGTAGTTATTGAGGTAAGCACTAAAAGATGATTTTATCATTTATTTTATTATAGGATGCCTCTGTCTAGGGCTTTAAGCACCTTATACAAATGTTTAATAAAATGTTTAATATAACATTTCGTTTCATATTAAAGAACTGGCAGATCACCTGGTTTTATATTGGTCTTGATTGTTTCCTATGTGGTCTGGAACAAGATGTTTATGAATATTTTGTCCCTCCTTTAAACTGTGCAAAACTATTGTAAATGTTTGTAAAGCTTTTTGACCTCTCACAACTGAAAGGCTGTAGAAATACAAAGTATGTGTTACTAATTCAGAGAGACAAAATCCCCTCAGTACTTAAGCTGTATCTTCATAACTGATGCTCCTGCCTCTAGATGCATATAGCATCCAGCTGTAATGTTGCACTAATACTGCCTTTATACCATAATTTTAGAATTCAGGTTGCATTTGCTACTTCATTTTTAGCTATTCCATACCTTAAAAAATGAAATAAAGTTGTTATGTAGTTGATTTAAAGGCATTTTACATGCTTCCCTAGACTTTATATAATGGATTATAAATTTAAGAATATATAACCATAAAAGAGTGGTGAAAGCAATTTTTCTGCACTCCCCTAGTCAGATCTGAATTTAGTACGTATGCAGTAGCCTCTATTGTACCTCTAATCTTAATCAACTGAAACAAATACAAATGAAGACTAGATTCAATAATGGATGAAGTGAAGAGCTGACTACTTTATTTCTTCTATCAGAACTACCAGGAGCATATCAGTATTTATCATATGATGTGACTGAAATGAACACACTTATAACTGGAAATATGAATTGTATCACATACATCCATGCATCTAATAGCAGTCTAAACTGTAATAGCTTAGGCAACTAAAACAAAATATACTAGCACGGACGGTGCCTTCGTCATGTGTTCTTCACTGTCATCTGCCTTTATCAGCTCAGCAAAGGCTGGCTTTGTGGCCCATGGCTTTGCTGCCTAGTAAATACCTGAGCATAATTCTTTCCCTAGTTTAAAGGAGATGCATCTACAAGGTAGAGGTAACCCAAACGTAGGCATTTTGTGAATGACAGTTCTGAAAACATTTGTCATTAATAGAAAACACCACTTCCACTTATTTCTCAGAAGCAATTAAAAATAAAAATTGACAAGCAGATAGTGAATAAGGAGCAAGCAGCAAAATTAAATAAGAAAATAAATGGATTTAGGTGGTGTTTGAAAGCCAATTTCTTCTTTAATAAAATGCAATTCTCACTGCAAGTCTGCTTTTAAAATAATAATTAGTGAGCAGATACATTCATTTGATGGTGTTGAACAACACTTGCTTTGAGCTTTTGGTTCAGATCTGCACATTGTATATGATGCATCTTCACTCACATGGTATTGCAGCATCATGCAGTTATAAAAGATTCATCACAGAATTTACGTAAGTTTCTGTTTTGTTACAGAAGCATCCTGCTTTCCTTCACATGGAAAACTCAGAGAACTGGAGTTACTGTAGCTTAGAGCAACTGAAAAAAAATGTTGGAAAAAGAAAGTAGGAGGAGATGTGAAGTCATGTTTTGACTGGAGGCCTGTCAGGAGAAACACTACCATTCATTAATAACCCCTGGCAGAGTTACCTCAGCAAATGGCCATTGTGTAGTTTAGTGCTGTTTTATTCCAGATACAGATGAAGACATGATGACCAGCTACTTGAAAAGTCTTAGTTTAAAAGCTATTCTTGTAGACACTACATTTTGGTACTTGACCCACTTCTCAAGGAAAGCATAGTCTGCTGTCCTATCAAAGAGATTATTTCTGAAGTGTGAGTCATATATTTCCCTATTGCCTTTCATCTTCCAGTGGGTTGAAGACTGGTATGTTTTTTGAGCCTCTACAGTGAAACAAAAGTTCAGCAAATACTTGCGTTTGATAGTGGTCAATGTGGTTTATCTGTCAGGAAGAAATGTTTGGGAATTTTGTAAACTTTTTTTCTTTTGGGAAAGGGCTGTTGTGCTAAACCCAGAACATACAGGTTTTGATTAATTTATTATTGCAAAGGTCCTTGAGGCAGAATAGAGTGTGGACACAACTCTTATAACATGGACATACCATACTAAAGGATGGAGTGAAAAAATAGTAAACCAACTTTGAATCCTTGTTCTGCTTTATTCTGTAAAGATCAATAAAGACCAGTAACCATTGATCTCCTGCATTCTCAGTGATTTCCAAACCATTACATCATTTGGAGGTAAATGCACTCTGTTTAAATGTTGTGATGAAACTGTTGTGTTTGCAGCCAAAATTTCTTTCCAAGCTCAGTTCATTTGATCTTGCTGACAAGAAGACCAAAATAAAAAAGGATTTCTTCTGTTTGCATTTAAGTCTGAAAATTAGTGTTGAGGTGTGCTGGTTCATCTACTTTGCACTTGTGTATCCACTCATTATACTGTCACTTCTACTTTCCTACCATTGTGTTTCTTCTTGCAGGTGTCATTCAGCAAAGCTTTTTCTACCTCTTGTTCTGCCTGAGAGTTCTTCCCTTGTTCCAGTTCATCTCCACTGGTGTTTCCCAGGCATTCCAGGTATTCTACTTGCCACTGTGGAAAATCACATTTTTAGTTTGAAATTCTCGTTTCTTTGCCTTACTTATTTTGGTTGTTTCATTTTCTTTCTCTTTTTTTTTTTGGTCTTTTTACCTTAAGCCACCAATCTCCTTTCTATCAAGCCCCAACTAAACAATTTTCTAGTTTCCACCTGTCCTTCCTCTGGACTACATTTTGAAGTATTTTCCTTTTAAAGGACTATACATTATGTCTTCACAAATATTTGGGTCCCATTTCCAACTAAAATTAATGGGAGCCTGGCAAACTCTAAGAACGCAGGCCTAATCACTAACAGTCTGTAGGACAATATTTTTTCTTAACACTTCCTTCTATGTCTAGGTTTAACTGTGGTTCATCCCCTTCCCATTCTTCACCCCAGCCCCCATCTCTCTGACAAATGCTTTTAAACATAGTAAAAAATTAATCACCTTAAATCTTGAGCAGTACTTACCAGAATTCTTAGAGATGTGACAAAATTCTTTTTCTGAAAATACTAAATCTAACAGTTTAATCTATGTAGAAAAATGAATGTAGTTTCACTCCTGCACAGTCTGCCTTAACAGGTCAAACTGCAGATTTGAATTGTTATGTAGCACAAGTTACACCCACTTGTGTTGAGGCAGACATGGAAGAGTATGTGTTTTCACAGACTAAAAGATTATGTAACTTAACGACCCTGCATCATACAAAAGTTATCTGAATCTAAAATCCAGCTATTCCTGTTCCCTTGCATAGCTTTTATTATGTCAACATAGACTATGGTCTGCCTAGCAAGGTGATACGGAACAATGATGCAGCTTTTGACGTCAGCCCCACGGTTGTTTTCATCCACCATACATTAGTATTAATTTCTTAATGCAGCTATGGAATATATGAGCTGGATTCCTCCTAGAGGAGCCTAACATCCCACTTTTCTTCCAGATACACTCAAAGGGCTCTGACCCCACATGTGGACCATTCTGGTGATCCTTCCTCTATCATCCACGTTCCTTTTGGACAGACTTTTTCATATCTTTACCTGCCTTACTTCTTGTGACTCTTCCCACTTGCTAAACCCTTTATTTTTTTTACTACCTTAGATCCACAGTCTAGTTCAATCTCTTTAATTTCCCTGCTGTGTAAAATGTGTTCCACCTCTCAGAAATCCACTAACAGAATTACTTGTTCATCTGGAAGTGACAAAGGTATCACAAAAGCAATATGATAACTCAGTGACAAGACCAGGAGGTTGCTAACTTCATGACTGCTACCCCATACTAGAGGATCAGTGAGCAATAATGCATTAAGTTTCAAGCAGGTGGTCTTCTCAAAGTCCCAAACACTCCAGGGGAAATGTCTTGGTCTGGGCACTGGATTGTAATATAGATCCCTTCAACACTCTCTCTGTTTCACAAAACTCAAAGGGACCAAAGGACAGCAATTGCACTGATTTAACTCAGGACCGTTATTCAAAGGGTTTCATGGATAGCCTTGAAGACTTTGACCACTGTTCTTCCCACAGTGGACTTGTCTATGCAAAGCTGGATAGCCACTGATTAGTAGGAGTTGTGGGTTGCAGGACTCCACAAGGCAGTGGGTACTCTTCTGAATACAAATACGGATTTCAAAACATTGCGCAGGAATGCTAAAGGAATGGAGCCAGCTTAGTCCAAGTATGATGTTTTCTCCTGTAATAACCAAGTAAAAAAAGCAGGAAAAATCAAGATCATCAAAGGGGTTCTTCTTCCTTTATTGTCATATTAACTACAAGAGAAACAATACTTGTCTCCAAAGATAAATTTAATACCTTTACCTCTTTGGCTTTTAAAATCCTTTTGTCTTACTTCGACAAATAGTACTTCTTATCCTGTAAAAAAAGACTGCAGAGATGGCCAGATCAGCATTTGCATTTTATCCCACTAAGGAAAAAGAATAGCGTAACAAAAACAGAGCCTTCACAAACATGAATAATGTTTTAAGCAGTCAAGAGAAATGGAGAGTACTATCTCAGAGATACAAAAAAAAAAAAAAAAAAAAAAAAAAGAAAAAAAAAGAGGAACAAACCCAAAGTAGAACAGAGTATACTTCTAAAATTTGGAAGGTTTATTCTTTAGAATCATAGAATCACCAGGTTGGAAGAGACCCACCAGATCATGGAGTCCAGCCATTCCTATCAAATACTAAACCATGCCCCTCAGCGACTCGTCCACCCGTGCCTTAAGCACCTTCAGGGAAGGTGACTCAACCACCGTCCTGGGCAGCCTGTTATGGCATATCTACTGAATTATAATGTATTCTTAGGAAAAGAATGAATATAGCATAGTCATTAGCATGTTATGCAAGGTAACATGCTATTATACTCAATTTTATTATACTCAGTTTGTCATGCTGTCTTTAATTGTCTTACATTCCTATCTCGTATTAAATCATATTTATTTTTCCTTCCAGACTCTACTCAGGTCATGTTTTGCATCCTCTAAATCTAGGTAAATGGTAAGAAGAAAGCCGCCTTCTAAATATTGGGCAGCTTAGAACTGTAATATTTTTTTTAATTTGAACTTCTCTGATTTTTCTTATTTCGAGTATGTATTTATATGGGAAACTGGGTAAAAGGTTTCAGGTCTATTTGTCTCAAGCAAGTCTGACATAATTTTTTTAACTAGCAAGCTCATCAGTATTATTTATGAATGAGGAATGTGCGTTTTTATAAGCAAAAATTATTTATGAACTGTATGCATTGCAGGTATTAAATATGCATAATACCTCTTACTGATTCAAGGTAGCATTTTAAGTATGCGAATTCTAAATTCACAATATTGCAAATATATTGATGGTCATTTATATTTAAAAAAAAACTTTTGCCCATTAGATGTACTGTGATTTTCTTTTTATTCTTGCAGGACCTAGTAAAAACAAAGGACAATATCTAGAAAAGAGGATTTTGTAAACATATTCATAGAATCATTAGGTTGGAAAAGACCCACTGGATCATTGAGTCCAACCATTCCTAGCAACCATTCCTAGCAATCATGTCCCTCAGCATCTCATCCACAGATCTTTTAAATACCTCCAGGGAAAGTGACTCAACCACCTCCCTGGGCAGCCTGTTCCAGGGCCCAATGACCTTTTCTGTGAAAATTTTTTTCTGATGTCCAGCCTAAACCTCCCCTGGCGGAGGCTCGAGGCCATTTCCTCTTGTCCTGTCCCCTGTCACTTGGGAGAAGAGGCCAGCACCCTCCTCTCTACAGCCTTTCAGGTACTTGTAGAGAGCAATGAGGTCTCCTCTCAGCCTCCTCTTCTCCAGGCTAAACAATCCCAGCTCTCTCAGCCGCTCCCCATACGGCTTGTTCTCCAGCCCCTTCACCAGCTTGATTCCTCTTCTCTGGACTTGCTCCAGAGCCTCAACATCCTTCTTGTGATGAGGGCCCAGAACTGAACATAGGATTCAAGGTGCAGTCTCACTAGTGATTCTTCAAAATAAGCCAAAATATTGTTTGGGCCAATGACAGTAACTGCTGTGTAGACATTACTTTCAAAAGTGGGGCTACTCCTTTCAGTTTCTAAATGTAGAAAGGCACCTAAGATCAGGTTCCTTTCTTTTTCTTTTTGTAATCTAGTTGTAATATTTAATGCATACCAAGCAAGGATCAGGAAAGTTTGTTTGTTCCATGTAATTAGAAACACTGGAAGCAGGAAGACACTTTTAATCAAAGTCTTATAACTGAAAGAGGAGTCAAAGCCAAAATTATTCATGTGTTGATGGGTACAAATTTCATTGCTACAGCCACCTTTCTCAGGTGATGCACTGAGAGCAGTATTGTCTTTTGTTTTACTTGTTCAAATACACTCCAGCAGCAAGCGATGTCTGTGGCTTTAAGCCAAGATGCAGGGTCTGTGGATAAGCCAGTGGAGTAGTCTGACATGTCTCTCTAAATCAGCACAAGTGCTACTTACAAAAGGTATGGGATCTATGGAGGGAGCTGAAGGGTCCTTAGGAGCTCCACAAATCTGCCCCCTCTTCACACTACCTTGTGCATTACCATTGATCACAGTCCCATGGTTGTACAGGTCCACAGATATCTGCCAGGACTTAATGATTCCTGCAAGAACCTTTGCTTCTCCACCAGAAATTCCAGTATCAGTCTATTGCAGATTAGAAAAGAAAGAGTAAGCAATAACTTAAGTAAAACTTTTTATCGCAGTTACTGTGTATTGGAATGAATAAATTTATGGGAGTTGGTTCCATTTAAACAAGAAGCTACTTTTTAAGCCACCAATTTAATTAGGGTTGATCTTGTCCTGGTTGAAGAATTTGGTTATTTAGATATTATCATATCAGTATTGTCCTTTGAAAGGTATTCTGTTCTTACATAGCAGCCCAGCTTCTGAGCCTCTGATTTTTAGATTTCAAATCCACATCTCACTTGGAGATGTAATGAAAAGTTGAGAGATAGGAAGGAAGGCCAGATATACCAAAGTCAGTCCTGCTACATTAGCATTAATGTTTTGGGGGTCTCTAAATTTGAATTCTCTGGTTTTTGCTATCCACAAATATAGCAGAAAATAAGATAAAGCCTGTTCACCCTTGTCTATGGCACCTAGTCTAAATTTTGTGTCTAACTGCCTTAAATTGAGTAGGGAAATTATCAGCCCTTAAAACTAAGTTTTTCACATGAATCTTTGAGCTTAAAAACTACTCCTGTTGTATGGAGAAGATCTTTTAACTCACTTTTTACTAACCCTCTGCCTCTCACAGAATGCTTAAATATTCTGTTCTGCTGCTGCTTCAAGTCCAAGCATCTAAGGTTACTGATGTTCATGAGGTGACTCATCTGTACTAGCATTTGTAAACTTCAACATTTTTGGTCTACCTTCCCTGCGTTCCGCTGAAGAAATGTTGAGTATATAAATGGTACATTGAAATTATCTTCTTGCGCTTTAACTCTTGTTTATTTCATAGGCAGCTATCTTAAAATGAAGGGAGGGGTTTTAAGAAGCTGTGGAGCTTCGCCTCTTCCTGTGCTTTGTTGACAAAGCCTCTGGTGTGTGAGTTCCATGGTGTCCTGCTAGTGACTTGTGTACTTTCTTCATTTATGTACCAGTGTTTTGGGACTAATTCTGGCATGCCTGCAGAAAAGCTCCCAGGCAGGTTTGGCTTGTTTGCATCCCAAGACATGTTCAGGAAGTGTTTCAAGTCTCTTCTAGTGTTCATGAACACGCTGGTACAAGATCTTATCATCTCCGAAGAACGGGTTGAAAGAAAACACGCGATCAGAGGGACATCCCGCCTAACATAAAAAAAAAAAAATACAGTTACTTAGACGAAACTTAACTCTATTTCTGTAACTGTGAATACTTGTATCGCAGCCGCATCACAAGTCTAGAAAAAGCTCTGCTCGGGAGACTCTCGGGGAGGGGCAGGGGGAAAAGGGGGAGGAGGAGGTGCATGGGGAAGAAGAGGAGGTGCGTGGGGAGGAGGAGGAGGAGCATGAGGAGGAGGAGGTGGTGCATGAGGGGATGCATGCGGAAGAGGAGGAGGAGGAGGGTGGGGATGGTGGTCGTGCAGGAGGAGAAGGGGGATGGTGGTCGCGCAGGAGGAGGAGGTGGTGGTGGTGGTGGAGGAGGACGACGGAAGGTGGTGGAGGACAGGAGGTGGTGCAGGACAGGAGGTGGTGCAGGAGGAGGAGGTGGTGGTGCAGGAGGAGGAGGTGGTGGTGCAGCAGGAGGAGGTGGTGGTGCAGGAGGAGGTGGTGCTGGTGGACAGGTGGTGCTGGTGGACAGGTGGTGCTGGTGGTGGTGCTGGTGGTGCTGGTGCAGGAGGAGGAGGTAGTGGTGCAGGAAGAGAAGGAGGAGGTGGTGCAGGAGGAGAAGGAGGTGGTGCAGGAGGAGAAGGAGGTAGTAGCAGTAGTAGTGTCACTGATGTCCTGTACCTTGTGCTTCCCGGACAGGTATTCTCCACCTGACTTCCCATGTCCTATTCCGATGAGGATTTCTTCAAAGAATGCCTCAAGATGATGGCCATTATTGTCGTCCTGAACTTGCTCATTGTAATTTCTCTGGCTTTCTGGGTCTTGTCCATGACAGCAAGTACATACTATGGTGAGTCCAATTGACAGAGGCATGGGAGAGACTGGCAAGGCTTGCTGAGAGCCGAGCCAAGCCATCTCCAGGCAGCAGTCTCGGCAGGCTTGATGGGGAGCTGGAAGAAGGGTGTGCACAGCCCCTTCCAGCCTCTAGGGCTGAAAACCTCAGTCCTGACAATACCTGTTAGGGGGTAACTGCTACTGTACCCTCCTTTGCAGCTCTGCCCAGAAATCCCCTTGAATTAGAAATCCTTTGTTATTTATCTCCATAAAAGAAAACAAGATGAAAAAGTGAAATGAAAAAGTGAAAAGAGTGAGCTGATAGAGGCCTTCAGCAGGGGAAGCAGTGACAGCATGGAAGGAGCATGTGAGCCTTCAAAACCATTTTAAGAGTACACTTACAGGCTTTGAAGAGAGCGTGTGAGAAGAATTCCCTGGTCAAAGTAGAGAGAAACGGGAAATGGTATAAGAAGAAATGTAGGCTTGGATTCTCTGGTGTGGGTGTATGCAGTCAGCTGTGTTCTCTTCAGGCAATACAGGCAGGCTGTGAGTTGTGTGTAGTTGCAGCAATGCTGCTACCTGTCATTTCAGTTCTAGTACAATGTTTACAGCTATGTACAAAAGCGGTAGCATTGCCTTCAGCGTTAGTTCAAGCCTACAAGAATTTAACTGCTTTCCCAAGACAGGTAAAGTCCTGTCCTCAAGACCTCAGCTAGTCTCATGCAGGAGAAGCTCCAGTGTCTTTGCAGTGTTGCTGTTGCTGCAAGTGTTTCGAGATGTGTTGTGAAAACCTCGAGCTGACTATTGTCACCATGGATCCAGAAGGAACTAGAATAAATATCCCACTGGCATAAGCTGACTTTAGCAGCGGGAATTGGGTATCTTTGATCAGTGTTTTTCAATGCTTTCAGTTTTAGTAGTCTTTGTACAGCATTATGTTTGTATTATTTTGACACATTGCTTTGCAGTGAGATGCCAGACATGCAGAAGCAGGCTTAGCAACCAAGGTTTGTTTCACTGGAGCTCACCAAGCTTGATTTCAACAACTTTCTATTTGTGCATGTCTGCTCTCTAATACATATACATGTCTTGAGTTTGGCCTGACATTAGAGCATTCCAGTCCTTGCTATCTAATGTGATTTAGAATTGATAGCATGGAGTGGAGAGGCCTGATATGAGGTGAATCATGATACGGACTGATACAAAGGAAGACATTGCAGACAAATCTTCATTTTTGTAGAGAATGATTATGGAACAAGACAGACATAAAGCTTTGTTATCTGTTTGCCTGAGACCTTGGCTTGAGATGAATGAAGAGTATAATAGAAGCGAATTTAATGAAATAAGAGAGAGAACTTAAATAATTTCAGCATATAAAAGCAGTGCAATTCAGTCCTTAACCATAAATAGGAAAAAATACTGCAAACATACCTTTATTAATTAATGGCTCGTAGTAATACTTAATCATCAAAGACCAAGATGTTGATAAAATAGAAGAGTTCATAATAGTTCAAATAGAAGAATCCATACTAAATCAATGATGTATTATGTGTTAACTACTTACATTTAGTAGTAATTTAGTATCAATATTTTGGGATTTTTTTTCAATAAAGAAAACAAAGAAAGTTCAGTTTAAAAGTGCCATTAAGAAGGTGAAAGTTCTGTTCGATTAGCAATACCAGACTACAGCACTGGAGATCTTTTCATATGCAGCCAGCAGTGCTTTTTTTTTTTTTTTGATTTTTTTTTTTTTTGAGTCAACCCTTGGCATGCAGAAGAGAAGTTTTCATCTTGTAAATCTTTGTACTTGCAATGATAAGTGTTTTACTGTGAAATATTCATCCTACTTTGCACCAGGGAACCTGTGTATCTGCAAAGCTGCAGGTACTCTTAACGCAGATGTTCTTGTTGAACACCATGGTGTTTAGCTTTCCAGCAAGAGAAGCTGCTGTGCCTGTGTGAGATCCTTCTTCTGTGAGGTTGAGACCCACTTCAGCACTAGACTGGCGATGTCACATATTCGTGTAGCAGATGTGATAAATAACTTTTCATTATTTGGGTCTTTTTATTTCAGGAGCTATATTAATGATTAGCTTTACATTCTAAAGGTTTGTGGGTCTTTTAAACAAAAACTGTCACTTGAAATCTTAGTGAGATAGTCATCAGCTTAAAGGATATTTTTGAGAGCTTTACATCAATTTTGAAGGGATTGAGAGGGCTAATGTTTTATAAAGCAGACATACCGTTTTCCCCTTGTCAGCTGGCTTGTGTCAGAATAAGTAGTGTAGTTCAGGATATAATCAGCAGCTTTCTTGTCTCTGTGACTGCAAAGATGGAAGACATAAAGTGTAGTATGAAAGAACGGTTTCTTCTCAGACTTTTAAATTTTGGTGTTCTTTTAGGTGTAATTTTGGCATCTTATGCAATTAAATTTGTATCTTCCAATTCCAAGTCAAAATGAGGTGAAAGAACATAAAGGCTGTAAGAATCTTACTGCTAAGACAGTAATTTTTTTGAGTCAGGTAATAATACACCTTTTAACTGGACAATAAAAACTCCTTTATTAACTGCTTTTATTTTAGTAAGTGCTCTGGAATTTTAGAAGGAAACAAATATGTTTAGGGCTTTGATGATAAATTGTCTTATTAGAAATTGCTATGGACGCTGGTGCAAGCTTGTTTAAATTAGGATCGTAGTGACTTGACTGACCAAGCAAAAGGAACAAACTGGAAAGTCAAAGTGCTTTTTAAAGTCGATGTAAATATTTTGATGAGAAAAAAAAAGCTTGATTTTTTTTGTTTGTTTGTTTTCAGTTTTACTTGTCAATCAGATGTAGCTTTGAAACTCAACCTTTTTTTTCTTTGTTTGGGAGTAGTTTAAGTGGTCTGTCTTGGCAGTTTAAATGTAAGACTTATTAGTAAGGAATATAGTGAAAAGCAATTATTTCTTTAAAAAGGTTTTGGGGTTGACAAATTCTCAGTTAAATACTTCAAAACTATTTAAGTTTATTTTAGGTGTAGCAAGGAGGATAACTGGTAAGCCATTTTGCATATGTGTCAATACTAGACCTGAAATGTCTTATTTCTCGTTGGTTCCCAAAAAAACAGTACCCTTTCCAAATGTGGAAGCTTTGATTATGTGTGATTGTCTTTATGTGAAAGCAAGGGATCGATAGATTTAACCTTATGCACTATATTGCAATTGTCTGTTTTCCGAACTAGAATAGTAAGGATATGGTAGTAATATTAAAGCTATAGCATGACAGCCATTAGCTAGCTTATATACATTATTATGGCAATTAGTTAGTTAGTCTTCTCTCTATATAGACATGAAACGCCTTCTGTAGTACCCTGTCAGCCAAGTAGCAGCAGTCCTTCCAGGAACATACTGTAAAATCCTGATTGAAGGCATTAACAATGAAGTGACAATATTAAGCACATCCCAGGAATAGTTCAGGATACATAGGTAATGAATAAAAGAGATGAAAAAGTTGCTTGCTTTTCATAGCCAAGAACTACTAGGTTGAAAGTATCAATAAACAAGAATGACTTTTCCTAAAAACATTTTTTTTTGGGATGGCTTCAAAAACAAGGTAAAACTTATGCTATTTTGTACCAGGTTTCCTTCTGTTACAGTACTGATTAGTGACCACAGACAGGGTTGTTCATTCCCTTTATTGTTGCCATCTTTTCTGAAATGTCATAAAAAAAAGAATTGTAGTGGTAGTAATAATAATAATATTTCTTTTTTTTCCTGTAGTTACCAAAGAATCAGTTATAACTTGATTTATGAGGGAAGCTTTTGTACTAGTTTATTTACTTTATTTACTTTAAGCTTAAAGATGCTCCGCAATCTCTGTACATGAGAGGAACGCTTATGACTTGTTCTGGAATTTTAGCTTGAATTTTATTCATAGTTGAAACTGAATTGTACATACCTTACTGTGGCTGTATGAGGGTTTTTTTTCCTAAAATCTGAACTTACCTGTTCTATTCCAATCAGGTTTCAGGTGGTCTTTAGCATTTTGAGTGTTAGTGTTCAGAATTTATAAATCCTTTTGAGAATGGAAGATATAACTCTATTTCTCGTCACATTTGCTGTGGTTTAGTAATTAATTTTAACTTATGAAATGTATTTTCTCTTTTTCTGTGAAAGCTGAATACAAAAATTTAGTAGATTATCGCACATATTTGGGTCTTCCATTCATAAGAATATTTTTCTTCTGAAAAGTAAAAAGTTTTAATATCTGTTAAGATGAGATTTTAAATACATACTGGAAAATGACTTTTCTAATAAAAAGGCATTAAAAAGTATTGTAAGGATCACCTATAGCCCTTCTGTTTGATTTGTCAGATACTTTACATCCTGTTTCTCCATGGCGCTGGCTTTTTTCCGTACTTGTTCCACTAACGATTGCTACCCAAGGTCTTAAGAAGAAGAGTCTTGATTACAGTGGTGCACTGGGAGGTATGGGGTTTTTTTTTTCCTAGATGATTAAGCTAAATGTTTCATAAAATAACTTAAGGTCTTTTTCCTTGTACATTGTATTCCTACCTAATTCTTTTATAATGAAAGTATAAATGTGAGGATACACACCTTGAGTTCATACCAATTTTTTTCTTATGCCTGTTTATATAGTCACTTTAATTTTTGCTGCTGTTTGTAATTAATTTGATTGGTATTGCCATTATATTTATTGCAAACTAGGATAATCTTTTAAACTTCAGTACAGTACGTAGTTAAACTGCATGTTTTGGTTTAACATATAGATGGATTCGTATAGAGATAATGAAATAGCAGAGGCAGTGGTAAAGAAATGCCATGAAAGTGAACTGTGTCAGCAGCCTGGTAGGAAATCAGTGAAGATAACACGGTTCTCTGTTCTTTAATGGGCAGTTATAGGCATTTTTTGCCTCCCCAGAATAAGAAAATGAAATCTGTACTTAAAGCAAATGGCTGTTTCAACAAAGCTTTTCTTGACCCATGTGAGAAAAATCCCAACGTAGTGTACAACAGTGTTTAAGGAAATCTGATGTAGGATTTCCGAGAGAGGTGACTCACCCTTGTCTTGTGACATTTGTCTGAATTGTCGGTCAGTGGAAAGAAAGAGGAGCTCAAATTCTTTCCTCCTGTGTCACTCGTTTTGAAAATCTTGTTCTGTCTCTGACTTAAGGGGAGCATTTTCTAAATTTAAAAAAAAGCAAACAAACAAAACCCCACAAAACCCGTTTTTTCTCTGCTATGTTTTTACCTTTTAACAGCTCTGCTAGCCATCCTATATTGGCATTTGCTTTAAATGCGGCAAATTTTCTTTTAGTCATGAAGAACTGTAATCTCGGCATGGGCAGTGAGAATTAGGCTTCCCCTGTGAAAGAGGAGATAAAGAAGAAATGCATCTAGGAGCTCAAATACTTAAGACACTTACAGAAAGAAAAAGATGGCATAAAATTCAGAAACAGAAAAAGATAATGAAGAACACAAGGGAAAAGTAGTAGATTTTAAGATATGGAGGAGGGTTATCCAGGTTAGTTTAGAGACCTTGAGGGAGAGATTTGATTCACAAACTGAAGATAAACTTTCTGTTTGAGAGACAGACACAGTTGTATATGTACTTCCAACACCATTAGTCATATTCTTCAGGCAGAGTACTGAAATTTCTGTTAGACATCCTTTGGCTTTTTTTTAATTGCTCTGTCTTTTATTTGCACAGCATTACTGATTTCTGACAAGAGAAGGTCTTAAAAACCATGCACTTCAGCAGTAGCAATCAAAATAGCAATTTAGCAGTAAAATTTAAGGCAAAATTATAAAAATAACTGAATTTTTTTTCAGACATGTCCAAAATTCTTTCATGGTATTAGGTGCTTCAGTAATTCTCTTATTGCACGATTGTATTAGGTTTATCATGAAAATATACTTCATATTCAAAAGATTCCAAATACTTAATTACTTTGCAAAGCAGGTGGTGTTACGTGAAGGGACTTTATATGTGTTTGGTTTTCTTTTATTTCATAGGTTTGGTGGTTGGATTTATCCTTACAGTTGCAAATTACAGTTTCTTCACTTCTTTGTTAGTTTTTTTTGTAACTTCCTCAAAACTTACTAAATGGAAAAAAAATATAAAGAAACAGATAGATTCAGAATACAAAGAAGGTAAGACAAAACATTTTAATTCTTCTAGATGCCTTGTAGACAATAAATACTGCATATTCCTCGTTGTTTTAAAGGGTCAGGTGGGATGTAATATCCAGAGTAGGGAATGCTGTCGTCTTGTGCCTCCCCTCCCCCCCATCCCTATGAACATTAGCAAACAATTTTGCTTTTGTTTCTGTTCTGTTCAGTAAATTGCAATCTAGTTTCTGCTTTGAAAGTGTAGAGTTTTTTTAATTTTAACTCTATATATGTGTATTTTGCTTTTATCTTGTGCTTTTGCCTAAGTATTTTGCCTGAAAAGACCAAAATTCTGGTTTTCTCACTTTAGGTGGACAGAGGAATTGGGTGCAAGTATTCTGTAACGGTGGTGTTCCTACTGAGCTCGCTATCTTATATATGATAGAAAATGGACCAGGTGAAATTCCAATTGACTTTTCAAAGCAGTACACAGCATCGTGGATGTGCTTGTCCCTTTTGGGAGCTTTGGCATGCTCTGCTGGTGATACATGGGCTTCAGAGATTGGTACTGTTATGAGTAAAAGCAAACCAAGGTTGATAACAACCTGGGAAAAGGTTCCAGTAGGTAAGGGGTTACCTGTTTTACATATTCTTAATATTTCGCTGATCTGTTTTGAATTATTCATCCAACTTGAAAAGGTGCGTTAAAAGCCCTGGAAAAACAAACATTAGATCTCTGGGTTTAGAAAATATTAGCAGTAATGCCTTCTCTGACATGGAATACATGTACTTGTGTTTCTGCTGCATCTTGGTGGTGAGATGCCCTGATGTGGCATCCAGGGAGCTAAAATAATTCTTAGTGAGTGCTGCCGCTTATCTCTGGCATTATAAAAAGTGTTTGTGTTACCAATAATAGAAAGAATGCAAGTTATCAATTGAGTTTTTCAGATACTAGAATTTTAATCAGTAGAAGAATATATGTGTTTTCAATACAGACACTACAAAAAATTCACTTCTTAACCTAATTGCTCATTTCCTTTAATAACTTACTAAGGGTGGGTAAAGTGAACTTTCTGTCTGTCAAAACTTGTCTATGCAGTGAATGATCTTTCTAATGTAAAGCAGTGTGTCAAATTTTTTTAGTCTTGCTGGCATGTTGATCTGAGTTTTAGATCTTGTAAGGTAGGATTTAAGTACGTTGGCTTTTTTTTTTTTCTCTTTATAAGCATTCTTCAGATTTTTATTCAAAGAACTGTCAAACACCTTTCTTTACATGAATTTTGGAGTTTTTTGTTGTTAAATGTGATGGCAAAATATATCTTGGTGTGCTGCTTCTGAAAGAGGCATTGATTTAATGCTCATCTCAAACTCTGCACTTTTTTTGGAGCAAATCTCTTTTTCCTTAGTCTGTCCTGCATACCTTGCAGCAGACAAATACCAGGTGACACTGAGAGGTGTGCTGTCTGGTTTTGTTTAATTTAATGCTAGCAAATATTTCTACATAACTATTCTTAGATAGGACGAGTAATAGTAATAGGCGGTAATGGTGCAAGTTAAACTTCTCAGCAGCATATTGGAATTGTATATAAAGTTGCTGTGGTTGCAAGGCCATATGGGTCAAAGAGGGAAAAATCACTATGAACACATTTTTTTGACTTAAGGTAAAACATTTGAACCAATGTAATTCTTCAAGAAAATGTTTTTAAATTGGGTTAATTTGTATTTAATTTAGGTACTAATGGAGGAGTTACTTTAGTGGGCCTGCTCTCAAGTTTGCTCGGAGGCATGGTAGTAGGTATAGCCTACTTCCTAACACAACTCATTTTTGTGACCGATCTGGAGATATCTGCTCCGCAGTGGCCTCTTATTGTGTTTGGTGCAGCAGCTGGCTTACTGGGATCAATTATTGATTCATATTTGGGAGCTACGATGCAATACAGTGGTAAGATTCTTATCTTTTCCTATTTTTTTCCTCTCTTTTTTTCCTACCCTCTCCTAATGTAATGTAAGAAAGGACTTGAATTTCCAAAAGGGCTGAGGACATTGTTTTTAAATGGAAAATAATACAGAATTGGCAGCGCAAAGGACAAAGGGAATGAAAGTGATGAACATGATAATGAAAAGAGCTTTTTGATTTATTCATCTTGCCCTTCTGTCTTGTTGATGACCGTGGAGAATGCAATTGCTGCCCTCTTCTTTTCTATGTATGTAATTGTGGTAACATTGTGTAAGCGCAAATGTGGCTTGGTTTTATCCATTCACTCAGGTTAAATTGTCCCTGCAGGAGCTCCCCTTCCAACTTTGAAAACTTAGCTATAGTCTCAGATTTAAGAATTGGATAAAAAAGGCTACAGGAGAACGTGCACATTATTTACAGTCTGGGTCTTTTTTCAGTACTGAGTAAGACTACAGTTTCCTGTAAGTTAAACTTATTACAAGCGACTTGTGCTCTTAAAAAAAAAATCATGTTGGCTGGCTGATTCTAAATGATTTCTGTATTTATTTACTTATTGCCCTTAGGGATCATTTTCTGTGAATAAACACTACGGAAAACTGCCAGGAGGAGAGGGACCTGGGGGTGTTGGTCAACAGCCGATTGAACATGAGCCAGCAGTGTGCCCAGGTGGCCAAGAAGGCCAATGGCATCCTGGCTTGTATCAGAAATGGTGTGACCAGCAGATCCAGGGAGGTGATTCTCCCTCTGTACTCAGCACTGGTGAGGCTGCTCCTTGAATCCTGTGTTCAGTTCTGGGCCCCTCAGTACAAGAAGGATGTTGAGGCTCTGGAGCAAGTCCAGAGAAGAGCCACGAGGCTGGTGAAGGGGCTGGAGAACAGAACCTATGAGGAGCTGCTGAGAGAGCTGGGGTTGTTTAGCCTGGAGAAGAGGAGGCTGAGAGCAGACCTCATTACTCTCTACAAGTACCTGAAAGGAGGTTGTAGAGAGGAGGGAGCTGGCCTCTTCTTGCAAATGACAGGGGACAGGACAAGAGGGAATGGCCTCAAGCTCCGCCAGGGGAGATTTAGGCTGGAGATTAGGAGGAGGTTTTTCACAGAAAGGGTCATTGGGCATTGGAATAGGCTACCCAGGGAGGTGGTTGATTCACCTTCCCTGGAGGTGTTTAAGGCATGGGTCCTGAGGGACATGGTTTAGTGTTTGATAGGAGTGGTTGGACTCAATGATCCAATGGGTCCCTTCCAACCTGGTTGTTCTATGATTCTATAGCCTGTAAGCTAAACTATAAATTTACAGTACGTTTAAAAATTTTGTAAAGAATGTATCTGACACTATTCTGTTTGACAGCTGATTTGCGAAGAGAACTTAAGTTTCCAGATTTTGTTGTTGGTGTACTGATTTCTTGAAAGTCGAGGTCTGAATGTGCAGATGAACTGCCTGAGGGATAGAAGTCCTTCCAAACTACTACCACAGTGAGAAGTGCAAACTGCTGTTGGCTTTCCAACAGTTTTTATGCTCTTATTCCTCGTAGTTCCAGAAAAGTCCAAAACATAATGGAGTGTTTAACTATTTGAGTATTTTTATATAAAATATTTATGTACTAAAGAGGAAACACTTAAGCACTCAGATGATATTTCGTGCTTCTAATGAGGCAGATGCATTAAGAGAATGTGGTAAACCTGGCCAATACGTGCCTGCATTTATCAGCATCTGTTTCTTCTTCACTTCAGATGTTTTTCCATGCTCAGCAACTTGCTTGGTTAGTTCAGGCAAGGACAGTATGCAAGTTTCCCATTTTGTTTTACAAACTCATGAGCACTGCTAGAGTCTGTATTCTATATGTATATATCTACTGTGTTACATATATACTGTGATAGAGATGAAATAGTGACGCTCATGTGGTGCATTAGGTTTTGAGTCTGTCTTCACTTTAACCCACTTTTCCAGTCCCTACTCAGTGTGGTCTCATGTGAAATACTGGAATCTCTCTGCAGCACCTTGAAAAACAGTAAATAAATATGGCAGTCATAATAATCAATTGTCTGTTTTTGAAGACGATGTGCTACCACTGCTAATCCCTTCTGTGGGTGTTTTCCTTACTGGTAATCTTCCTAGATTTGGTTTATGTAATAGTCTGTGAAGCCTACTGCTTCTGAAAGAATGGTCTTTCCTGCCCTTACAATTACTAACTATTGCTTTATTTCAATAAGTATGCAGAATTAGATTCAAATTCTCCCCATGTTATCAGTCTGAAACCATACCTATTCTGTAAATAACCAAGCTAGTGAAAGGGACTTACTGTTACCCTTCCTATTTGTTTATGCTCTGAACCTACGCTTTGTTTGCAGTTCAGCTGTATATTTATAAAAAAGTTATTCCTAGTTTTCATCTCAAGAAAACTTAAGACTTTCTAAAATATTCTAAGTGTTAAGAATTAAAGAATCTGGCTTTGAAGTTTGATTTTACTGTAGCTGTTTTGCATTACTCTAAACTGAGTTTAAATGTATGATTCAAAGGTAACAGTACCATCATCTGCATGCCTGCCAAGCAGGTTTTATGAGAGTTTTATTTGAGGTGCTGACAATCCTTTTTGCAATAAAGCAGCAGCTCAAAATAAAATTTCCATATTGTGGGTATTAGCAGATATTCAGAATGACAAGGTTGGAGAAGACCCACTGGATCATCAAATCAAACCATTTCTATCAGCCACTAAACTGTGCCCCTCAGCACTTCATCCACCCATCTTTTAAACACCTCCAGGGAAGGTAACTAAACCACCTCCCTGGGCAACCTATTCCAGTGCCTATGAAACCTCATAAAGAGAGAAGTAGACCCGACAGAAGAGTAACTAACTGTTCAAAAGAAGTAACCTCTAGCATAATAAAAACATATTGCATTTATGTCCCATTCTTTGAAGCTACCACATAAACTCTAATTTAGTTTAGTCTGTTGCTGTCTTTTCTTGCAGAGGTTTAACTCTGTAATGGTAAATTAAATCTAGCCAGTTGCATTCATGCATTTACTGAATTTCTTTTCAGCTTTGTTGACTTTGCTAAAGGAAATCTTTCTCTTTTCCAGGTTTCGACCAGAGTATTGGCATGGTTGTCAACCACCGAACAAAAGACTCCAAGCACATATCTGGAAAACCTATATTAGACAACAATGCAGTGAATCTTTTTTCTTCTATAATCATAGCTTTGGTGCTTCCAGGTGTGGCACGGTATTTCTGGCCCAGGGGTTGAAATGGCTCAAGGTTTTCTGCATGTGATTTGTTTATGTTCAGTCTTACTCAAAGAATCTGGAGGGTACTCTTCAAGCTCTCTTGAAGTGAAGAATCTAGAACTTTCTGAAAGCCAAAAGACTTTGTCTCGACTTATTAAGCCTCAAAGCTTCATATGGCAATTGGCATC
This sequence comes from Coccyzus lansbergi, assembly GCA_033558105.1. NCBI lineage: Eukaryota > Metazoa > Chordata > Aves > Cuculiformes > Coccyzidae > Coccyzus > Coccyzus lansbergi. Next base: position 3,495,396 of record JAUMJK010000290.1, on the reverse strand, counting down.
TCTCAGGGCAAGGAAGGGGTTTTGTCAGTATGTTCTTGCTGCTCTTTACATGGATATAGATCACTGCAGCTGAGGTGAAGCACTTCATTTATCCTCATGGAGCTGAATGGTTGGCATCTGTTGGTGTCTCTCCGATTCCCGGCATCAGAAGGGCAAGAAAGCAGGAAAGGGAAGTCTAGTCTATATCTATTGGTGTGATGGAACATTGTAGCTTTTGTCCATGTCAGATGCAAAGTACGCTGCAACTGTATGTAGGCAGTGATAACATGGGTGATATGGGTGAATTCTGATATTTCCCATGATCTACACTACTCAAATATTCATGGAAATTTTGAAGTGGGGGAAGTGAGCCTTGTTGCTTACCCTATATCCTGATCTCTACTTCCCTGAGAATAGGATTGGCAAAAGTGATGCCACTACATAATATTTGAAGTAAAAGACTAAAGTAAAAACTCACTAGATCTTCCAGGAAGAATAATAAATTTATTACCCTTTTGTGACATCTTTATTTGCAAAATAGCAATAGTTATTAAGATTTTGTTAGTACTATGGTACTTAATAAATTATTTGAAATTAAAGAGTAGAGTTGTGAATTCACATTCTTTTTTTTTTTTTTTTTTTTTTCAAATAGAACATATTTTTATAAGCATGGAATTATTCCATAATGTTTAGCATACTGACTGCACTATACTCTTTGCTTCTTTCCCAGCAGTAGAATTGTTTCCCGTTTTGGTTGGAGTTGCTCTTCTGAGATGATGGCCTTGGCCAAAGAAGCAACAGACTTTTATCCTCATAGTGAATGGGGAAAGTCTCACTTGTAAACCATTTCAAAAGGGAAATTTAACTTCTGATGCTCAGGCAGATTATTACCCATCTTCCATCACTAATTTATGAAAGAGGTGCAAGTAATTTAGCTGGCACAGATTGTATTTAAACTTTGGAGGTTCCCTTGTAATAACTTGTCACTGTCAACTTTCAGAAAGTAGAGTCCATACTGTTAACTTTTTAAAACCTTTTTTTTTTGTCTTTAGAGATGGGTGAGTATTTTGTATAAAATATCTGATTTGGTTATGAATGTCTTGTGTGTGTTGCTTGCCTTAATTCACTTGAATTGTGTATTATATCACCTTTTATGGGACTATTAAAAAAGTTTTAATACCTTCCATGTTGAATTTACTTGTTTGAAATCTAGTCTCTATAAATCTGTAATTTATCACTGGAACTAGTTCACTGTGTTATCTAATTACACAGAGGAGACTAAAAACTAGTAAAAACCAGAAAGAATGAATTGTGTGGCTGCTCTGTGTTCCTGTGGAGAAGGCACAAAATTATAAAAGGGAAATGTGCACTTAAACTGCAACAAGAGGCACTCAAGATTTGTATGCATTGTTTGGATTTATGCTACTTCTAAATAAAGACTGTAGTGGTTGTCTTTTAAGATTTTATCGATGCTATTGTGGTTTCTACAATTATGAAGGATGCAATTTTTGTAAGATACTTTTTCTTTCATTTAAATGCCTTATTTTTTATATTCTTTTGTTTCCTGAAACACAATATACTTTTGAACACTGAAGCGGATATGGTCAGCTTTTCAGTATTTAATATAGGTGTCATTTGAAAAACAGCGATATCTTGGGATTTTAAATTGGTCACACCGCGAAATGGTTTGATCTGTTATCATATGAATGAATGTGTTCTGAATGAATGCCTGCAGATAGGACCTTCTGAGGCCGTTGTTCAGAGTTTATTTGTCATGTCTTAGTGATGATACTGAGTTGCTTTTGAAATTCCCACTCATCAGTCTCCGGGAGGGAGAGATCTCTCAGAGAGATCTGAGTAGTCTTGAACTGTAAAAAAGACAGCGTTAACTCTGGGTATGTCATATTGAGTGCTGCATAGTTTATGCAAATATTGTTGGATTTAGTTATTTAGTAGCTGTAAAGCTGTTAGCTTTTGCTGTGATGGGGAGGAGGGAAGGAGCAAGGAATACATGGTAGAAGGTATAGAATGTAGAACTTGACAAACTGCCTGTAAACTGCTGTGTGTCACTAAGAGCAGTTCCTGGGCTCAGAATGGAGCAGACAAGGTTACCACCAGTCCACATGCTACTTTGAGACGCAGGAAATGCAGGAAGTAAAAGGGAAAGTGATAAAAATGGGAGGAGCTATGAGAAAATCGGGGAAACTCATAGATTTGAAGGTACAAACTAGGCCACTACAGTAAGCATATTTATTTGCGTTCTTTAGACACTTAAGTATTTGTTTTGCCTCAGAGCCATTGGTACCACTAGTGCATGTGATACTGACTTTTCCTTTTATAGTCAAGTGGCACCAGTATTTCCACTGCATCCAGCATTTTTTTAGATGAAGTGCTTACAAATGCAAAGCATTGGTCCTCATTCCTGGCTTTGTGTTTAGATGTGTCAGAAGTTCAAGTAAGGAATAAGATTGTGACAGACTTCCATAGGAGCAATCTTGAGGCAGATCTCTCTTAGGCTTGATGTATTGATCCTGAGTGCTGGAAGTGTAGTGGTATCAGAGTAATTTTTTTTTTCTTGTTAGCAATAGATCATTTGCATCTGTGCTTGCTGCCGTCGAATGGTGCTTCACTGCAGATGTAATAAACAGTTCCCTGGGACAACAAAATACAGTGGTATGAAAAATGAAGAGGATATACCACCTCTCCTGGGTATTAAAGACTTGCTGATGTTCAGAAGATTGATTTTTTTTTTTCTGACAATGAAGGGCTGAAATATCTTGAAATACTATTGGCATTTTACAGTACCTAATTTGGGCAGTGGATAAATGTGACAATAGATTAATATTCATGTGAAAATTTGTTAGGACTGGGCATCTCAGATTTGTAAGTAAGATTTGTTTTCCCTCTGCTTTGATGACCACTCAGCCCTTTTTTTAGATTTCATTATCCAGCATCTTAAATTGCCGTAAGTCAGTCTTTAAGCAGGAGTTAACCTGTTTCACAGAACATTTATTGACCTAAAGCTTTGTGGGTACATTTTGTTCTCTGCTACTGGCTGTTGCCATAACGGGATAATAACTCTCAATTTAAATATTGCTTCTGTGGCAGGGGGGGTGGGGTGCAGCTCTCCCAATTATGGGCCTGTTGTAATGCAGGTACATGAATTACTCAGATTATTGGGATCCCTGCAGTGCTCCTAAGCCTGCAGTCACCTTCAGTAAATATTAATGCAGGTCCCAAATGAAGATGAAATACGGAAATATGGTAATAAAACTGCCAGGCAAATGGCAGATTTTACTAAGATATTCCCAAGTCTGTAAAGCTTGAGTCCAAGAAATTCCACCAGGACAACATTTATTCAGTAGCTTTTCTACATATTTCATCCCCTTGGAGAAAATGGGTCAATTTTAATGTCTTGTTGCTGCAACCATGAACTAAATCACAGAATCATAGCACAGCCCAAGTTGGAAGGAACTTATAAAAAGCACCTGGTTCAACATTTGGTGGGAAAGGAGATCTAGATTATGTTGTCTAGCAATTGCATCTGGAAAATCTCTAGTGCTGTGGACTCCTACCATGTCCCTAAATGTCAGTTTCCCTTGGAAACACAGGTGGATGCATAGGAAAGCAGACCATGGTTATGTTACAGAACAATAATAGGAAGTAGTAACAACATACATGTTATTACTTTTAAAATACCTTTAGAATAAATGTACCATCCCTTAGCAGACCTAGCAGGATTGTTTGCTCTGTGCTGCTCTTGGTTCTATCATCTCCAAATGAGGGCAAGTTCCTAATCCACGTGGTTGATGAAGAATAAAAGACGGCTTTAGCCAAAATGTGGAAAAACCAGTCTGACTTGTGTTGAGGGAAAAGGTTTTGGAAAGGGAAATACCACCACTCTGCAAACAGCTGCAGATTTTGGAGGAGCTACCTGGTTGGACTTGCAGAGCCACCTGTGAAGTCCTGTATAACTTGTACGTACCTCTTTCCCGATGGCTGCTTCTCTTTGTCTTTGTTCAAGCAAACGTAAAGCAGAATTAAGCACTATAATGTGATCGCTATCCGAATTGATCTTGCAGGTTCAAACCCACATTACTCGCAGGGATGATGTGAGTTTTAAAAATGATGAATGCCTTCTGGATGTAGAGGAAATGGCAGTAGAAAGTAAAAAAGAAGTAAGACAAATCTTCTGGTACTTGTTATATTCTGCTTGCTGAAGTTATTAGAGGACTTTGCAACTGCAATCCTAGTTGCAAAGTTAAGAATGTACAAGGTTAAAGTCATGAGACATATAAACTCATGTCAGCCCTGAGAAATTACATCATGCGTGCAGTGAAAAAGTACATGTTATGAAGGCCAAGCTCCTCCCCCCAACCTTGTGCTTCTACTAACTGTGGAAAACACCCTGTTCTTAACTCCATGTTTCAATTAACTCACTTACAGTCTTCGTACAACTTCTTGGATTCCTAACATGTTTGTTTGAATAAATGCATCAATCAACATCTACCCTTGTGACCCAGCTAAGCTATATGTCTGGAATGGGGGACAGGCCTCTTGGAGGGACTACAGGAGGGAAGCGAGGCTATGTAGGGAAAAAATCAGAGGGGCTAAGGCTGAACTAGAGATCAGATTAGCAAAGTATGTAAAAGACAAAAAAAATCTTTTTATAAGTATATTAACAGTAAAAGGACGACAAGGGAGACCATACAGTCCCTTTTGGACTCAGAGGGAACAGCAGTGACAGGGGACGAGGAGAAGGCTGAGGTACTTAATGCCTTCTTTGCCTCAGTCTTTAACTGTAAAGAAAGCTGTTCCCTTGGTGTAGATACCCGGGAAACAGAGGAGCAATACGAGGCTCCCATAGTCCAAGAGGAGGTGGTCAGAGCCCTGCTTGGCCAACTGGACACCCACAAGTCCATGGGGCCAGATGGGATACATCCTAGAGTTTTGAGGGAGCTGGCGGATGTATTGGCCAAACCCCTTTCCATCATCTTCCAGCAGTCCTGGAAGACTGGGGAGGTACCTCTGGACTGGAGACTGGCTGATGTAGTTCCCATTTACAAGAAGGGTAGCAGGGAGGATCTGGGGAACTACAGGCCAGTAAGTCTGACCTCAGTGCCAGGGAAAGTCATGGAACAGGTGATCTTGAGTGCTATCATGAAGCACGTGCAAGAGAACTGCGTGATCAGGCCCAGTCAACATGGGTTTACCAGAGGCAGGTCCTGCCAAACCAACCTGATCGCCTTCTATGACAAAGTCACTCGGCTGATGGATGAGGGAAAGGCTGTGGATGTGGTCTTTCTGGACTTCAGTAAAGCCTTTGACACAGTTTCTCACAGCATTCTGCTGCGGAAACTGTCAGCCTCCTACCTGGACAGACGCACACTCTCCTGGGTAGAAAACTGGCTGGATGGCCGGGCCCAGAGAGTGCTGGTAAATGGTATTAAGTCCAGCTGGAGACCAGTGACAAGTGGGGTTCCCCAGGGCTCAGTGCTAGGTCCAGTCCTGTTCAATGTCTTCATCAATGACCTGGATGAGGGCATTGAGGGTACCCTTAGCAAGTTTGCAGATGACACAAAGCTGTGTGCAAGTGTTGATCTGCTGGAGGGTAGGGAGGCTTTGCAAAGGGACCTAAACAGGCTGGACCGCTGGGCAGTGTCCAATGGTATGAGGTTTAACACGGCCAAATGCCGGGTCCTGCACTTGGGGCACAACAACCCTATGCAGAACTACAGACTGGGAGAAGTCTGGCTGGAAAACTGCCAGGAGGAGAGGGACCTGGGGGTGTTGGTCGAAAGCCGACTGAACATGAGCCAACAGTGTGCCCAGGTGGCCAAGAAGGCCAATGGCCTCCTGGTTTGTATCAGAAATGGTGTGACCAGCAGATCCAGGGAAGTGATTCTCCCTCTGTACTCAGCACTGGTGAGGCTGCTCCTTGAATACTGTGTTCAGTTCTGGGCCCCTCAGCACAAGAAGGATGTTGAGGCTCTGGAGCAAGTCCAGAGAAGAGCAACGAGGCTGGTGAAGGGGTTGGAGAACAGAACCTATGAGGAGCTGCTGAGAGAGTTGGGGTTGTTTAGCCTGGAGAAGAGGAGGCTGAGAGCAGACCTCATTGCTCTCTACAAGTACCTGAAAGGAGGTTGTAGAGAGGAGGAAGCTGGCCTCTTCTCGCAAATGACAGGTGACAGGACAAGAGGGAATGGCCTCAAGCTCCACCAGGGGAGATTTAGGCTGGAGATTAGGAGGAAGTTTTTCACAGAAAGGGTCATTGGGCATTGGAATAGGCTGCCCAGGGAGGTGGTTGATTCCCCTTCCCTGGAGGTGTTTAAGGCACGGGTGGACGAGGTCTTGAGGGACTTGGTTTAGTGTTAGATAGGAATGGTTGGACTAGAAGATCCGATGGGTCCCTTCCAACCTGGTTGTTCTGTGATTGTTGTTCTGTGATGTCTATAAAACATAAAAGTCCCCATGAAACAGCCCACATCACCACTTCTTATGGATACTTGCCTGGTGTCAATCATGGGGTCAGCAGTAGTGACTACTTTGTTTCTTGCAAAAGGACTTTTGCTGCAGTGGCTTCTGCAGTTAAGGCCAGTACTAGAAAAGTAACGACTTCTGTCATTCTGGGGTTTTTGTTGCCACCATGGTTATCCTGATATATCATTATTCTACTTGTTGACTTCCTAAGTCCCGAAATCATTCTGCTATCAAAGTCTGCTGCAATGAAATCCTTTCCCAAATGAACTGTAGTTCCAGTCTGCCTCTAAACTGCCAAATGCCTCTGGCTATGCTGCTCCCAATATATATGCATCACCTCGTTGCCACCTCCTGATATAAAAAATTAAAATTAAGAAGTGGAATGGAGTGATTCATGACGCATTGGGATAACAAGCATGAGTGTAATTCACCTCTAGAAATATGGAAGGCTTATGTCTTTTGGGAGGTGCCGCAAGAAAATGAAGAAATAGGTGTCAGCATCTGACATGGCACTCATGGTGTCTGTCTGAGAAACTTGTGCAAAGCCATACCGGAAAAAAACCCCAACCAAAGAACAGAAAACTAAACAACCAAACCCTAAAAAAATTCCAAAGCCATTATCAGAGCCAAAATGAAAGCATTATTTAATTTATTATATTTCAGAATTTTAAGTTAAGTGAAGAAAAATATTCTCACACGGGGCTGTGTATTGGTTTCTCCTGCACCACTTAGATTCGGATAAGTTTGGTTGGATTAACATGGGCTGCACTTGGGTTCAGAACTCACCTGAAATAAGAATGTAATCTAGGTGTTAAGCCTAGATGCTTTTCCTCTTCTTATCTCTTGTGAAGCCAGTCTTTTACTATATATTTTGATTTTTTTCCCAGAATGATAAACTGCTGGAAATGTGTTCTTACTTATTTACTGTCTTCATTCTTAATGAATAATGAAATCAAGAGGAGAGGACAGAGGCAAGGACAAACCCATGGGTAGTTTTGAAGATGCTTTACCTAAGTCTTCCTTGCAGCTGGTTTTGCACTGAAGTGCAAGCTCCAGCTTGATTGCAAAGTGCTCGAGTTCATTGACTTGTATTCTTAAATCATACTTGGGCAAATAGTTCTCCTGCCTCCAGGCATCCAGGCAATAGCAGGAGCACAGGCCTTGTGCAGTGCATGGCTTAAGTGAGCTTAAGTAATAGCATTTTTAGAAGAAGGACAAAGTCTGAATTCACAAAATTTAGCATTTTGGTTTAAGAGCTTAATTCAAATGTCCCCCACAGAGTCTAATGAACTTTTGCCACAGATTTCTTCCTTCTTAGAGAATTTCGGTATGTTCTTAGCCAGCAGGGTAAGTTTCACCCCATATTTGGCACATTTAAAGTGAAAGAGATGTTGTATCTCAAATATTTTCCTGGAATTCTTTGCTATATTTTCACTGTGACAGGGCAGTATTACACTCTTTTTAGCTCAAGATCATAGAATCATAGAATCATAGAACAACCAGGTTGGAAGAGACCCATCGGATCATCGAGTCCAACCATTCTTATCAAACACTAAACCATGTCCCTCAGGACCTCATCTACCTGTGCCTTAAACACCTCCAGGGAAGGTGAATCAACCACCTCCCTGGGCAGCCTATTCCAATGCCCAATGACCTTTTCCATGAAAAACTTCCTCCCCATCTCTAGCTTAAATCTCCCCTGGTGGAGCTTGAGGCCATTCCCTCTTGTCCTGTCCCCTGTCACTTGGAAGAAGAGGCCTGCTCCCTCCTCTCCACAACCTCCTTTCAGGTAGTTGTAGAGAGTAATGAGGTCTCCCTTCAGCCTCCTCTTCTCCAGGCTAAACAACCCCAGCTCTCTCAGCTGTTCCTCATAAGGCCTGTTCTCCAGCCCCTTCACCAGCTTCGTGGTTCTTCTCTGGACTTGCTCCAGAGCCTCAACATCCTTCTTGTGCTGAGGGGCCCAGAACTGAACACAGGATTCAAGGAGCGGCCTCACCAGTGCTGAATACAGAGGGAGAATCACCTCCCTGGACCTGCTGGTCACACCATTTCTGATACAAGCCAAGATGCCATTGGCCTTCTTGGCCACCTGGGCACACTGCTGGCTCATACTGAAAAAAGGTAAAACTTCCATGTGCTTACTTAACACTTATTACTGGTGGTACCAAGCTATTATCTGCCATAGGAAAAAAGGGAGTGCTTAAGAATTTTGGAAGTGGCCAAACTGAGAAGAAATGAACTGATATAACATCTTGTGTCAAATTAAGGAATACATGAATGCATTTTTCAACAGCAGCATGAATTCCAGCAGGCACGTGTTAATGTTGATGTTCAGTCTTTAAGTTGTCCTGAAGAATAAAAGGTGTTAACAGTTAAGTGCTGCTGACATTCGCACATGGTGCAAAATCCTACTAGTTTTAATTAGAACTGCTATAAAGACTGGGTTTTGATACCTTTAATTATCAAAAATTAGAACTGTCAACAGTGTTCCCTTGAGGACTAGCCATTTGCTGATGTTAAAATCCAAATTTTTTACAAGCTTTTTTTCTAACCGGTTTTCTATACAAGGGGTAGTACATTTCAGATTTGTATTTTTCCTCACATTGTTAGCAGGTTACCACTTTGTTTAAGTTTAGTCATACATTTTGTCCAAGAAGCAAAAACAAGAAATAAAACTGCAAAAGAAATTTTTTAAAAAATTAAATGGAGTTAAAGATATTGAAAACTACTGTTAAATATGTGATACCACTTAAATTCCCTTGAATCATGTCTGTATGCACTTGCATGCAGCAGCTCTACTTTGGTATTTAAGCAACAGGAAAGGATTGTGATAGTAATGTAAATGTATCAGGCCGTGCCCATGTCTTCACAGAATTTCCAAGTATAAAAGTAACACATGAATGGAATTTTAGCATTGTTGTCCCTAGTTCTTTCCAATTGTAATCACTAAAGTATTACCCTAATTATTAAATATCTTCTCCTGTTTATTTTCTGCCATTATCTGAAGAATCTGATTTTCTTCATTCCAGTTTCCTCTATCTCTGTTTTACTGCCCTGGTTCCTGGACTGGAGTCCACAGCTCTGCTCTCATCCTTATGAATGTGAATTAGAGGAACCATGGAACAGTGACTCTTTTCATAGCAGCAAATACAAAGTTAGTATTTACTCTTCTGTGCATGGCACAGGACTGATCTGTTTTGTGCAATTATTTGCTACTGCAAATAGCCAAAGAAAAATAGCAGTTGACATCCTCTGGGGCCTATAATGTGTCCCTTCCCATCCAGGTTTAGGGAAAAGTGAAACATAAAACAACAAAAGCTGATAGATAGGACTGAAAGTTGCAGAAAGCTGAGCTCCACTTCTGCACTAAGGATGCTGAAGAGTGCCACGGTACTCCCTGCTGTACAAGAGTTTAATGCAAAGACATACCTTTAGATTTTAAGGCAATCCTAAAAAATGAGCTCAGCATCTTCCCCCAGAACTGCACCATCAGTCCTGTGTGAGACCATGTCAAGAAAAAAACAGACACATCCACAAGTAGATTATCTTACTTCTCAATCCAAGAGCATTTACAATAGGTTGCTCCTCATTGTTTTTCAGCTAGGAAAGCTGAAAAGCAGAAAAGTAAATTAGATTTCCTAAACCACTTGCACAAATATTGTCATGTCGATATTAAGAAATGGCTGGCTCAATAGTTTTCATGAAAACTCCTTGTAATGAGGGCACTTTTATTTTTACTGTACCAGAATAGTTTTAATTTGAAGTGTCACTGGCTGATCAAAGTTTTTGGCAGGATTATTTTCCCACACTTTATTTTCAGCATAGAGTTTGTACAAATCTTTGCATAGTTGATAACGCTGTTACTGTTTTGTCAAGGTCAGCAGCATCAGGAAAACATCTTGACCTGCAGTTTTGGAATTTGACCATTGCTCTTCTCCTAGTATCGCAGAAACAGTTGGTAAAACATATTCATGAGGAAGGAATACTGCTCTAATCACTGGGAACAGAAAAGCAATCCAAAGACACAAACATATCACACAAAATATATCATGCCTAATCTGAGCCAAGCAGCTCAAGGTGCTTCAGTGTTTTACCTCACTAAGTGGAGTGCACTGAGACACTAACCAGCAAAATGCTCGAGCATGCCATTAATTTTCAGGACAAAAGCAGTGTCGCTGAAGTGTTAGTAATCGAGGAACAAGCTAGTGTTGTTCAAAGTTAAACAGATTCTGAACAGCCTTGCTGAACTGCAGTCAGCAAGTTCCCCTGCATCACCTCTAGTCCACAAGGGGCCCTGCTCATGTGAGTGAAGTTCATTAGGTGCATGCGGAGTGGCAAGATTGACTTAATGAGTTTTATCTTTGATGAATTGTGCTTAATCTGCAAACATAATTAAAAATTATTGCATTGTTAATGCCATCGGTTCAGATCCTCCTCATCCTGGTACTTAAATTTTGAGTCTTAGCAAAAGCTTTTCTGTTGCCTTCAAAGGAGGTTTTAAAGAATTGTATGTGCATAGCCTATTTAAAATTGCTATATCCCGAAACTGATGTAGTAAAACTCCTTTAAATTACCTAGTACTAAAGCAGTCCAGGTGGAAAACAAACCAAAAGCTCTGCATGTGAAATGGGCATTTAGTGAGCGGCTATAATTAATTACTTAGATAGAAAGCTGAAACCATGACTGAATATTTGCCTAAAAGATAAGCTCAAATTCATATAAGAATAAGTCAGGGAAGACATCATAATTAGATTAGACAGGAGGTGAGAGTGTAATGACAGAATCATAAAATAGTTTGAGTTGGAAGGGACCTTCAAGATCATCTAGTTCCAACTCCCCTGCCATGGACAGGGACATCCCACTAGACTAGGCTGCTCAAAACCCCATTCAACCTGGCCTTGAACACCTCCAGGGATGGGGTAGCCACAACTTCTGCACTTTTTTTTCACCAGGCTGTACTTATGGCATGAGATACACTCCTCACTCTGCCCTGTGAATTATTTGTGTTTGAATATTTGAATGCTTCAGGTTGTTGCTTGTCTCTTCCCATGGACCTACAAGAAAACTGGAGACGGACTGTTTATAAAGGCTTGTAGTGATAGTACATGGGGCAATGGGTATAAACTGGAGAGGGGCAGCTTTAGACTGGACATTAGGAAGAATTTCTTCACATTGAGAGTTGTGAGACACTGGTACAGGTTGCCCAGGGAAGCTGTGGCTGCCCCATCCCTGAATGTGTTCCAGGCCAGGTTGGATGGAGCTTTGAGCAGACTGATCTAGTGGGAGGTGTCCCTGCCCATGGCAGGGGGATTGGAACTAGATGATCTTTAAGATCCCTTCCAACCCAAACTATTCAATGATTCTATGATTCTATGTCTTCTGAGCTTTGTGGGCCAGATTCCTTAGTCAGTGCCCTGGGAATCCAGTGAGAAACAGCAGATGGGGCTAGACTGGGGAGCGGGCCACAACATTTTAGGCTAGAGATTAGGAGGAAGTTTTTCGTGGAAAGGGTCATTGGGCATTGGAAGAGGCTGCCCAGGGAGGTGGTTGATTCACCTTCCCTGGAGGTGTTTAAGGCGCAGATAGATGAGGTCCTGAGGGACATTGTTTAGTGTTTGATAGGAATGGTTGGACTCGATGATCCGATGAGTCTCTTCCAACCTGGTGATTCTATGATTCTATGATTGGTCCACAGACCATCAGACAAGATTGGATGCCAGCAAGACTATCTACATCCTGCTCTTTCAGAGGGCAATTCAGATCAGAAGATTGTCTTAGGTGTTTTCAATTGTCTTCTTCCATGATGAACTACTGGTGAAGACTACAGGTCTCAAGTCCAATAGCCTCAGGTCCTGCAGAACCTGAAGACAGAAAACCAAAGCTGGCTTCCTGAATACACCTGTCAGTGACACATCTAACCTGCAAAGAGGACCTCCTTGCACGCAGGACCACTGTATTCTCTTAATGGCTTAGCCTCCCATAACCATTGTGTCATTTTTACAGAGGGAGTAGGCAGAAGGTGTAACCTAACAGACTGGTGTAACCTGGGACAATATAGCTGTACTGATGTGAGGACCCAGGTAAACATGACATAGAATCAAAAGGTCCTGAGTGGTTCCCTGATGCTCAGTTTATTCTGCCATTTATAGGGACATGTCAGACACTGATGAGTTGTTGCAATGAAAGATCACGTGGACTTTAGTGAAAAGAGCAAAGGTTAACACTGTTCTCTAGACAACTTGCATGCTGAGTTACTAACACTTTGTTTCATTCATAAATGTTCCGGTGAGATAAAATTTTGCAGCACTGTTAATTTCTTTTTCCCCCAATTTTTCTGCACTGGAGGTTGTATTGAAGCTTCCCTTTACCATGCTTCAGTGACACCTGCTCATTTTATCTGCTGGTGAGGTTCCCATACTTTGTATAGAAACACAGATCAAAGACAAAAAGGAACCAGGGAATGTTTATTGAAATGCATTTCTAAGCATCAGTCATCCTCTTTTCAGTATTAACCTTTAGAAACTAGTTTACTTTTACAAAACAAAGGCCAGTTCCTGAAAAGTTCCATTAAACTATTCTTTCCCTTTCCTGCTATGCCAAAATCACAAAGCTTCTAGTTTTGCAATCCTATTGTACAGCTCTTATTCCTGATCTGCTCACACCCATGATCTCCACTATCAGCACCTCCTCTGCAGTGCTGCTCCCCAGGGCTCTCACACTGTAGGTAACAGACATGGTTGCTTTGAGAATGGGAAGGTCTGTTCCACCTTTGGTCTGAAAACTGTTGTGTACAGAACAATGCACAAATATTACTTGTAGCATCAGAAAGTCCTCGTCCATGTTTCTTCATGGAATAAATAAATTCAGTACTAATTTCAGTAGTGAATTAATAAATTCAGTAGTAATGAGTAATTTCAACCTTCACCTTTTAAGCAAGTTGTTTCTGCTGATACATGATGTTCTTCACATCTTTATGAAGGTAAAAGGCTGTGGGGGGGAAAAGATCCAAGAAATTGCTCATATTTCCTTGGAGAATTCACATTTATAGCTCAATGGAAAGAGAAGTGGAAAACTAGTCATCATCTACAACTTCAGACATTTTTTAAGAATGCCTCCAGTGCAATGTGATCAGTCTCCAACTCCTCCCTTCTCTTCCTTTAACAGTAGCAACAGCTGTCTGTACAAAAGCGAAGCAGGGAGCCACCAAAATGAACCCTGAGGCTTCAAGGCACTAGCTTGTTTCCTTTAATTCTTGTGAGCCAGACATGTGAAAGTACTCTGTTTCCCTTCTGGGCCTTCCTGGATATCATATTATTCCTTTGTCAAATGCATTAAGAGACATCAACTTTTCTAGGAACCACGATGTGTACCATCAAATCAGGGCAAAATTCTCAGCATCTCTCCTGGAAACTGCTACATTCCCCAAAGGAAGAATCATCTTGAAGTAAGTCTGGAAAATTATGAGCTGACCTACACATAGTGGATATTTCTTAACTCACCTCAGTTAGAAGCTGAATTCCCTGAAATTTCAGAGTTTGTGTTGTTACTTCAGCCGCTGCTTCACATCTGGGGAGCTCAGCCATCAAGAAGGGAAGGCTGACAGAGCTGGGAGCTCAGAGGTGCCTGCTGTACAGCATTTGAAAACTTCTATCACATTTTCACTACCTAAAAGGCAAAGACGACTGAACCTAGTCTTGCATCTGTCAGTCTTGGAGATTCGTAGTGTTCTCCTTGCAGTTGTCCTCATGTGGTGAGGACATGCCACCATGAGTAAATGCCACCATTCAAACTAACTGTTGCTGTTACATGGAACAAAACGTCAGAACAGCTGACACAAATCCAAGCCTAGTCATTGTTAATTGTTAAAAGCTTTGCTCATCTTTTCTTTGAACTGGTATACATATTTTAAATGAATTAACAAGTTGAAACCAGCTTGATTTCAAAATACCAAGAATAAAATAAAGTTTTATTGGTATAAATCAAATTAGCCATGATTTCTGTGCTTTGCCAGGCAAAGTGATTAATCAGCTATTTCTGTTTAGTCAGTAAAGTTTATCCTGTGAGAAAATTCAGGATTTGAATGGAAACTTGATCAGAACTTCCACTCTAAGGGAGCAGTGTATCGTTCGTAGTGAATAAAACAATCTTCATGTCCCTCTTGCTTGTAACAGACAAACTCTCCTTCCCTGCCTGCAGTACTTGTATTGAATGGAGCAAACAGAAATCTCATTGAGCACGATGAACTGTGGAGAAGGAAAGCTGGTTCACTCATCCTGTCCTCTTCTGCCTGAGCATGGGCTTGTTTTGTCACTGGAAGCAGACACTGGCAGTAAAGAAGTAGTTTTGGTGAATTTGGAATGGGACTGCAATGCTCTCATTGCTGTTAAGAGGTGTTATAAACATATACAACCCTTCCATTCCTTCTTCATATTTTCATTTCATTACTGTTTAGTAAATACTACCGAGTTCCTGCCCTTGTACTACTAGTTAAAATGTATTAACCAAGGATGCAATGATATTTTGAATATAAGTGCTTGTGAAGATGACTTGGAAAACTGCATTTCCCCCAGATGGCTTGTTTGGGTTTGTTTGTTTTTTTGGTGTTTTTGGTTTGTTGGGTTTTTTTTCCTGGATCCTGGTTGTTTCAGTTGGCAAATGCTTCTGTTTGCTAGAAATCTGTTAATAAGTCTGTGGGGATTTTTTAAATGAAAACAGCAATCTGTCTTGCAGTCATCAGTGTCTCCACGGGGGAAAACAAAAATACCAAACCACTGCTGAGAATCCCTAACCATGGATCCACTAATTTAAAATATGTAGTTGGCAAGAGATCTGCTTTTTACAATATTACTAGTCATTTTTTTCTGAAGTAAATACAACTCAAGTCTTACATAAACTGTTTTACTCCTCCATATAAATTCAGAGAGAGCTTCAGACAAAGGAAATAAGAGGATCATGCTTTTTAGATAAAATGTGATCTCCTCATTTCCCCTCATCTACTGGAAAATCTAGCACACAAAAAAAAAATAGCACAATCTAGCTGGCTCATCAGGCTTTGGGAATGTTATCAGGGTTTAGCAAAACACTTACCAGGTTTGGGGGGCAGGATATAATTATTCCTTCACAACTTTCTCCAAGTAACCCAATTATAAGCACACTCCAATTATCACTTTACAAAGAAATCTTAGGCATAACACCTCCTAGTTGTGGCTACACCATTTCTGTGACAGTCCTTTCTGTAGCCCTAGAGCAGTCCCTAAGTCAGCCTGTTTCCTGGCACCCCACAGATCACAAAATAACCTCAAATTAAGATCATAGAATCATAGATTCATTGAATGGTTTGAGTTGGAAGGGACCATAAAGATCACCCAGTTCCAATCCCCCCACCATGGGCAGGGACACCTCCCACTAGACCAGGCTTCTCAAGGCCCCATTGAACACTTCCAGGGATGGAGCATCCACAACTTCCCTGGGCAACTTGTTCAGTCCCTCACTACTCTCATTGTGAAGAATTTCCGCCTTATGTCTAGTCTAAATCTGCCCCACTCTAATTTATAGTCATTCACCTTAGTTCTATCACTACAAACCCTTGTAAACAGCTTCTTCCCTGGCTTTCTTGTAGCCCCTTCAGGTACTGGAAGGTTGCTATAAGGTCTCATCAGAGCTTTCTCTTCTCCAGGCTGGACAAGCCCAACTCTCTCAGCCTGTCCTTATATGGAAGATGCTCCAGCCCCAGATCATCTTTGTAGCCTCCTCTGGGTCCATTCAAACAGTTCTATATCCTTCTTATGTTGAGGATTTCAGAACTGGCCACAATACTCCAGGTGAGGTCTCACAAGGAAGGAATAGAGGGGCAGAATCACTTCCCTCGACCTTATGTGGCAAGACTCAGGTATGAAACAACACCATGCTGGGCTAGGAGCAGTGCAAATTTGCACAACTGGGACATGACTGGATGGTTCATATTCATGTAAGCTTGTGTATCTTCTTACATGAACTCTAAATTGGAGGAACACGCTGGGCCCAACAGTGAACACACCCTGTAAAAATGCTACTGCTTCTGATAAAGGCACAGCCTCCAGGGAGTTTTGCTGAGGAAATAAAAAATCTGTTTTTAACAACATTTGGTCATTTTGCTACCTGTTTTACCATAAAACTGTTATTTATTGTTGTGATTCAATGGGAATCTGTAAGGGAACAATTAATGTTGTTAACTGTAAGGGAACAATTAATATTGTATGACAAGAAGTTTTCAATTTACAATTGCCACGTCAAACATCTGTATTAATTCACCTGCAAATTACACATCCTAATGGTACAAATATTGTATTGTTATTGGCATTATCATCAGGTTGGGGAGGACAAGTCTTCTAGAAGTGCTCATTCAATGGGGATAAGGGGTCTGTTTGGAGGTTCATCACCTCAGATCCTTCCTGTGAAATTCCCATGAGCCTACAAAGTCTCAAGTCTTACTCTAAAAGTAAGTTTCAAAGTGAGAAGCTTACTGGAAAGAAAACCACTAAAGATTTGCATGATTTGTTCTCAAAAAGCTGTGTTGAACAAACTGGGTTGAGGTGTAAGACCTCAACTTGGGTTGAGAGGTGTTTTGTTGTAACGTTATGAGGATTATTACCATAGGATCAAAAGAAGATATAAAACCCAAAGCGGAACAGAGATAAAATGGGGTTGGGAAACCATGAAAGTCCCATACCACTTATCTGTGACACCATCTTCAGTATGGGTAATGACATATTTCTTATCTCCAGCACTGAGGATTGCTATCTTTGGCTCCAGACCTGTCCTCCATGGCTTCAGTTTCAGACCTGAAGAGTCTGCAAAACCCATCTCTGTGAGTGGGGATGCAGCCTCTGACACGCACCCAGTAGAGGAGAGCATGGGTGTCACCCCATGCAGGCAACTGCCACAGCAGAGCAGGTTGGTGCCCATAGCTGCCCCTCTGGTTCCGCATCCCACACCTCAGAGGTGCCTCCTCGAACATCCTACTAGGTTGATACCACCAGCACCCACACTGCTGCAACTGCCTAAGTGCAGGACCCAATGAGTGCCCTCCGCTGCAGGACATCTTGCCTTACAATGGCAAAGCATATACTGGTTGGATGTGCAAACCTGCCACAGGGGAAGATTTTTACTGATTAACTAAGGAAATGCTTGGCATAATAAGGGCTTTCCAAAGAGTCTCCCGCTTGAAGAACCATATGTTATTATTTGAATTACTATAATTATCTTAATCTTATCCTTAATCTCACCTTTTATGTACACAATGTATGTATACATAATAGAAAATTAAGTATACATACATATCTCTCCATATATACATGCATAGATCGTACATACACTGATGTGCTTACTTTCCAGAAGCTGTCTGACCCAGCACTGACAGGCAGCCTTCTCTGGGCTACCATGCAGCAACAACTCAGTGCAGTACTTTCACTCATGGGCAAGTGGAAGATTTTGGCCAGAAACACATCACTGCCATTTCTTGTTAAAACATGGTTTTCAAAAACATTGTCCCAATCTGCTCAGACAACCTGGAGCCCATTGTGGCCACTCGTGCTAAGCATTTCCTCATTTAGAACAGGAGATTTCTTGGGTTTTGCAGAACCAAAATGATGGGTGTAACCTCCCGCTCTCCCTTGTCCCTCATATTGTGCTGGAGCATCAACCACTTTGGGCTCAGGGGCAGCAGTTGTACTTAAGTTAGACTTTTCTAGACAGAAATTGAGACCAATCTTTCTATTACTACAGCTCTCCACTTTTAACAACAAGAAGGTTTGCATTTTAAAAGAAAACACTGGTCAAAGCAGTAAGATGATAACTATTTTTATGGGATGTGTTCTTCTGACAGTAATGCGCAATTGGCCTTGATAAACCATACTCTTTTTCCCACTATGCCCATAAGACTCTCTTGAAACTGGGTTACTTTGAGTAATTAATAGATCTAGCTTCAAATGAGAAATTTCTAAGGGAAGAAATTATTAGGGGAAGAAAAAGTCTAGCTGTTTCTCTTTTATTTGTTCAGATATTAGAAATGAAAGAACTTGTTTTAAGAACTCACATGATAATCCTGTTGTCCAATCTCTTGCCCCTCGGACAGTATTTTAAAGTGCATGACTGATCAGCGCTGATAATCAAGCATGTAATTGCCGTTTCTTATTTGTTTACTTGCTCATTACCAGTATCTGTACTGCAAAGCATTTTAAGGAACACTTTGCAATGGAAAGAATCTATAAAATTAAATGTATTTTAGAGTGCAGCAATAAGCTTTATATCAATAGTGAAGATTGTATGATATTATTGAAAATAGCTTATCTGTTTTTTCACTTGTTTGAAGGCTGCTTTAGGATACACTGCTTCAATTTAAACCACATAATGTAGTCCTGTGACTGATCCACTTATTCCTATAGGGTATGTGTTAAGAATGCATACTTTCCTCTAAATTTTAGAAGTCTTAGAAAAATGCATCACATTTTAGTGAGATACAATTCACATTTGAGTCATTAATAATTCTGGGGGTCTTTGATTCAGAGCTAAACATGCTGATCACTATATTGAAAAAAATAAATAAAATTATTTTTAAATTAAGTTTCAGAGCTGTCAGACATGGTCAATATCCTCTGTAGAGCTCCTAGTGACTACCTGCAACACAGTCTATATCTGGCCAAAGTTATGCCATTGGGCTCCCCATCAGGCAACCCTCGTGCAAAGCTCCCAGAAGATGAGGAGTCATTAGTTTCACTTCATAATTTGTCTTGATTTTAAAACTTGTGTTTCATTTTAATATGAATTTGTCTGGCTTTGGATTGCTGCTATCTGTTCTTTCCTTGTGTCTGTCTCTGCTATACCACTGATGAGCTGATCAAAGTGAGCCCTTTCCTGCTCTCCGCACTTTCTTTAAACTATAAGCCAAATTCCACTAGCCATTTTATCAATGCTATACACTAAGATAAAATAATCTCTTTGTTACTTCCTTATTTCAGCTCCAGAAATTATCTCAGCCCTGTTGCTGCAGTTATGTACTGAGATACGTCTTAGGTTTTGACTCTGGCGTTCCTTATGTTGCCTAAGAGTTATCACTTTTATATCCTTTACAATGTTCCTAATTTTCAGTTTTTCATACAGTTCCTGTTGTCTGCCTTATTCTTACCTCTGTTTATTGCACAGACAGTACCACATCACTTCAATGTTGATGAGCGCTGATTTTATATTTACTTTCCAGGCCATTTAGGAAGCCCAAGGTGCCCCAGAAGAAATACCAGTTTACAAATACTGTTGTCTCACCAACAGCTCATTCAGTCCTTGATGCATTGAATCCATGCTTCATTGCAATATAATTTCTTTCTGATCATTAGCATGTGTCAAGCATCTTAAAAAATTAGTACAGCTATGATATTATCTTCTAACAGCCAAGCCTGTAATCTCATCTTGGTTTTCTCTGGTGAGATCTATTTTTCCATTATACTTTGTTGACTGGCACACCTAATATTCAAATGTTTCATTGAATTGCTAGCTGTTCCTTTGTGTCATTACTTTTCTTAGTGTCATCACCAGCTCCACCCCATAGCTGAAGCTATGAAAGCCACAGCTGGGACAAGTGAGTCAAGGTCTGTGTGTGTACAGGTCATACAAGCCTATGAACAACAGGGAATAATCATTACCAGGGAGTTGGTCTGTGAAATGGCTGATTGCTGTTATACTAATGATGATTTCAATGAAGATGCATAGTTGATTAAGTAAGCTTTCCAAAGCAGACTGGTTTTGCTCAGATCTTATTCCTTTTCTCACCCGTAAATCACCATTGTTTAACTGCACTCAGTAGTACTGAAATGTGTGGGATTTAGGATGTCCCTGAGGAACTCTGTTAGCACCCGTGATTCTTTTTCATGTTCCATTCCTGCTATAGTATTGCTTGGAAAATTTACTGGCTGATCAGCCAGTGAATACAAACCTTTTCTTCTATTATTACTTCTGCGACTGACCTGCAGTCAGCACACTGTAAGATCTCACTGGGGATCAGCATGCACACCACTATTACTCAGAGCAGAATCTGAGGGAACCTACGGTGCCACTAACTTCTCCATCTTCTGCTGCATCATACAGCAGCAAATTACTCTGGTGGGACGTTTCTTTCTTTATACACCTCAGGAAGTAAATACAGACATGATGTGTCTGTGTTACAACCTCCTTGCTTCTGTATTTGAAAACATTGGCACGATTGTTTAAACAAGATTTGCCAAGGACTGGTATTCACTAAGGTAGTTTATGATTTCATGGATCCCATTTTCACTTTTTAAAGTTCAACATAATCTTACCAGTTCTGCCTTCCTCTGGAATTACCCTGGTCTGCCAGCAAACGTTTAAAATGAGCACTTCTGCTTTTTTGTGTATTTTCATTGTTAACACATTATTGCATATATATAGTAAATAGACTTTTGGGTGAGGGTGGTATTTGTTTTGGTAGCTGTGACATTTTAGAAGCTATTAACTTTATAATCAGTGGGTTTAACCTCTACTGTTTGATTGCCCTGCTCATGTTCATCTTGTCATTATTTTGAATGACTACTAATTGCTTTCTACTTCTCCTGTCTTCCCCCTCTTTTTTTTTAAAAACTTAATTTCTGCTGTTCCTCATCCAGGTAGGGCATTTAGCAAAAGTTACCTCTTTATCCTTAGATCCTTAGATAAGGATATCCTTAGATACTCTTAGAAGAGAGCAGGGAGAGAAACCGAGGAAAAAGTTATGGTTGTTCCTCATTCTTAGTTCAGAACATTATGCCCTGTCCTTTTCTTCTTTCCCTAGGGAATGGCAGAATTGCAATAAATTAATAAAGCTTTTACTCAACTGCTTCTGATTAGTCCTACTCTTTTTCTTTTTTTCCTTTTTTCTTTTTTCTTTTTTCTTTTTTTCTTTTTCCTTTTTCTTTTTCTTTTTTTTCTTTTTTCTTTTTTCCTTTTTCTTTTTTCTTTTTTTTCTTTTTTTCTTTTTTTTTTTCAGATCTCTGAGCATGCTGATGCACCTATGTATCATTCTGTCCTGCCCTGTTTCTTTCATACTTTCACCCAGGTGTTCCTTCCTAAAACTAAAACATTTTCGGGATGTTCATTCCAGGGTGAGCAGGAGAAGAAACAGTGAATAGAATATTTAGAGCCTGAAAAGAGTCTTCGCTCCTGCAAATTAAAACACCTAGAGCAGGAGATGTAAGAAAGGTGTTAGAAGGAGGCTGCTTGCTGTTCTCAGCATGCATCCAGGTTGCTGCTTGTCAGTGAGGGGATCTATCAGGATCACATAAGGATAGTATTTGTCATTGTCATAGGTGTTGCTCTGTATGTATGAAAAAGGTAATGCAAACTGGCAACTGACTCAGAACTTCTTATCCCAAGTGGGTACGACTTTTAAAGACAATTCCTTTTCAAGAGGGAGAACTGAACTTTAAAAAAAATAATAATCTCTTTCCTTAAAAGAAATAAAATAACAATTGCCCCTTTCTGGCATTGTTTCTTAGCTAGAAATCAGATTTTAGGTGTTTCTTGTTTCTACAAACTAGAAACAAATTTGACACTGCACAAAGCCTCCAAGAATAGCCAGATGAGCCTTTTAATTTCAATTAGTACTGGTGGCTGAAGTTTTGGAAGGTACAGGACTCTTTATACAAGAAAATCAGTAATCACAGGCTCCAGGCAAGACAGAAGAAAACAGAAATGATGGAATAGCGCAGTTACTGCTGCTGTCAGTGGGAAGATGCAGTACTTCTTCTGACTGCACCATGACAGAGGATTCTTGGAGAAATACAGTCTGCCAGAACTGAACTTCAGTTGATGTCCTATGCTTTGCTTTTTTAGAAAAACTGTTCTCACAGTTATGCTGACAGCACACATTCAGCAAATGGTCCTCATATAGGATGTCTCTCCACTTATGTGCCAATAAAACTGGGAGTTTATTTAAAAAGAACATACTCCTGAAGACTGTGTCTGCATTGATTTTTTTACCTTGTCCCATTCCTTTATTTACATCCGGAGAAAATAAAAAGAAACCATTTTGTATGTGAATATAATGCTCTTCAGTAATGAGATATCTTGCTTTGGGAAACGTTTTGCCTGGAGAAGAGGAGGCTGAGAGGAGACCTCATTACTCTCTACAACTACCTGAAAGGTGGTTGTGGAGAGGAGGGAGCTGGCCTCTTCTCCCAAATGACAGGGGACAGGATGAGAGGGAATGGCCTCAAGCTCCGCCAGGGGAGATTTAGGCTGGAGATTAGGAGGAGGTTTTTCACAGAAAGGGTCATTGGGCATTGGAATAGGCTGCCCAGGGAGGTGGTTGAGTCACCTTCCCTGGAGGTGCTTAAGGCACGGGTGGATGAGGTCTTGAGGGACTTCGTTTAGTGTTAGATAGGAATGGCTGGACTAGAAGATCCGATGGGTCCCTTCCAACCTGGTTGTTCTGTGATTCTGTGATTCTGTGATCTTAGTTCTCCTGGACATGTTCCCTGTTCTTTCCCCTATTCCTTATCACACAACAGAGCACTAATACTATCTGACAGAGCAAAAGGAAATTGCGCAATGATGCCTTTTCATAAGCATCATTTTTCTTACTACTAAATGATCACTAGAGAGAAGTAATGCTGCAATATTTTGGACAGGCTTGTGGGGACTGCTTTCAATTAAGAAATGATATCTAGTTTTACAAGGCAGCTATCCAGTTCTTGAGTGTATGAAATACTACAAGAGGAAGACCCTTACGATCAAAGAACTTGACAGAACATTTTGGTCATGCCTTTCTCATCACCTGCTTCCATGTCTCTCTTTTAAAGCATTTTATTACAGACTGTTTTTTGAAAACATTTAGATACTCATAAATCTCTTCACAGGGACTGGAATGCTAAAGCTGGAAACAAAACTTGTGCTTGTGATATTTATCATCTGTTTATTAGAAGCTTTGGCCTCCTGCTCACAGCAAGATGCTTGGTAGATACATTTTCCACACTTGAAAGCCTTAATACGACATTT
This sequence comes from Coccyzus lansbergi, assembly GCA_033558105.1. Classification (NCBI taxonomy): domain Eukaryota; kingdom Metazoa; phylum Chordata; class Aves; order Cuculiformes; family Coccyzidae; genus Coccyzus; species Coccyzus lansbergi. The sequence goes on along the minus strand of JAUMJK010000290.1, from coordinate 3,471,918 downwards.
TAAATCAAATTCATATGCATGTATAAATCCTGCATGCCTTTCTATCTCTACCAGTGGTTTATTCCTATATATAGCAACACTATTTGTTATGCTCAGGCCTGGATCATCACTGCCTCCTGTTCCGCCTCATCGCTCAGCCTTGCTATGTGTTTTGGGGACAGGTAGGTTTTTTTTTTGAGGTTGGTGCAAAAATAATTGCTATTTTTAACCACCAACTTTAAAACAGTGTATCTCAGCTTTGAATTGAACTCATTAATCAAAATAAGAACCATTAGAACCCATACTTTTTTTTGCCAACAAGAAACAACTCTGTCTACTCTAGCAGCATTAAACTTGGGAGTCCTGGAAAGGATCAGTTCTTTGAAGGTGTTATGAGCTGTTCCTTGGCTGTGGAAAACCTCTTGCAGGAAGATGTCAAAAAGTGGTAATTAGTGGGAGAGAGGTCTGGTAAGTAAGCTGGGTGAGGTAGAGTTCCACAGCCCAATTCATACAGATTCTGCAGAGTCCTTTGTGAGACATGTGGTCGGATGTTGTCATGGAGAACTGTTCCTTCTTGATTGACCAATATTGGATATAAATGTTGCAGTTCTTGATCCATTTTGCTGATTTCCTGGCAATATTTCTCTGCTGTGATGGTATCACCAGGATTCAAGAAGTTGTATGATTCCACTTGCCCACCACCCAACAGTGACCATATCCTTCTGTTGATGCATCTTTGGTTTGGAGAAGCATTTTGGTGCGTCACCTTGGCTCTGAACAGAATACCATAGGCAGTCATATAGTACGCATTATACATTTTTTGTCACACGTCCCAGTGCAATCAAAAAATGAATTGGTTTTGTCATGCAGAAGAAGTGCAGAGCAGACTTTGTAAAAGTGATTTTTAAAATTTTTGTTCAGCTTGTGTGGTACCCATTTGTCAAGCTTTTTTGCCTTTCCAGTTTGGTGCAAATGTCAAACAGCTGTTGAAAGGTCAACATTTATTCTTCGGTGTAACCTCTCAAATTGTTTGGTTTGCTCCAGCAATGGCCCTCAACTGGTTGTTGTTTGTTGCATAAGTTTGTCAGTGATCCTCCTTGCTTGCAAGGCTCTCATTTCCACTACAACATTTTAGAAACAAAGTCAGGCTGCACATTCATTTGTCCCCTGGCCAAATGCTTTGTTGATATTAGAATCATAGAATTGCTTGTTTGGAAAAGACCTTTGAGATTATCAAGTCCAACCATACCTGTCCGCTACTAAACCACATTTCTGAGCACCTGTCTACTCATCTTTTAAACACCTGAAGGGATGGTGACTCAACCACTTCCCTGGGGAGCCTGTTCCAGTGCCTGATAATCCTTTCTGTGAAGCAGGGAAGAAAGAGCAGCAGGCACTGATCTCGTCTCTGTGGTGACCAATGGTAAGACCTGAGAGAATGGCAGGAAGATGTACCAGGGGAAGTTTAGGTTGGATATTAGGAAAATGTTCTTCACTCAGAGGGTGGTGGAGCACTGGATCAGGTGGATCAGAAGTCATGGTGTCAAGCCTGGTCATATTCAAGAAGCATTTGGACAACGCCCTGAGAAATATGGTGTGAATTTTGTGGTTGTTCTGTGCAGGGACAGGAGTTGATCCTAGTGGGTCCTTCTAACTCAGGACACTCTATGATTCTATGATTCTATGACCTGAATATATGAATCTCACAAGGCCAAGTGCAAGGCCCTACACCTGGATCGGAGCAATCTGCAGTTTCAATACAAGACGAAGGATGATATGATTGAGAGCTGTGCTGCAGATCAGGACTTGGGTGTGCTGATTGATAAGCTCAACATGAGCCAGCAATGTGTGCTCACAGCCCAGAAAGCCAATAATATCCTGGGCTGCAACAAAAGAAGAGTGGCCAGCAGGTAAAGGGAAGTGATTATTTTAATAGGAATGGTTGGACTAGAAGATCCGATGGGTCCCTTCCAACCTGGTTGTTCTATGATTCTATGATTCTGTGATTCTATGATTATGCCCCTCTATTCCTCTCTTGTGAGACCCCAGCTGGAGTATTGTGCTCGGTTCTGGAATCTTAAACATAAGAAAGATATGGAGCAGTTGGAACAAGTCCAGAGGAGGCTACAAAGATGATCAGAGGGCTGGAGCACCTGCCATACAAAGACAGGCAGAGAGAGTTGGGCTTGTTCAGCCTGGAGAAGTCTGTGAGGAGACTTTATAGTGACCTCCCAGTACCTGAAAGGGGCTACAGGAAAGCTGGGTAAGGGCTTGTTATAAAGGATTGTAGTGATAGGATGAGGGGGAATGGCTTTCAATTGCAGAGGGAAAAATTTAGACTAGAATAAAGGAGGAAGTTCTTCGCGATGAGGGTGGTGAGGCACTGGCTCAGGTTGCCCAGCGGAGTTGTGGATGCCTCCATCCCTGGAGATGTTCATGTCCAGGTTGGATGGGGCCATGGCAGGGCGCTTGGAACAGGATGGTCTTTAAACTCCCTTCCAACCCAAACCAATCTATCATGCAATCATGCAACAACTAGGTTGGAAGAGACCTACTGGCTCATCGAGTCCAACCGTAGTCACCCCATTCCCTTCTCTCCCCACTTCTTTGAGGCTCAACTCCAGCCTCCCCAGTCACCCTGTTCCCTCCCCAGTCACCTCATTCCCTCCCCAGTCACCTTGAGGCTCAGCTCCAGAAGCCCCACAACTCCTTTCCCTCCCCAGTCACCTTGGGGCTCAGCTCCAGGAGCCCCACAACTCCTTTCCCTCCCCAGTCACCTTGGGGCTCAGTTCCAGGAACCCCACAACTCCTTTCCCTCCCCATCATTCTGGGGCTCAGCTCCAGCAATCCCAGTAACTCCATTTCCGTCCCTCTCCACCGCTGTGGGGCTCAACTCCAGCCTCCCCAGTCACCCCATTCCCTCCCCATCACCTTGGGGCTCAGCTCCAGGAACCCCAGAACCCCCTTCCCACCTCTGCTCTGTGCCGGGACCCTGGGAACGGGGGTTCAGAGGGGTGGAAAAGGCCAGAGAAATGTAGGTGCCTCTGCGCGTCCCCTCAGCCTTCCCCTATGGAACCTATGATTCCTATGACGTCCCCACCAGTGCCCCCCGCCCAGGAGACCCCGCCCCTTCACGCAGACCACGCCCACAACGAACAAACCACGCCCCTACAAAACAGGCCCCGCCCCAAAAGAGGCGTGGCCTCCCGCCGATGCCGCGTCCTCCCCTCCCATTGGCGGGGCGCGGGGCGCGCGTGACCCAGAGTCGCATGACGTAGGAGGAAGAAGACGCCATTAGGGGGCCGGCGGCCGTCAGGGCGTGTTGTGGTTTCTGGCGTCTTCCCTCTCTTTTCCTTCCCTCCTCGTTGCCTGCTCCCGCGTCCTCGGCGGCGCCTTCTCCTCCCCGGCGGGGTCCGGGTGTTGGCGGCGGCGGCGGCCGCGGGGCGTTGATGTGAGGCGGCGCTCGGCGCGCGGCGCGGATGGCGGCGGGGCCCGGCGCGGCGGCCGGCGGCCGCAGCTTCTCCTTCAAGGTGGTGCTGCTCGGGGAGGGCTGCGTGGGGAAAACCTCCCTGGTGCTGCGCTACTGCGAGAACAAGTTCAACGACAAGCACATCACCACCCTGCAGGTGCGAGGGTTGGGTCTTGTGTGCGTGTGGGTCTTGTGTGCGTGTGGGTCTTGTGTGCGTGTGGGTCTTGTGTGCGTGTGGGTCTTGTGTGCGTGTGGGTCTTGTGTGCGTGTGGGTCTTGTGTGCGTGTGGGTCTTGTGTGCGTGTGGGTCTTGTGTGCGTGTGGGTCTTGTGTGCGTGTGGGTCTTGTGTGCGTGTGTCTGTGTCCCTCTGCTGCCCTTCTCTCTTTGCATCGCGCACCTTCTAGGCTTGCTGGCCAATGCCATCCCGCCCGTGGGTCACCCTGTGGGCCTTACTGACCAACCTCTTCCATTCTGGGGCTGCTGGAGTCTTGCTTTGTAAACCCGCACCAGGTTTTTGGTGCTGTCCTGTTTACTGTAGCCAGAGTGACTGGTGCTACGCCCCTTTAAATGATGTGTGTGTCCCCTACAGAGTTGGCTTGAGGAAGATTTTCTGGTTCTTTGAGCTTCAGACTTAAGTTTTCAGTACGTAAAGGCCTCATTTCTGTTCTGAATACTAACTGCTCATTTTTTCCAGTTACTTATATCAAGATCTTCATTGGGAGCTTGGGAGGCATGATTTGAAAGTGTTGTTATTGTAGTCACTGGTAGTGGACTATGACTAAGTGTTTCAGACCAGCTGCGTTTCTGTTGATTATAGTTGTCCTCGTATTCTCAAATCTGAACACTTGAACTGCCTAAACACTCCCGTTTAAAGAGAACAACAAAATGGTTTGAGATTAAGGTTTATGATTTAATAGCAGAAAAGATTCTAAAGTCTCATTTGATTTTCATGTTGTTTCCCTGATTTTGCCCCGATTCTCTGTCTGCTAATATATAAAACCCAAGAAAGTGATGTTCCACTTATAAAGTGTGACAGGTTGTCTTCTTGACAATTATGTTTTTTTCAGTTACCTACTAGTGCTGAATGGCATAGATACCATGCTTCAAAATGATTATAATGCACATGGCCTTAGAAAACAGGCTTCAAACTTTGTCTTGTGGGTTTTATGTTAAAGTCTTCTGGGATGTATCTGTTTAACCTTTTTACTTGCAGTTAGGCCAGTTGCAAGGCATCTTTCTTAGAGGTTCTGAACATGGGTATTGAAGTATGGTTTTAGCACTGTAATGAGTACTACTTTTAATACTTCTTTTTTTTTGTAAATAAAAGAAACAAATCCTGCCACCAGTTGGGCCACTACTAGAGTTTGAACTGCTTTTTAGGTTCTGTGAAGTACAGAATATAGAGAAGGTGTTGCTGAAGATTAGCCATAGGGTAGTTGTGCACTATTCCCGTGTATTTAGGGGAAGATTCTTGTGGGCTGGTTATCTGACAGATACTTAATAGCAAAACTTTCCCTTAAAACCAAAGGAGCATTAGACAGGCACTAGAAACAGTACTGTTTGTTAAATGTTTCAAAACCAGGTACCTTTGCTCCAACTTTGCTGGGAAGTGCTGAAAAGAGTGGGTTTTTTTTAACTTTGTTACCTTATATTCATACTCTGCTGTTGAATGAACCTATTGGTAGGTGTGGTCTTACTAGGCATGGTGTGGTGTTTATGGCAAGCTGATGGTCACACTAATTGCTGTAGAGATAATTGGCATTTCCTACCATACAGAAACAACTGGTAACTTGTAGGTGTCAAGGTATTGAGCAGTTAAGCATTGGGAGTACATCAAAATGATTGTTTAGCTGAATTCTTATATCACATATAGAAAGAGTGAAGCTGAGTAGTTTGCTGTATGATGCAGATTGGTGCTTTTTTGTTAATAATGTTCTTTATACCTCTAGTAAAATTAGAAACAAGATGTGAGTTGGAACACAGACTTGAGTCACAAATGTCATAAAATGGACCTTTAATGAGCTCTAAAATGTCAACAGGAAAATGTCTCTAGATACTATGGCTTGAGGTGTTTTGGTTTTGACTAGGCGGAAGGGAGTGTTTGTACTTACAGAGGAGTAGGAGCATATGCTCACCTTCATGCAGTTTCTGTTTGCTACTTGTATCTCTTAAATGACTGCAGTGTGTTTCTCAGCTCATTTGCTTTTCTGTTCTGAGCTTCCTTAGCCACATACGTATTGTATTGATTGTAAAATACAATTTTAGAAAGTTTTAGTAAAGTTCTTCCACTAGCAAATTAAAAATTCCCTTAAAATAAGATAAGGAGGAACTAGGAAATCTGATTAAGCAATGAGGTAACATTTTTGCTAAACATACTACTTTTTCAGATTGAACACTTTATCTGATGAAGTGGTTTTGTTTCTTGGCATCAGTTAAAAGTGTTGTGCCAAATGACTTTTGTTCCAATAAAACCAAAATTAGATACTTGGCTCCTGATTCAGCAAAGGAGCCACAGTGATGAAACACATAAAAAGATCAGTAGGTACCAAGACTAGAGGCTCTTTATCCACAGTAATTTCTGACTTGGAAAAAAGAAAGTACTGTGTAATGCTTTATTCCAATGTGATTGTAACAAAATGGGTGGTGAGACTGTAGACTTCTGGAGGCTTTATTTAGTAATGTTGGCTGGTGCTTCCTGCAGTGTTAACCCAGTGATGCGGGGGGAGGAATACGGGAAGTCTTTACATTGATTGGTGTAAACTTATCTACTGTACATATATGCTTTCCTATCTCAATTCTAACACTTGAGTATTACTCTAATTTGAAGTTAGTCTATGTACACTCACAGGAGAGTTTCTTCTGTGCTATAACAGAAGGGAGCTGTTTCTCTCTTCTCCATGCCCCACTTCCGTAACTGTTAGCTAGAGGGAAATGGTGAACTGGAACTTCCTTTGAGGTTAGAAAGCTGCTGGGATGTATTGCTGTTATGTCAGCTTCTAGTCATGTACTTTATTTCAGTTTGCAGGTCATCAGTATGTTAAGATGGTTACTGATTCACATAGAAAAATATCTAAAAGTAAAAAACTGATGAAGGAAAGCTAGAGTTTTTTGCCAGCAATGGATACAACACCTGTTGTAAGAACTGGTAGGACAGTTAGTTGGCTCCTGTTTGTTGAAATATTGAGGTCAGTGATTTCTTCTTGATAAAATAATTGTAAACTGTAAATTGGTATCAAGTGAACTGTGCTGGGATTTCTCCAGCAGTAAACCTGTTGTCAAGCTATTAATAAAATAAATTGAGTAGACACATTTGGTTAATTAATTTCTCTAAATAGAGCTTTCGTATACTTACCTCTCAAGTATGTGGAGCGCTACAAAACATCTGAAATAAGAGCTGCTGGTGTGGTGCTAATCATACCATAGAGATCTTGCTTGCTTTGATGGACTTGCATAACCTGGAAAAGCTGTCTTGGCTGCTTTAAGGTAGTAGAAGGGGGAGAGTGGAGGGAAGAATGTGCAAGGAGATTGTGTGCCATGTGCAGTGTTAGTATGCCGGGCTTGTGTCTCTTGAAGCAGTTAAGGGGCAGGTGATGTGCACTTGCTTTTATCTGCTGACAGTTGGGCCTTCCTTGTGGTCTAGTTGGGCTCCTTTCTGAGCTCCTAACAGGGCTTGATGGCTATGTGGAACTGAGCTCTTAAAAGGAAGAATTACAAGGAAGAAAAGATTTTGCACAGGCACATAAAGACTATGGAATTTGAGGTCTTAAAATTGCATTCTCCTTTTAAGTTTAGTTCTTCTCTTCACCTGATTATTCTTTTGATCTGTAACCTCAGAATGAGTGAAAAGTAGTAACCTTGCTCTTCCATGAGACAAATGGAACTTGAAGGAATGTGAGAGGGGGTCAGGGGCTGTGTGTGTGTGTTAGTCGTAGCTATTGGCTTATTTGCTTTGGTATGTTTGCTGCTGTGGCTGTAAAATGTACTTTACTGATGGTAAATATTTCAAATTTACCCATACCTGTTAATTCAAGAATGGAGCCTGCTAACAGTTATCAAGTCTATGAACACAAGGAAAAAGAAAGCATTTTATCTGTAATAGAACATTTATGGTTTCTTGCAGTATGTTCACAAAGCCTTCTGCCCATTAGTAGTGATGACTGCTTCAAATACCTGGTTCCAATCTTGTTATTGGGCAAACTTTTAGACAAACTTGCTTGTAAACGAGATACTAGATATAGGCTGTTGCCTCTTGTTTATTTGGCTGGGGGCCTAATGCTTTAGGTAGGCTAAAACTTAGACATTCGTCAAGTTTTAATGCAGAGAGCAAATACAACTGCCTTAGTCGTCTGTGATTTTGGGTTTTTTTTTCAGGAGACACTGAAAAGTCTTATTGGATGTGTGGGTTTTCTAATATTTGGATATACAGGAAACAAAATATTTTAGTACTGAAACCTAGTATTATCAAAAGCTGTAGTGACCTGAAGGACTGGTGACACTTGGGGCAAAAGTTGTCTGTGGTGATAAGCCTAATTTGGTATTTGCTCTGTCATATAGTAAACATATCCGAGCTATTGATTTGCCCCGAGTGTAAAGCCTTAATGATATAGCTTTATGGATACTTAGTTCCATGGTTTTTTATAAATATAAATCAGATTTCTGTGAAGAATTCCTCTGTATATTGGTCCAGAAATCTGATCTCCAGGCACTTACATGAAAGTTGAATTAAGTGAGCAGATTTGATTCTGTTTTGACAAAAGCAAACAGTTCTCAAGAGCAATAGAATATCAAGCACAGTAGTACAACAGACTAATTAAGTACTGTTAGGTAAGCTTGATTATGTATAACCATTCCTTCTGTTACTGTGGCCCAAGTGATGGTGAATTAAAACTTCTGAAGTCACCTCCAAACGTTTGACTTTTAAACTCTGTTGTAGTAGAACCAATTCCAATACAAAGACTGCATGCTGATCAGATAGTCCTTTGGGGCAGCTAGCTGAAAACCATAAACTTTCTGTGGATTTTTTGATTAAAGGATTGAAGTTTTCCTGATGTTTAAGATTTGCTACTTTGCTGTCAAACTGTTTGTTGCAAAGTGGCTAGCATGTTAAATACCTTTTCTGATGCTGACTTATGCTGCCTTACTGTTGACTGAAGAGGTTGGGTGAATGCTTTACAATTGTTGTAATAATTGGTACTTTGCTATTTGCTTTGGAAAGTTTGAGTGTTTCTTTCCTCTGGTCTATCTTATCTCTATCTGTTCTGTTTACTAGGGTTAGTGGAATGCTTTGGGGGAAGGCAAAATTCATTTCAAAAAAACTTCTTGAATTGCCTTACCTTAGGCTGCACAGATTGCAGGGCTGACACTAAGGAAGCAACTGAAGAACAGGAACTGCACTAGCAGCAGAGTGTTGGATGACTTTAACTGTAGACAGACAGCACTCCGGAGAGGCGTTCTGACAGCTATTTAGGCTGGTGTAAATTGAACTACTGTGGTCTTCTACGTGTGTACCAGTTGCTTGTGTAGTTAAGCAGCAAATTATTTCAAGAAGCTGATCTGGCCTGTTACACTTGGCACATGAACGTAACTCTTAGTTGGTTCAGTGCCTGGGCAGTGTTCATGCAGAGAGCTCATGTTGAGCTGCTGCAGTCCAGCCTAACATAATCTGTAATGAATGTGTCATAAAATATCACTCAATACTTGTCTGTATTCAAATGCAGGTTGAGACGAAATTGAAAGAAAAATTGAACATAATTTAAGGCAAAAGACAGGTTAATCCTTGAAACTGAGTTGTCTGATGTTAACTTGTTACTGCTACTGTTCAGAAGGGTGTGGGGAAGAGGTTCCTAAGTTATTAACTACTACAGGCCCTATTTCAGCTTATTAAACTTGTAATAAATTGTAACCCATTTTAACCACCTAACTCTAGGCTTGGTAACAAAGGTGCTGTTTGAAGATGTGGGCCATCTTGAATTACTGAAATTAAACTAACCTTGCAATGTGCTCTGGTCCTGTAAAATGTTTTCAGAAGGTGATGTAGTAGAATTTTTAAAGCAGTTTATATGCTTCTTCTGATCCTTTTCTTATCTTACCACTTGCTTTCCATTTGTGTGTCAGCTGAGAACCATATCCTGAGCTTTCAGGAACAGGGAGGGCGGCGGGGAGATGATGGCATGGGATGGACATACATGAGCAACAAAACCTCCCAAACAAACCAAACTACTGCCTCAAAGTCCCCCAAAACAGATGAAGAGAGTTGTGGGCTTGCTTCAGGAAAAGGGAGGAGATGCAGACAAGGGAACTTGCAGAAAACTGGTGTTCTGAGGCCTTTTGCAAGGAAATCAAATTATTTTGGGGTTTTTTTTCTGGATAGTTAGCTACTTTACCTAATTCCTGCAAATTAAAAATCCTGCTAGGCTAGTCCTTACCCAAACTTCATGTACTATTGTGAAATGCTTAGATTTACCTGTGTTGTGAGTTCAGACTCTTTCCATACAACCCTCCTGTCCTTCCCAAATCATTCCAAACAACAGCAAAAAGATGTGGTAAATGATTGGCTTAAGCCAAATTTATTTAGAATAGACTGCTGGTAAACTGTAGTGAAATGTGTAACTGACTTAGTATTGACTGAGCCTTCTGGCTTAAAGAGTATTTTGATCTAGAAATCTGTCTTTTATTGTTTCAGACACTTTTATTAGTAAATTAATCTGAAGTCAAATGAGACATTTGTGTGTTAAACTTAATGCTAATCTGTTTTGCTTTCCAGGCATCTTTTCTTACAAAGAAGCTAAATATTGGTGGGAAAAGAGTAAACCTTGCAATATGGGTATGTTCACTTTCCTGCTTTTTCTCCCCTACCTAAATAGAGTATTTTCCTGAAAAATTACTTAGGTTTACTAGAACTCAGATGTTAGGCATTTTTTAATAAAGTAAAATTTCCAAGTATTTAGAGTGTCTTCAGGTATTCTATATTTTGTCTTAAATGCTACCAAGTTTATTTTAAATGCAGGATACAGCTGGTCAAGAAAGATTTCATGCACTGGGACCGATCTACTACAGGGATTCTAATGGCGCTATTCTAGTATATGATATCACGGATGAAGACTCTTTTCAAAAGGTACTGGACAGATTTGTACCGCTGTGTGATTTGTAAAAATGATTGAAAGATTGTCTGTAACATGAGTGTGTAAAGTCATATTGAGTCTCCTGTTTACAGCAGTAGCAATATATGTTATTTCTGCAAGTTTAGACCATGTAACTGATGTATACATTTTATCAGTCTTCTTTTGAAGGCTGACTTTTACAGTCCATGACAGTTTTAGCAGGGTTATTCAAAGAATATTGGAGAACTAGATGTATGAGTTAACTATGACGGCCTATAAACATAAACCAGTACAGTTTTGGTGTTATGCAATACTGATCTCTACTGTATAAACTAAATTACTAAAAGATATTAAGTGACATGACCTTTTACAGAACAAAACTCTGAAATTGGAATATATGATAGCGGAAATGTGATTTCCTCAGTGATAACAGAAATTTGCACTTTAAATCATTACCAAACCCTGAAATGTGAAGGCTAATTATTTTAGAGCAATGTTAGCTGATCAGTCTGAACAGGTGAGGTTTCCAACCCTGTGCCAAATTAGTGCTACCACTCCATTGTATGTTGCAGTTCAAAACTGGTAACACTTTCCAAAAGTGATTTGGTCTCAGATTAGCTTGTGGCAAAATTAGTAGGACTTCTGTGTAGAGGAGTCAGAAACTGTGGTTGTACAGGCAAGGTTTGGGTAAGCTGTGGTAGAAGTAGGATAAGGGTATAGTTCCACAACTGCTTAGGTAATTTAAATAGCCTGATATAAGGCAAGTAAAGCACTTGTGCTAGCAGTTAAACTCTTGCCCCACATCTGCAGAGTTGTGATAACTTGTGAGTACTACTTCAACTTCTCCTCTTTTATGCTGAACCCTCCTTAGTAAAGTTCTGTGGTATCAAGCCACTCAAATTCTCAGAAAGATGTTAATTTGTGGAAGTTATTGCACTGTATTATTTCTCATAATTATTTTTGTGTTCTTGAAGTGAATGCTTCTCTTCATGACTTAAATTAAAATATTAGTCCCTAAGTCAATGCCATGATTACACAACTTCAAAGCGTGACAACAGAATTCATAACAGATTCTTGATGGTGATGTAACATTCTTTTCTGATCTGTTCTCTCAGTAAAAAATCTTCTGTTATAATCTAACCTGAACAGCTCAGTTCAGATACCTCTACTTTTAAAATAGTCTTTGTGATCTGTCAGTAATGTCCTGTTGGTAAAAGATTTCATGCCTATCCTGAAGTGGCCAATGCAGAGAATTTGTTCTTTGGAGTGGGACTAATGTGGTGTGTTGAGTTAGAAAATTTGGTTGAATTATTCCAGAAATTTAAGTAATTTGCTGTGATTTCAACTGCAAACTAAAAATGGCTGAAAAAGGGCCATGTGTAGCTATCTACTTTATCTATTTTATCCATAAGCTTCTCTAAACCTGTTTATTTGAAGTTTAGAGTAAATGGTTAATGAAGGAAATATGCCAGTTCAGCAGTGCCTAAGCTAGCAGTATAACACATAAAAATGAACTTAGCTTTGTTCTTTTTGCAGGTAAAAAACTGGGTTAAGGAATTAAGAAAAATGTTGGGAAACGAAATCTGTTTATGTATAGTAGGTAAGCCTTCTTTAATATGCAATTCTAATAACTGCATCAAAAATGTTTCTTTTGATTAATAGCATCTTCTAAGCGCTGCTTTGGCAGCTTCTACATGTGAAGGGGTAAAGCTTGTGTTAATCTGATGTTTAAAATTCAGTTGGAGCTAGAAGTTTCAGTAGTTGACATTGAGGAAAACAAGTTAGTTGAATGCAAGTTGCTTAGAGCTACATCATGTCAGAAGTGTGTGGTACATACAACTCTGCAGAGTGTAGTTGAAGAAAGAGGTACAAACCTCAAATGTGTATTTACCTTCTTCCAAGTACTTGGAGGTCTTTTTTTATTCTGTAGCATAGACTAGATGCTTGTCTGTTTTCATTATAAGTGCTTGGGAGTTGGAAGGAATCTTTAGAGATTGGATAATTCATTGCAAACAGAATGCAACAGAAATATCGTGCTTAGGTTTAAAATCGGGTCTAGTGATTAAAATACTTTCAGGAAGATAGATAAATGCATATTCTACAAAAACTGCTTCTGCAGCACAGATAAGCTGGTAATAAATCACAAAAGAAAAGCAGAAGGCTGAATCAGTGGCCTATATGGAGGTATTTGACTGTCCTGATCTCTACAGAAGCAGAACTTCATCTTCATTGCCAGTAAATGCTTGAGTGAAAGGGAATCCTGAAGTCGGCGTTGTGCTGCTAATTGAGGCCTGTGTAAAAGTCAGTCTTTACTTGTATGGCTTGTAAGAAAATGATGGGGTACAATGATTGCATGACTGCTTTCTTTTGTGTAATCTTAGAGTACAAGGACTTAAATGATTAACGTATTTCCAACAGGTAACAAAATAGACTTGGAAAAAGAAAGACATGTTTCAGTGCAAGAAGCAGAAACGTAAGTTACATCAGTTATTAATAGAAGCAGTCACTTCAGAATTATGCTTGAGTACTGGACTTGTGATGCTGTTAATGACTGGCAGGAATAAACCAGCAGTGCCTAGCTGGCTGCTATGTTAAGTGTTTTGTTAGTATCCGAGTCCTGGAATGTCCGTAGTGACCCAAGTGTAACTCGAGAGTTTTATGTGATTGAAATCAACATTTGCAGTGTAAATGCATTTGTATATGTGAAATTTTCTTTATTTCATTTAATGTTTTTCATCAGTTTTAACCACATCATTCTGTTTTTACATTAAATCAGCACGTGTTGATTAACTCTGAATTCAGAATAAGGCCTTTTGTGATCATCTTTTTGCTTCATGTGAAGTGGCTTAGGGAGATTGAGTACAATGAATTCTGTTTCTGCATTCTTCCAGGTATGCTGAATCTGTTGGAGCAAAACATTATCATACTTCAGCTAAACAGAACAAAGGAATTGAAGAACTGTTTCTTGACCTTTGTAAAAGTAGGTATTATTTGTTGAAGAGCTTATTGAGTCACCTTCCCTGGAGGTGTTTAAGGCACGGGTGGATGAGGTATTGAGGGACTTGGTTTAGTGTTAGATAGGAATGGTTGGACTAGAAGATCCGATGGGTCCCTTCCAACCTGGTTGTTCTGTGATTCTGTGATTCTATTGACAAAATGCTCAAAGTTTCACAATGTTTTAAACTGTAGAGAAAAACCTTGTGAATCATCTTCGTACAAGTCTACTTCAGGCCACTTCTGTACTGTAACCGCTGTAGAAGCTTGACGTATGGGTGCATAATTGCAAATTCATGCTGCACTTCAAAAATGTCTTTGTTGGAGCACCCACTGCTCTTTGACTCAGTATGCGAAAATAGTGATCTCCAGATTTGTGACCAGTGTCACTACTGTCCCCTTCAAACCCTCTGTTTCAACTTCTTTCAAAAGCTTTCTTAAATGATGTCAATTGTAAATCATAAACTTGAAGTTGTAATGATGCAACCTGTATGAAGCAGTCTAAGCAAATGGTAAATATCACAAAAGGTAGGATAAAAATGTAACACGGAGGAGTTGTCCAATCATTGTGTTCTTGTATAATATTTAAAGCAAAACCTCACCTGCATATTTGAAAAGTAGGTTGGAGGGGTTTTTGGTGTATAGGGTGGTATGTGTAGCATGTGGAGTTTCTTGTTTTTCTTTTTTTTAACAGAATGTAATGTGGGCAAATCAAGCTTTTGAAGTCACTAACTATAGGGCATTCGAGGTCTCCCACAGTAAACAGGAGCTGCTAGATATTTACTGCTTTAGGAAGAAGATTTAAGTATGTTCTTGCACCTATGGCATGTGTTATACTTGTGCATAATATATATGAGAACCAGTCTTGCTGAACTCGGTCTCTGCGTATAACTCATATAGATTATGGTCTTAAAGTTTTGTGTAAAAATGTAGTGGAATGTCATCTAATACCTTTCTTCCTTTATAGGAATGATAGAAACTGCTCAAGTGGATGAAAGAGCAAGAGGCAATGGTTCCAGTCAGTCAGGAACAGCAAGGCGGGGTGTACAGATCATTGATGATGAGCCACAAGTACAGAGCAGTGGAGGGTGCTGTTCTTCTGGATAATGAAAAAAACTGTGCATCACTGCCCTCTCAGTATGAAGACTGCCATATTCCAAGTCACACATTCTTTACCAATGGAGTAATAGAATTAACAGTATTTAAAAATAATCACATGTAACACTGCAGAGACCTTAAGTGCTAAACTAGTGGCATCTGTGACCAGAGAATTGGCATTTTCTACAGTGGTTAACAAAGCAATTACCAATGGCCTTTTTACATATTTTTCTTTAATGAGGAACAATATGCATGTAGAAAAGACCTACTTAAAGGCTTCATTTATATTCTTTTAAATCAGATCTTTATTTAATAACTTATATACCTTGTTGTTGGAATGGTATACGTTTTTGCAGCTCATTGTATTTTGTGGTAGATTGAATTGTATCACTTACAAAATGCAAATTGATTTTTTTTAAAAATTAGCAGATATCTGAAGTAATATTTTTGCAGGGCCTCCAGAAGCCTATAACTGTCAACTACTTTGATATATTCTGTTCATCCTGTATGCCAAGCTGGTAAAGTACATTGTAAATTACATATTAAATATTTTATCTGCTTTTACAATTGCAGGTGCAGAAATATGTACATCAGTCTTGTCAGTGATTGTGAAGTGAATAAGTCAGTGAAAGATGCAAGCTTTTCATGTGTACTGTTGCTGTTCTCAGGTAGGCGAAATAGAACGAGCTTTTTCGGTACATTCATAGCTACAGGATTTTTTTTTAAGCCTTCTCTGGCAAGCAGCAGTATTTAGAATATTCCCTTAGTGGGAAGATGATGTTTTCCTAGACTGCTGTTTAACATTGAGGTGTTTGACTCCCAGCTAAAACAGTTGGTGCATGCATATATCTTGCCTCTGAAGTTAATTTGGCATCTCAGAATATCCCTGGACTGCCAGAGTAACTTTGACCCTCATTTGGTAGCCAGTAAATCAGATACATGGGGAAACTCTTAAGCTGTAGTAACAGTGTCCCAAGACAGCATTACAAACAGCATTACTGAGCATTTCCTCCCTGCCATGTTGGAGGGCTTGAGTGGACAAATGATTTGGCGTTAACTAGAGTTGCTTCTGATTTGGAGTGGATAAATGGAAGTTATGAAACTTGCCAGATGTAATTGT
Source organism: Coccyzus lansbergi (assembly GCA_033558105.1). Lineage (NCBI taxonomy): Eukaryota > Metazoa > Chordata > Aves > Cuculiformes > Coccyzidae > Coccyzus > Coccyzus lansbergi. The sequence continues at coordinate 3,456,158 of JAUMJK010000290.1, read as the reverse complement.
AACTTTGTTGATACTAGACAGAACTGAACTTACTCCTGACTTGCTCTTTCTTTTGTAAAGCATTTTGAAGCCCACTTAAGTTTTTGGATGAGGGTTTTCAGAAAAAGTGTATAATATACTATCACAAAGGAACACAGATGGTGGTAGCAGAATCTTCAAAATGTTTTGTGCTCTGACCTTTTTACTGAAGTTGTCATGCTTGGAAAACCAGTAAAGGTGATAAAAGTGTAGAATTAGTGTTGCATATGAAAGCATTGAATGGAGTGGTTATGTTCAGATGCACCAAAGGAGTAGTAGTAACTAATCAGTCTGTGTGAGACAAGTGTGTTGTCTTGAATCTCTTTTTTTTTTGTTCTGAAATAATAGATGGCTTCGATACAGATGGGTCCTTGTGCATTTTTTCCCCAGACTTTCTGCTTGAAGGGTGGTGTAGATATTTAATTTAACATTGCTGTGCTCTCCTGACATGATTGTATACATGATGAACAAAGGTCATCTGTTTATGCTAGTGAAGATAGTTTCTTAACTGCACAGGCCTTTGGTGTGAATCTAAAATTCATGATAAAGTGTGTATGTGTAGCAACACTAAATTAACTTCTCATGCTATGTGTAACTTAACAGTGAACCTTGCCAGAATTGAAAACCATGTCAGTTTAGGTTTAAATAAAACCAAAGGTAAACATAGTTACCTTCAAATCTATACAGTCAGTCTTGGAAGCCATACAGTATTGACAAGTTGGCAGGACTTTTTGTTCAAGACTGGAATCCCTACATAGTAGCAATTCCAGATTGTTATTCAAACTTCTTTTTTTTCAGAGATGGAAAACAACCCAGCCTCAACTAAACTTAGTCATAAGGGCTTACCCACATCAACACATCTGATTTCCCCAGAGCAGAGCTTGCTGTACTTTTTTGGAGTGAACAAATGCAATTCTGGTCTGGAAATTAGTACTAGGTGTCTACCTGAGAGAGTGTTATGTTTGACTACTCTGAAGTAGAAACAGTGTGTAGAATATATCTTTCTGCCTGCAACTACAGAGTTTTTCTTGACTGCTTTCTTTGATAGGGGCTTTCTGTATGACTTTGGTCAATTACTAAACTAACATCACTGTTGATACTAATTCTCTTACAAAACTAAAACTGTTACTACTGAAATCTTAGATGGGAGTAAGGAAGCTTTCACTCTTGTATGATGAAAAAGGTTCTAGTTGCTATTAGCAAAATATATTTTTAAAGTAAATTCTCGGAAGTTTGTTTTCTTACTTAAGATACAGCATGAATATACACTCTGGTACCTTCCTGCCTAAGCTGCGGTTTGGTTGGACATGTATTTATCAACTTTAAAACCTGTGTTTAGCAGGGTATCATTATGTTACCTTACAAAAGAAGTCAGGCAAATTGGTTTTCAAGATAAGTTAAAGCATTATGGGTTCTGTAGGCTGATTAACGTAAGACCTCAGATAGTCATTGTTAGCAGACAAAATACAGGGAAAAAGCATCTTTATTAAAGATACTTAGAGTGTTTTTTGCATCAAGTATAAAGGAAAGCACAGGTAGCTTTGTCTTCTTTATTTGAGGAGGATATTACTTGAGCTATCTGCTGTTAAGACTGTGGCTTTGGTTTTGGTTGTCTTGCACTTTCTGGAATTTACCTTGATTTGACTGGCTTGTATGTCTTAAGGAAAGCTTTCTTTTGTTTTTAGGAACTAAAGTTAGCAACAAGTAAGCTATTTTTAGTTCCTCTGAGGAGAGTGCAAGAGTACAGCTATGTCTGTGTTTAGAAAGTACCTCTATTGTGGGATAGATAGAGCCAGACTCTTGCTACAGCATGTAAGCCAGTGTTGAGCACACTTCTTCAGAGTGAATCTTGACAAATAGTACATATAACTATAATAAAGGTCTAAGTTACTACAAATGCCTTTCTGAAACAACTTTTAAGTTAACTTGATCAGTCTTGATGCTGCTGCTGTGAAAACTTGAGGTTCCCATGAAACTTTATCACTTGCTGAAATGAAGTCTAGCAAGCCAAAAATTCAAACACTTTAATGCACCAGTATGCATCTGTTGGAAGTTATTTATGGACATGGTCTTATTGCACTTAGATGTTAAAAGATCAGATAGAACATCTGAATCAGTTTAATAAATTCAGATTTGTAGTACTTGGAGGTGAGTGTAACTTGCTGTTTAGATTGGGCATGACTACTTTATTTGGTTTGCAGTGATGTAGGGTATGGTCCCAAGATGGGCGCATCCAGTATCCAAATGAACTGTATCGACTGTATTGAAGCAGTCAAACAATTGAGTGTTGCCTTGATTATATGCTCTAATGTTCACACATACTGGACAGACCTTGCTTACCATCACATGGAAAAGTATCCCTTAGCCTTTGTTTTCTTGCCACTTAGACTGTTCTAGGTGTTCAGTCTACCGTTCTTGAACCTAGTAATTCAATCTCTACTTCAGATTTGAAGCCAAATGAGCAAAGCTTTACAGAAAGATATGAGGTTATGAAAAGTGGTTGGAGCTCAAATGGAGTTCTCTAGAAGTGTTGGTTACTGTCAGAATAAGCAGTTTAAAGAAGGTAAGAGGAATGGCAGTCAAACTGGAGGACAAGTGGAGGCTAGGAGTCTCAGCTAGCTGAAAGCATTTAAATGGAATGAAAGATAAAGTATGGGAATAAGATGGAGCTAGCTGTCTTTGTGTAGAAAGTACAAATTAAAAAGCAATTGGGAAAAACGTAAGGTGCTGATAGTGGGTTGTGGAGTGAGGTGTGGGGTTAACCCTTTATTGGTGGAGTTGCTACCATGTCTTCTCAGTAATGGTAGCTGCTTAATTCAAGACTTTTCTGAGATGACTTCCTAAGTTGTTTTTCCTTCCTCAAAATAGAAATTTTGCTTCACTAAAGATAACTGACTTTCAGCAGGCTTTCAGACACAATACTAACGTACTTAACTAACGTACTAGGCTGCTGATTTACAGGCTATTTGCAGTTAATTGACTTGGGATTTTTTTCCTGTCAGGAGAAACATCTTTCAGTGAAGATTACTTTTACTCTGGTTGTGGTAAGGAGTTGCACATGAAGACAGATCCTTGGCCCTAGTTGAAGCAGAAGCTCAATTAAGACAACCCCAAAACTAGCTGTCGTATTGAGCATTGTTTGTCATGCCACTCTCTGAGGGGCTTCTACTCAGCATCAAGATTTTTTTCTCTATTTAGGACCAACCCAACAATAATGTATACTCTTCCTTGTTCCTTTTTGGAGTTGATGTTGGCCACTGCTTTGAACAGAATGAGACAGAAGAGTTATTTTGAGAGTTGTAGAGAGTCTGGGATATTTCTTGTCTTGACTTGGCTTCAAAAGTGAGAATCTCAAACTATCACCATTTTGACAAAGTTGTTCTGCATATGCCACATATTTTTGACTTGGACAAAAGTTTTATTGTAATGTGATTAAAATTATAAACTACTTCTAAACCAAATTTATTTCAAGCTGATCTCTTTATGTAATATTTATTCCTTCTTCTTGCTTGTTGGCTGCACTGATCCATCCTGTTAACGAGCTACTACTGGGAACTCTCAGTGCTGGAGGTCTACCTGTATGAGAAAGGAAACATGTTCCCTGCTTGCTTCTCTAGCTGTTCTAGGCAGTGATCAGTCCTACAGCAGTAATACCCAGTTCCTCTCAGTTTGAGAACATTGTTTCTTCACAAGATGAGCTTTTCTTATTTCTTGATGTCATTTTAGTTTTTGTATATGTAGTCTCACAGATTTTTTGCAAGGGTTTTGCTACTTCATTGTAGGTTATCTAGAAGCAATGGCATTTTCAAGTATTTCAAGCATTTTCAAGTATGATGAGTAGCAGTATTGAAGAAATCTTCCTTAGCAGTTGGCCATATCTTGTCTCCAAACCAGTGAAGAAGAGATTATTGGAAGTCTGGCTGTGAGTCCTGGCTATCTCTGGTACCTTACTACTGATTCTTGGTTACTGGAAGTGACTTAAAAGAAAGTAAAATTGAGAACATTGGAGAGAGCAAGGACTACTTTATCATCTTTTATCAAGTAGTTGATATCCTGTGACAGATCCAGACTTGTGTAATGCATGTTTTTGAACTGTTGAAATTTGAAGAAAGGTCTCCAATTTAGGAATTAACCATTATGCTATTCAGAAAGGCAAACAATTTGGGACTTGGAAGTGGAAAAGAACTAGCAATTTCTCTTTTTCAGAACATGAAACTTCAACTGCCTAATCAGGCTTTTCTTACTGGAAAGAGAAGAGGAAAGCATTTGATACCTAAGTCTTTAAGTGCTGTCAGTGCTATTTGATCATACAGGCATTATAATGATTGCCTTGCTGGATTTTTCTCATCAGATAAGCTCACTATGGCTCAATAAAACAGAATACTTTTCTTTGAACCCAGAGAAAATGTTAGCAGGGCAAAAGCCAACACATAGCTTTTTTAGTATGAGGTAACTTGGCATTGCCAAATGCCACACGAGTACTCTATTTGGCATTTGTGGGTGAAGTTTTGAAAAAAAAACCACCCCATATTAAAAAAACAGCATCACAAACCACAATTTGCCAAGTGCATTGCTGCAGATGGAGTTCTCAAGTTCTTGAATACATCTTGGAGTATTTTATGTACCGATATACTCACATGAACATAGTTCTGTGATGAATTAATTCCAAACCATCAATCTATTAGGGAAACAAACGTCTTTAGTATGACTGCTATTCTGTCAGTGTTTTAATATTAAAGTGAATATGCATGTAAGTGGAAATGGACCAATCAAAAGAAGGAAAAACGTATACTGAAACATAAAGACAAGAAAACAACTGGTAATTCTTGTTACTGTCATCTGAAAATTATTCTCTTATACTTTAGGTCAAAGAATTTGAAACTTGATGAACAGTCTGTAATATAGTGGCGCTGAAATTATTAGAGGCTGAGGCCTGGCTTACAAAGATTTAGGAACAACTGAGACTGCAGATGCTTTATGTTACAATAAGCAATTTCTGTACCCACTTGAGTATGATGTGATGAAAGATGGCTTTAAGGTGCCAAACTAGGCTCAGTGAACTTGTTCTGTTATGCTAGCATGTACGCTGGAGACAGCAGTGTGAGCAGGAATACATAAAAATGCAGCTTTGAATCTTAAAATCTGTATTCAGCAGCCCAGAACAGTTTGAGTAAGAAGCAGGTGCTAGTAAACTACGTTTCCCAACTTAATAACAGCCCCAGGCACACTACCTGTATGCTAAGGTTACAGCAAAACCAAGTTGAATGTGGAATCAAGGCTGGGAATTTTCCACTAATTGTGTATTTGTATCTTACCAATACCCTACCTCTACAATTAGTTTGTGCACTGGTGAAAATTGCTCTTCAGCTAATGCTGAACTGGACTAATGACTTGAACCAGATGGGCATTGTGAGTGCAAACAGCAAGCAACAGCAGAAGCAGGGTGAGGTAAGGGCAGTTTGCACAGTTCCTGCTTTTCAGTCCTTTCACTTGCACTTCTAAAGAGTCACTAGTTATATCTTACTATCTTTGTCAGGAAGTGTGTTTTCTATTTGGTGGGAATTTTTTTATCAAGAAACAAAATATTAAGTGCTTTTGGTAGTCCCTTCACAGATTGAGTATCTCAAATTCTGTCAGCATCTCATTAAAAGGGACTATATTAAATGGTGAAGAGCAAGTGTGCTGCCCGTAGTTACAGCCAGCAATCTGAGTCCTGTGGTGAATGTTTCAAGTAGCACAAGGTAGCAGAGTATCTAATGCCCCTCTGACAGGCAGCCTACTTTCCCTCTCTTGTGACATAAAGTAATTGTTAAACAGTCATCAACCATAAGATGTGCCTATACTGGTTAAAGAAATTGGTTTGAGGCTTAAAGTTGCAGTAAATTGTGGTTCAATTGGAGCCTTCAAGGATTCTTGACCATCCTTTCAGCGTGTAAATACAACAGTGGTTGGCACCAGGGGATACTGATTCTTTTCCACTGATTCTTTTTAGGGTTTTGAGCTTGAGAAATGGTGCATCCTCTGAAGTGAATTATGAAGCAAGCTAAGAGAAACAAATATTGTTTTAGTAGCGCAGGCCCATCCTTTGCATTGCTTTTTGAATGGTTGGGATGAAATGCTGCGTTGACTACCCCAACCCTAAAACATTTGTTCTGTTAGTTTCCTGCTCTTTCCAGGAAATTTGCCTGTTGGTGGTTTTGAAATGTGGATGTACAAGCAATGGGGTTACTACTATTTGTCTTTGTTTTCTGCCTTCCTAGCTCTAGCAATGCTAGTCCGTGCCAATAGGCAAACAACAGATCAGTTTCTGTTTAGTCATCACTCTCGGATATCTTCCAGCCAGTGGAGGCTGATGCAATCATGAGTCTCTCATTGCATGACAAACGCAGAACATTTCATGTTTTATCTGCTCCACCTCTTTTATAATTTAAAAAAAAATTCTTGTCCCCACTGAGAGATAAAAGCTATTGTAAACTTGTGATCAGTTGTACAAACTAATGTTTTCATATGGCAAATCTTGTATGTTTTGGGTTGTTTGATATTCTGGAATTCTATTAATACTTGATATACTTAGATAAAAAAAATCAGGTTCAGAAACAAGAACAAAGCTCTGGTTATGGGTATGCAAAATACAACAGTGCGAATAACTTGAAGAAAGCTCATCATCCAGTGTACTGCTCATGTCTTGTTACATTTCTATGCCTTCACACTCTAAATACAAATAAATTCTGGTGGAGAAAGGGATTTCCTTCCTTGTAGTTTCAGTTTGTGTACCTAATTTCTTTGTCCCTGTCCTTGCCTAACCTTGTGGCAGAAGGTAACCAAGCGTGGAATACTACTTTACCTGCATTCTCTGTGTGTGTAAATTAAGGGGGTTTTGTTTTCTAAAAGGAACAGGTTAGAAATGCCACCACATCTTCACCTCTCAGTTTCTATGTAGAGGTAGAACAATTAGTGAAGATGCTATTTGGTCCCAGAAACAGTTTTTACTGTGAAATAAATTATGCCAGGGGGCATAAGGAGTTCTGGCCTTGAAAATAGTGCAGTGCAGCTTTCATCCAGGTGACTGTCCTCTTCTGCCCTTTAAATCATATTTACATTCTGCATGCCTAGACTGGCTGTGCTGTTCCCTGCACTGTGTCTAGGTATTAGTCTGAGAAACCTCAGTGGTATGGGACATAGTTATATAAAAGGATATGCTAATGATTAAAAGACAAGACTGACTGTAGGTCAGTTTCCCAAGCTGACTTGGTTGCCTTGAAATGATGTACCCAGTGCCTGTCCTCCCTCCAGCCTTCCTAGTAGTAGAGTAGGATGGGGGATTTTTTTTTTTTAACTTTTTTATCTTGTATCTGAAAAACAATAGCATGCAACAGCTAATTCCTGGGATAGCTCCTTTGTCTACAGTATCAATCATGCGGAGGACTGGTACCTCTTAGAATATGAAGAATTTGAGAGAAGCCTGATCTACAGCTTCCTCCTCGGTGTCCTGCTGCACCTAGAATCCAGGACAGCTCCCCATTTACTGTCTGGTTATGATGTGTGACAAACTGAAGTAGCCTGGAAAAATTGTGTATTGTGTTTGTCAAATTCTATTTGGTTGGAATATATCAATTCCTTTTGAGCAGAAGATCTAAGGGGAAGATATTATTGCAATTTGTTTTTCAGCTGTGGGCTTTTTTTTTTTTTTTGTACAAACTAAGCCTGTGATGGAAGGACTTGACAGAATCCATGCTTGTTTTCATGTGGCTGAGTATGGGAGCAGCTAATGCTTCTGAGTACAGGAATGGATCTTGGTGGTCTGCTGCAACAGCTGTGTGAACAGCAACGAAGGAAGCTGCTCTTGTTATAGTAATAATAGCTCCACTTGCGGCTGTGACAGCAACAGAAAACACAGAAAAGCCAGGAACATATTCTAGCTGCACACTTACTGCTGGCTGGGGTGCTGCGGCTATCATTATGTGGCAGAAGACTCCTTATTAGAACAGATGACTCAGAAAAGAGTGGGCCAACAAGGTAAAGAAGCCCTCCTTGATAGATTCTGTTGTGGATTGATTTAAAGTAGGATCACCTTCTGACTCTTAACTCAGTTGCTCTAAGTAACTTAATTTCTCTGGAAATGAGCTGCAGGTTTTTGAGACAGTGTTCGTCTCTATAGTCATAACACAGGTCAACAGTACACAGAAAGGCCAATGCTTGTACTTAACTAAGGCCATCCTCAAGCTGGTGGAAAAGTAGCTGTACTCATGAGGAGGGGTGAATAGGGCAGGTGACCCTAAACTGACCAATGGAGTATTACATCCCATATACATCGTACTTAGTGTATATTGAGAGATCACGAGGGTCCCGTGCTTTCCTGGGTGGCAGCCATCCAATGAGGACCTTGTTTGTCTGCTTGCTCCTGATACCAGATCAGTGTGTTCCAGAGTCCAGCTTCCTCCTAGCTGTGGACCCATACCCTTATGTCTGCTCTGCAGTGTTTGTGGTGAGGTATAGTCATCGGGGGGGTGGACTGGGGGCGCAATCTCAAATATTTGTTTATATTTTATTATTTTCTAATTATTTCCATTGTTATCATTAATATATCATTAAAGCTGTAGCTCTAGTTTTCAACCCATAAGTCTTCTTCCTATTGTTTCTTTCCTTTCCTTGCAGCGTGTGGTGGGGAAGGGGATTTTGGGGCTCAGCTGGCACTACCTTAGCTGCTGAGTTTGGCCTGATGGGGCTTAACCATAGCAGATTCCCATCTATGTAGTGTGCAAAGTCTTGGACTTCAGCATAGAAATATAGAGTGCCCCATTATGAAAATAATGAGCTTATGGAGAGGGAGAGGAGCCTCCTAGCACTTTGCCAGCCTATGGGACTTAGTGCATCATTCAGTTTTGTAAACTGAAATAATGTAAGGCACCATTACAGGCTGGGGACTGACTGGCTGAAAAGCAGCTTTGCAGAGGAGGATCTGAGTGATGTAGTGCACAATTTGGCTGTGAGCTGGCAAAGGCCAATGCCACCCTGGCCTCCATCAGCAAGAGCAGTGCCAGCGAGTTGAAGAATGTGATCCTTCCCCCGGCTCTGTTGAAAGAGTTCTGGCATGTTGAGTCTAGTGGGAGCTGTAATCCAGTAGACATGGACATCTTGGAGCAAAGCCTTTGAAGGGCTACCAAAGAGGATTAGGAGACTGGACCATTTGTTATATGATGAGAGGCTGACAGAGCAGGGATTGTTTGGTCTTGAGAAGGCTCAGAGGTCTTGTCAATGTTTAAAAACACGTTATGAGGGGGAGTAAAGAAGGTGGAAGTGGGCTTTTTTTAGTGTATTCTTAGGACATGACAAGCGTGGACAAAAACTGAAAGACATTCCCTTTAAGCACCAGAAAAATATTGTTCGCTCTAAGGATGACCAGACGTTGGAACAGCTTGACTGAGGAGGGTATGGTGTCTCTATCCTTGGAGATTATAGAAACTCATCTGGCCAAGACCCTGAGAAATCTGTTCTGCACTGCAGTCTGACCTGCAATCTGCTCTAGGCAGGAGGGTAGGACTAGATGATCTGTAGACATCCCTGCCATCCACATCCTGTGATCCTGTGATATTGTGGCCTGATAGCAAAGAGTCATTTTGCTACCATCTTGAATAACAGTATATTCATTGTTACACAATGATATTTTGCAAAAGAACAAGGGAGAAGTGCATAAGAGGGACATCTGGTGGATTGGACAATTAGCTAGAAAGTGCTTGCTTGTCTTATGGAATAAATTGGTCTATAGGATTGAGCTCTGAACCTGTCCTTAACAGCAAGGTGAGTGGTGTCTGGGATGCTAAAAGCATAGTGTTGGGATGGGAGAGCCAGAAAAAGCCTTGTGAGATCTATTGATCATTCATTAAAAATAGAGCAGAAACTTTTTTCCTGTCTGATGGGAGGAGAAGGGAGTTGCATTGACTGCATCTCCATCAAGGGAAAGTAAACTCACAATGCAAAGCCTGAGAAGTATCTAAAGTTTGACTTTAAGACCTCTGAGAGAAGACTTCTCTAGGAAACAGAAAGAACAACCTGGTGGTTGTGAGAGAGCTATTGCTTAATGAACATTATTTTCAAATTTGAGGATGCAATTCAATGGGACTGATACCTGTGTTGGGGAGCTGCATTTGGGAGTAATGGATAATCACAAGAACCGAGGTGGTCCTAAGACCAGATAAGTAACAAATGTATTTTACTTTAATGCTTTAAATACTTCACAAGTTGAAGATTAGTCCTTTGTCCTGTATGAACTGCAGTTTTTCAGTGCCTTTACACACATATTCCAGTGATGTTTTCCAATAAAAATGTACTAACTTTAGAAATGCAAGCATTAACTGATGTCCAGTATTACTACTAATGGAATTTATCTTTTAATTCTTTAATTAATTGATAGCTCCTTCAGCTAATCATAGAGTCTCCAGGTTGGAAAAGACCCACCGGATCATCGAGTCCAACCATTCCTATCAAATGTACAGCTAATGCCGTACTGTTTCCTGTTCTACTTGCATAACAGGAGTGAAAACTTTTCCTCTTGGGCTTGTTTCACAGCCTTTGAAAGCTATCTCTTCTTCTGTTATGGTGCTTCTTGGGAATCAAGGTCGTTCTTCTACTGGCATACAACCTTTCTCCATAAAGCTCTTCTTCAGAATGATCTGTGTTAATTTTTGCAGTGTACCTGTGTATTTGCGAAAGGATGACCCTGTCTGCATGTACATTTTGAAGTCTAAAACTGTTCAAAGACTGCATGAGCTTCTCTTCATTCCAATATCTTCTTTCTGAACTCTGATTTTGTGTATAGATACATAAACCATTGTGTTAAAACCTTTCTCCCCTCATAAGGGGTGTATAGTAGCTGTTGCTCACTGCTAGTATCTTATGTGGAGTTTGTATCTTAGTGTTTTCCAATCCACATTCTGTGTCTCATTGAATGTCTGCACAAATAAATACAGGAATGCTAGAAATTTAAGTCAGAATGCATAGAGGAGCACAGGTCAGCATTCAGTGAGCCTAAAGAGATGCTGTAATTAATTATTACCAATTTTTTTCGCATTGGAAGCACTGAAAGAAGAAACTTTTAGTAGTAGTGTAGTGGTAGTATTAATGATACTACCTTAAGATATAGTAGTATATATAGTATAATGATACTATCTTAAGAATCTCATAAAGGAGTAAGATCCTGCTATGCTAGATTCTTCAGGGTGGTTTCCAACTAAGCTTAATGAGTGAGTTCGAATAGCAGTCTTTAGAACTGGCTTTCCTTTAAATGACAAGATTGTTGAAAAGCAGCCATTAGCCCTTAATCAGGTAAGGATTAAACAAATGTTTCAAAGTATCCTCAGATCCTACTCAGAGCAGGATCTTCTATGTAAGCATGTCACCCTGAGGATATCTCGAACCCTATGACATTAGTTTTGGCCTGTCCCTCACCCCTTCAGTTGAGAACTGTGCCTCCTAGCTGATTGCAGGTTGCCTCTGCAGTTATATTCCTGAATCTGCCAAGAGGTCATACTCTCTGGCACAGAGCAAAAGTGACCTGGAGTGATCTGACTCAACTATTAAGTCCCAATTTGAGTAGAGAGGTGGACCAGGTGATGTACAAAAACTCCTTCCAACCTAAATAATTTCATGATCATGACCCTATTCAGTCCTTCTGACAATTAAAGAACTGGTAAGAAGCAACACATGGATGCAGACGGAATAAACAAGGAAGGAGTGAGACAGTGTAGTGGCCAGTGCCATCAGGGGTGCTTTTTGTTCATCAACCATCACCTCGATACCCAGTTTTGGGGTACATTTTTCAGAAAAATGGAGGACAGCTTTTAAATAAAGAGATAATTTGGTGTGCTTCTAAGACAGTTTTTGACCTGCAGCAAGGTCAGATTGAGGAAAAAAGCCGTCCACACAACTTCCTGCATGAAAAATATTACAAGTAGTAGGCAGTCTAGCACGGAGTTGACCTGATGTGGAAGTGAGAGAGAGTGGGAGGTGATCTTTTTCAAAACGAGGAAGGGAAATTGGTGTTGGGCACTAAAGAGGGGTAAGAGTTGGTAGATGGTCTGGAGGAGCTAGATGAGAGGGTTAAAGTGATATAGGCTAGATAAATGGCCTTTGCAAAAGCATTCTTTGGGAGTCCAAAGAGGTCAAATTTATGTTGGTCACTGTCAGGAAAAAGAATGTTATATGGAAAAAAGTATTTAGCTATGTGGGTAAACAAGAAAAGCTGTGCTTTGGAGCTGTTGTACAAGAAGACGTCTGCAAGAGACCTATCTATGTGAAAGGAGAATCCAGAGAGATAATTAAGATCTGTCAAGCTGTAGGCCTTGGGGATGGGCATTGATACTGAAGGGAAAGAGTCAGATGCCAAGAGAAGCTGGAGGAGGATGAAAACATTCTGTCCGTCAGCTGTCAGTCATGAGATAAAAATATATTTATTGACACAATTACCTACAATGAGAGGGAGTCTTTAATTGAATATGCTGGTAATCAGGTCTGAGAGACAGGAAAACTAGAAGAACTTCTCTGCAGACCTCAAGGAGTCCATTGTAGATTGTGATAAAGGCTAATGAAACTGACATGGGGAGACAGAATGATAGTGTGCAATGGAGCTAAGCAAATGAAGTCCCTAGTGTGCATTGCAGACTTCAGGCAGATAAGAGGTGAGAAAGAACTGGAGAGAGGAATGGGATTGCATGCAGGTGTAAGTAACATTGTTATACTGCAAGGAGAAGCAAAGAAAAGGAAGGGAAGGGATGGAAATGAACACACACATAGGAAACGAAACAAGAGGAAACCAGTGCCGGTGCGGAAGACTGCAAATGACAGTTTCACCTCTCAAAGCAATTAATTTGTGGTGAGAAGCACTGTAACAATTATGTCCATTTTTACTGTGCCCATATAGCTTTCCAGACCCAGATATTACTAAATGGACTTGTATTTTGACTGCAGTTTTCTTCTGTTTTCTTATCTTTATCACAAAAATAAATTTTTAATTTGAGAAGTCAGGAGCAAATTATGATGACATTTTATGACAGAGATAAAGACTAAATTATCTTTTCTCCTTTTGAGCAGCAAATTGCTTCCATGTCTGCATCTCATTCATCTGTTTCAAATCAACAATATGTGGGAATACACTACTTACTCAAAATATTTTATAAGGTGTTGGAATATTATAAATGTTTTAAAAGTCATGTCAGCAGGATTAAATGTTGCAGGCATTCAGTGAAATGTATTTCTTGTTTTTGACTGAAGTAATACCATGCATTCCATGCTCTTTTTGCTAAGATCAATCAAAACCTGTTGCCATCCACAGACTTTCGGTTAAAAAAGTCTGCATGCATATGGATCCTGAACGTTTGCTGCCATCAATGATATTGTAATTACTGGGGTTTTTTTTCCCTGTGATGGTATATAAATGCATTATGCATTAGAAACAAAGGGAATCTCTTTTTCAAAGTTGGTGCATTTTTCACTGTAAGTGAAAACTGGGTTCATAGGAATTCAGGCAGCTTAATTGTGTCTGTGGATGAGTGTTTTCTTTGTCTTTACACTGTGCACCAGCGGGAGGAGAAAGAACAACTTTAGAGAATACAGTGTGCGTTCTATAATTTTTTTTCAGGAGTCCTCAACTTGCAGTTACAATCTCAGCTGCCTCAAGAAGCTGTAAGGGTGATGGTGGGGAAAATTCTCTTTTCTCCTTCCTACCCTCTTGAGAGAACATTGCTGAGTCACTGTTGCTGTCACTGTTGACGGTGGAGGCCCGTGTGACCCTGGTGCTTGGCCAGGTGCCTTGGGGACTTAGCTGTGCTCCTGCTGGACAAATGTTTCACTGCAGCTGTGACACAGTGGTTTGGAAGGGACCTTAAAGATCACCCAGTTCCAACCCATCTGTCAGAGGCAGGGACACCTCCCCCTGGATCAGGCTGTTTAAAGTCTCATTCACGCTGGCCTTGAACCCCTCCAGGGCTGAGGCATCCGTGACTTCTCTGGGCAACCGGCAACCTGTTCCAGTGCTTCACCACCCTCACAATAAAATACTTCTGCCTAATCTCTAATCTAAATCTCCCGTCTTTCAGCTTTAAACTATTCCCTCTCGTCCTTCTCTACTTTTAATCCCTGATAAAGAGCCCAGCCCCAGCTTTTCTGTTCAAATACTGGAAGGTCGCTCTAAGGTCCCCTCGCAGCCTTCTTTCCAGGACGAACAACCCCAACTCTCAGCCTGTTCTCGTATGGAAGGTGCTCCCGCCCCCTGATCATCTACCCCAGCAGCTGGCCTGTTGTGCTGCCTGAGGCATAATCTGGTCTGTACCACAGGCCCATCCCGCGCGGCCTCAACTCCGTTCCTCCCTGCCCGGCGGTCGGAGGTCCGACCCCGCAGTGCCCACGGCCCTGACCCCGTGACCAGGCCCCGCCCCCGTACCCCAAGCGGAAGCCACGCCCCTCTAATGGGAGCCCCGCCCCCTAGTGACAGCCCCGTCCCCGCGCTGCCTGCCCTTTCCGCGCGCGGCGGTGGCTTTTTTCCCCGCCCCGGCGGCGGCTCCTGGTGCCCAGCGTGCGCGCGCGCGCCGCCCGCGGGTCCCGGCGGGGGCCGGTGTGGAGCGGCGCGGGAGCACGTGAGAAGCGCGACGTCATCGTAAACACCCGTGGGCAAACATGGCGGCGTCTCCGAGCGGCAAGGTATATCCCGGGCGGGCCGCTCCCCTCCCTTCGCCTCCCCGTAGGGCGCCCGGGCCCGGTCGGCGGGAGCCCCGGGGCACTGGGCGAGGGAGAGGGTCGGGCCTTTCTGCGCGGGGAGCGGCGCCGGTGGGGGCGGAGGCCGCGATTTGGGCTCCGCAGCTGAGCCGGAGGAATGAGGCCGGTTCCGTCTGCGTGGCCGCCGGGGGCGGGCGGGCATCGGCCCCGGGGCGGGCGCGGAGCACCGTCAGTCGAATAATTCGGTAACATAAAGGTTTTTCGGCGCCGCCGGTCCGTCACGAGCGTTCTTCAGGGAAAGGGCCATCAGCTGCGGCCTTTCGCTGCTTAAAGAAGGCTTGTAAGAAAGACGAGGAAAAACTTTATCGGGTTCTTCGGCAACGTGACACGGGGGGAATAGTTATAAACTAAATGAGGGGAAGTTTAGACTAGATGTTGGGGAGAAATTGCACGCGCTGAGGGTCGTGAAGCACTGGAACAGGTTGCCCCGAGAGGTGGCAGGTGCCCCATTCCTGGAAACATTCGAAGTCGCGTTGGATGAGCCTGAGCAACCTGATCTGGTCGGAGCTGTCTCCCTGCTCGCTGCAGGGGGAGCTGAGGGGCTGGACCAGGCGACCTGCAAAGGTCCCTTCCAACTCAAACCGTTCTATGGTTCTGTGAAGCAGCAGAGTTCAGCGAGGGAAAACTTAAGAGCTGGAATTCATTCAAATGCCTGTCCTGGTTTGAGGTCATAGGGTGAAAGGTATTGGCTCTCCGTCCCCCTCCAACAAATATGAGTTGTGTTTCTGTGGTTTTAGCATAGAAATAATTTTATTCTGTGATTCTGCCTTCTGTGGAGGGTGGAAAGGTTGGAGGGACCCTCGGGTGGTGGAAGGGTCCGCTGTGGCCAGCAACGAAGCTGGTGAAGGGACTGGAGAAGAAGAGGAGCATCTGAGAGAGCTGGGGGTGTTTAGCTTGGCGAAGAGGAGGCTGAGGGGAGACCTCATTGCTCTCTCCAGCTCCCTGAAAGGAGGTTGTGGAGAGGAGGGAGCTGGGCTCTTCTCCCAAGGGACAGGGGAGAGGATGAGAGGGAAGGGCCTCAAGCTCCACCAGGGGAGGTTCAGGCTGGACATTAGGGAAAAAAAAAACATTGAAAGGGTTATTGGGCACTGTCAGAGGCTGCCCAGGGAAGTGGTTGAAGACTCACCTTCCCTGGAGGTGTTTAAGGCACAGGTAGATGAGGTCCTGAGGGACATGGTTTAGTGTTTGATAGGAATGGTTGGACTCGATGATCCGGTGGGTCTCTTCCAACCTGGTGATTATATGATTCTATGAAAAGGAGTATTTTGCAATACAAGGCTCCTGAGTGTGTGGGTCATTTATCTAGGGTTTAAAATCTCTGTAGTGTCTGGCAATACATAGCTAAAGAATCTGATAATCTTCAGATTCACTTTTCCAGCACGTGGCAGCAAATGATTATTTCAGCTCATCCTGATCTTGGCATGTATGTGATGAGCATTGTCTGTGCTTCTCGGAGTGCATTTAGCTAGCAGGAGAATTCAGTAGAAATTTCACTTGTACCTGTCTACCATATCCATTTCAAGTGGAACTGGCTGAGTGGGTAATTTGTTCAGCTGTAGGGTTGTTACAACTTCATTTCTAAGTTCTGTACTGCTGTTAGGTATTGCAAACGTAAAGATAGTTGTATTATCCTCCCAGCTGTTTCTGGCTATTCATATTCAGTCTTTATGTGTGTATGGTTTTGTCCATTTTAAGCTCAATCTGGCAGTTCATTGGGTGGTGGCAATATTTGCATTTTGCAGCTTTTATTTTATTTTACTTAGATTTTTATCAGAATCTTTAGGAAGTTGTTCCCAAAAACTAGTATATTATTACACTTTATACAGGAGACTAAAAATTATAGTGGATTAGCTTTTTGAAAATTTGCTATATATTAAAAAAAAAGTCTGTTTGCTTGGGACTAAATCTTTTAAGACGTTGCAAAACTCTGTTCCAGTTACTGCAAGTCATGCAACTTCTAATTCAGTAACATTTTTTTTGCCAGTGTCTTTAGATACAGAAAAAACTGAGAGTTGTGTTTTCTCAGACTTCATGAAGTGGCTGGGCTGGTTTGAAGTTTCACTGCTCAGCAGGAGCAGTTCCATCTTTCTCTAGATCTCCCCACCTGGGTGTTGCACTTCTGCTCGCTTGGATACTGTACTCATCTGGTCTCTCAGTGATTTGATTTAGCAAACCAAAGTAGTACATATAACTGGCTGTGCTTATTTTTGCCTGGATTAGTTTTCTCTTCATCTAGGGAGCACGTTGGATCACAAGTTGTTCCTTTGGATGACAGCAGGATTTTAGATGTACTCAGAAACTAGTGAAATGTCACTCCAGGTCAAATGAGCACAATGTAAGTTGGTATGGATCCAGCATTCTCACTTGAGGCATTTTGCACCTTGATGTGTTTCCAAGCTATGGGTGTCCTAAATTAATTACACTTTTAATTCTGGCTATATGATGTCGTCAGGAGGTGTTTCAAATGGTAAATTTTGAAAGAGCAGTAGCCATTAGTTTGTGGGGTGCTTTAGTCTCATTTGACTGATCTTATCATGTGAAAGTCATGTATTTTAATTTATATGTTCTTTTCTGCAAAATAATGGAATGCTCATGGCAATATATTAGCGGCAGGGGTAGCCTACACTTTCAGCTTTCACGAAGTTTTTGTTTCAGCAAACTGTACAAGGTTGTGGTTTCTATTATATTTTTATTGTTTGCCTTCCTCTTTTCTGTTCCCGTTTTTTACATTTCCCCGACATCATTAATAACAGTGAATTCACAGCTCTACTATTACGTGTTGTCTCTGGTTTCTATTCTGTATGTTAACGGGATATGAATTCCAAATTTGGTTACATTATGTACCTGTATGTACTACTTTACAGGGATTTTTGTCCTATTTATTTTTTCTTACTGTTTCATATCTTAGAAGGTTCTCTTTAGTGTGTTTTCTATATATAGTTAACTGTGTTCAGGAAAACTTACGTTATTGCTGCTGAGTTCTGGAGTTGTGACTCATTCTTTATTAATGGCCATCTGCACTAGAACAGCATGAGCTTTAGTTTTTTGCCCTTTCTTAGAGTTACCATTGTTTTTCTGCAAGTGTCTTGACAGTAAGGTCTTCCATTTTCAGTGCTTTTGACTTTATATATTAAAGCAGGTATACTCTCTGGCTTTTTTTCTATCTTTTTTTTTAACAGTTTGTTTTCCTTACTAGTGAGAACTGACTCTGGACTCACCCTTGTAACAGAAAACTGTGTTAGAAAGTGAGGTTAAAAGCTGTGTATGGGGAGAAGTGCAAACTTCAGTTTTAGTCTGTCAGTGTATAGGCTGTGATTACAGCTGCTATAAAGACAGTAACGATTTTTTGGTTTATGCTCTTGGATTTCAGAGTGTCTTCAGCGCATGGGCTGTTAGATCTTTCTCAAATTACCAGTTAGCTCATGGGCTGTCACTGAAGTTATTTTTCACTTGCCTGTGCCCTTGCTCTTGGAGTTAAAGCTTCAGAGCTTTAGCTGGTCAGACATCTGAGATTCTGGTCTAGACTCGGATATTTGGCCAGTACAGAAGTTGGAAATGGTGGAGTAGCACTGTAGCTACCACTAAACGATGTTGTAGATGCTGTAATGTTTGGGGTTGGAGTGGGATATGTGTGTTCACTGTTTAGAGCATTTTATAAAGAGCTTTAAAATATAGTCTGTTAAAATTAGCTCTGCATCCTTCAGGTACAGTCACAGACCTAGGAGATTATTTTAGATGTGTATGTATTTTATGGTATAGGCAGTTTCTTGCTGCACCTTCTACTAATTAAATTTGAGGGGCATAGAAACTCTTATTCTGTGCATTGTTGTGCCATTTTATTAAGTGCTTGATTTAAAATTTTCATTATAACCTTTTTGGATTTTATAATTTACTAGATACTGAATCATAATCAGTTTTGAATATATTGTGCTTCATAGATTTTCTTTGTGAACAGAAGTCTTTTCCTGCCATTGCCTCTTTTGAATTTGTTTAGAGTTTCATTTTACTTAAATGTAAAACAGTTCACTGATAATTCTGAAGTCTTGTGTATTCTTTCTCTTTTTTAGTCAATAAATGTTTTTCTTGCAGAGTTGTCCACAGTGGAAACAGTGTCTTTCTACTCTCAGTACCCTGGATAGAGTTGTATTTTCACTGATATCCCACTATTGTTGTTTAAGTAGCAGAAAATCTTCAGTGCACCCAAAGCAGAACTTGAAAAACTTACTGTTTTCAAGCAGGAAAGCTTTCTTATGTTATGTAGTTCCTAGTGTTGTGAGTTTTCTCATAATTGTCACAACATGAGCAATATTTGTGGGATTTTTTTGCCCTTGCTATAAGTCTTGGTGTTAGTAAGACTCTTTTGCGACTTAGCGGGGTATGACATTTTACTGTCTTAGGGAAGAGGCTGAGCCATAGACTCAGCAAACAAAAGACATAGAAGGTTATAGCTTTGTATTTGTATTAAAAGTCAAATGCCAGAAGTTGTAGTGTATCTTCTGTGGAGCAGAGGTAATGTTGGTCAAGTAATGTTAGCTTGATAGTTTCCAAGGCACTCAAATGTGCTGGTATCTGGTCATTCAAAGCAGATTGTTGATGTAATAAGTACCGTGATGTTTAGAGAGAAATCATGGAATCACCAGGTTGGGAGACACCTGCTCTGGGCAAACCTCAGCTATTCCAAAGAAGGAGATGGAAATGAAAGCAGCATAATGCAGATTTCTAAGATGAGTTATATTTCTTCTAGCGTAAAGCACAGCTCTAAACTAAAGTGCTTTATTTTATGGATGCAAGGTCTCTTAGGACAACTATTGCCTTAATTGAATTTATCTTATTGGCTTGTAGTTGTTTCCTTACTGTGTTGCATCTTTTGTTCTGTTTACCTTCTGTCAGACACTGAAGATAAGGTGATGCACAGCTATTATATCTGTTGTTAATGGTTGCAGACAAGGCCATTTTTCCTTAATTTGTAGTCTGTGGAACGTTCAGACTTTCTTACTCAATCACTTTCTTATGAGCATACCTGCTTGCTGCTTCAACTCTTCAATACACAGTGAGGTCCTTTACCTGATGCTCAAACGTAATGAACTGCTATTGAAAAGTTAGTTGAATCAGGATTTGCACAGAGCCATAGTTACTTAATGACCCCAGAGCAGTGGCTGATTCACTCTGAAAGTGCTGCAAGCTGCATCTGTCATGAGAAGCTGGATGGTGTCTTTGGCAGAGCATTGCTGGCCTCAGTCTGTACTCTCTAGCAGTAAAGGAGAGTGACTTGGATAAGAACAGAGGGAGAGAGTACGAAGTGTCTGAAAGATGAGACTGGCTAACTAGCTGGGAGAGTTGCAATACTTCTCCATTCTCTCACATGTCCTGTATTTGGCAGGTTGTGATGGGTACAAGCAGGAGTATAAGACATGAACTACCAGTGCACATGATGTCAACTGGTACTTAGGTGACCAGCCGGGGCAATACACAGGGGAGGAGAGCAGGACCACCGTGTTCTTTGGTGGCCCTAGATCCTAGCTTTCCTTTTTTGTTGCCTACACCTCATTGTCTTTGAGAACAGTGTTGTATTTCACTAACTGGCTGCACAGGACTGTAAATTGTCATCAGATTGCAAGCATTTAATAAAAAACTTTGCTTGTGTTCTGCAATTGTTAGTGTATGCTGAAGACTTCCTGGTCATGTGTGCCTCTGGCAATAAAAAGCTACAAACATTGCCTGTTGATTGCTCATTGCAAGCAGCATAATAAGCTGGATATAAGAATTATCTAGTGCTATGTCCTTGGAGTATTAAGAATGATACCATTTATTTCTCAGAAAATGTTACTGGGACAGCAGTGGGACTTCAGAACATTATTTTCTGCTGGGCATGGGATATAAATACTTGAACAGTTTTCCAGAACTTTAGCTAGCATATGCCATGACATGTAAACTGAGCCTACATCCTGCTGCTTCCTTATTTCATAAAATAGTCAGTGGATAGACAACTATTGCTTCATACAGCTTTCCTGAATTTTGTACTGTGGTTCCATATTTTTACAGACCGTCTCTTTAGTGTATATGAGGTGGAATAGATGTGCTCTTTGTGCAGCACAGCACTTTTATTGACCAGTTAGAATGAATAGTGAGTTTGCCTTTGACTTCCATAGCACTTCTGGAGGAAAAAAAAACCCCAAAACAACAACCCTGACAAAAAAACCCCAGGTCAAGGTGGCTTAGCAGGATTTGGAAACTCTTGCATCAGTTTCCATCTTTTGGTAGGATTCTGGATCAAATGGGCAATAGGTCTGGTTTTTTGCCAGTTTTATAGAATAAAATAGCTTAAGTCATGCTTGCACACTGTAAGCATGGACTTGCTTGAAAACCAGGAAAGACCTATGAACATAAGCTTCTCAGTATATATTATTTCAAACTTGAAATTTTAGGATTATAAAAATATAACAAATCCTGCAAACTTCTTTTTCTCTTTTGTCCATCATTTCTTTATAGAAAAAAAAGTTGCCAACAGTGCTTTTACAGTGTTGTTATCTTACATAGTAGTGCTTGTGATTAGGAAGCATTTAAAGAACTTAAGGTGGATAAATCTGGAAGCTTTTGCAGTTTTTAGCTTTAAGCCGGTAAGATGTCTGAAAAGCTCTGAGTAATTCAGACATATGCACAGGTACCAGACACAATTAAAATTTGTTGTAAATCAAGTAACTTTCAAAGTTGTTTAGCTCCTGTAACATGGCATCTTAATTTGCTTTGAATGTGTTGATGTGGGCTTGTGACAACAGTCTTCAGTCTTGATTGTGGGACCAGCAAGGTCTGGCTTTCATATGCATGTTAGTAAAATTTAAACCTGAGGAACACGCATCTCTGGGGGCAGTCTAACAAATACTGGCAAATAAGGGTAAAAGGAAACAAACCTACCTTTGTTTAAATCTGTAGTAATACTTTTCATGGCTGGGCAACTTTTTTTTGGCCTCAAGCATCTAATCAATGTATGTTGCTTTTTTTCCTCTGGGTTCTGTTTCTATGACCAGTCAGTTGACTGCAGAGCACGGTTTTCTTTGTGAGTGGATGGGTGGAAGGATTGTAGGATTTGGTTTAGATTTTGATTCAAATCCTAGGGACATGTCAAATTACCTAATCGCTTGTGGTGTGCACTTACTAGGGTGAACTTGTTTGGTTTTTGTTTTGTTTTGTTTTGTTTTCCCTCCCTATGGGCTCATTAATGTTGAGTAGACTTAGAGGAAGTGATGACTCTAATCATGTGAAAAGAAATTCAAAGATTGAGCTTGACCCCACCTACTTCTCACCTTTGAAAAAGAGACCATGATGAAATAGGAGACATTAGTTTGATTCAGAGGGTCATTGGGCATTGGAATAGGCTGCCCAGGGAGGTGGTTGATTCACCTTTCCTGGAGGTGTTTAAGGCACGGATAGAGGAGGTCCTGGGGGATATGGTTTAGTGTTTGATAGGAATGGTTGGACTCGATGATCCGATGGGTCTCTTCCAACCTGGTTGTTCTATGATTCCTTGTCTCGTAATATAAGAAGCATAATCAACTAACTGAACAGGTGACATTTTAAAAACTCTTAAATTCTTTCACTTAGTGGATAATAAGGCCTTTCTAGATCACAGACTTCTGTCACTGAAGCCAAAAACTTACCAAGGCCTAAAGGAGATTGGGTTGCTTTCCTTTGCAGGGACCGTTGACAAATAATACCGATGTAGAGTTTGTTTGGGGAGTTACAATTATTTTAACTGCTGAGAAGGGGACAACAGGCTTGTTATCCTGCCTTGCTTACATCTGGTTCCTTCTACCATCATACACACCAGGGTCTTGCTACCTAGGCTTTACATGCATGCCTTATGCAAGTCCTTAGTAATTCCTCAGAATCTGAATTATTTAGGTTGGAAAAGACCTTTAAGATCATAGACTTCAACCATAAACCTAAGACTGCCAAGTTCACCACTAAACCATGTCTCTAAGCACCACTTCTACATGTCTTTGAAATACTTCCAGGGATCCCAACTCAGCCACTTCCCTGGGCAGAATTTTAATGGTGCGTCTGATTCTCCTCCCAAAATTTGAGATCTGTTCTTTCACATCTTATTTCAAGAGATGTATCTTGAGTGTTCTGCAGTAACCTGCTGTTTAGGCAAAGAGCAGGGTATGCTGCTGTTGCCTGGTTTTGAATTGTCTGTTCACTGTGTCTGCTGGTGGACCAGACATTTGCCCGATTGCTGAGCTTCAGAGGCACTGAGCAAATCCCTTTGTGAGCCACACGGTGTGCAGCGTTGAGCAAAACACAGTGTTACAGCAGTTGTTTACCAGTGGATGCGGTTTATTTATTAAAGTCCAACTGCTGGTGTACTATCTTTCAATTTAATGCTTTGCTCAGTGCTTATTACTTGTATATAATTTCACTCCTTGAATTGACTAATAGCTTGCCAGTGCTATAATACCAGAAACCAAAAATCTACCATAAACTACCTTTTACTGGAAGGTGCTATAAAAATATTTAGTAGCATTTTTTAATTTTCGGCTTGCTAAGAACATTGTGTGAAATATACCCGTGCAGTATAGCTTATGTTCAGGTGCTACTACCATAAAATCGTATTCTCAAAATCAGCTTATTCAGATTTAGTTATGGAGTCATCTTGCAAGGTACTGCTAAACAGAGCAGCTCAGTATTTCAGATAAGTCAGAGATGGTTAACTTCTGAAGTGTTTTGCTCTGGGATAAGCTTTAAACTACTTCCTAGATAATCTTAGGTAAGATTAATACCATATCTTTTTTTTCAAATTACTTACATTACTGCATCTTCTAGACTCAAGGTTTTTCTTCAATGATATTTTAAAGTTGTATTGAATACTTGCTAACAATTGGAAAAAATAAATGTGAGATTGTACCTGTTATTGGATAAGAGTAGATCCCAATGATTTGGCCTTCTAGCCTATCAAAAACTTGAAGTTTTTCTCTTGAGTAACAGTAGGAGGGAAATAAGCTGTATTATGAGAATTTTTGTTTTACTGATATCCTCCAAATATCTGAGCCTATATTCTTGTTTCCTCACTTTCATTACCTGTCCTGATGGAGAACCAAGCAGTGAGCTGGATCTGTTATGCAGAATAATGTAAAATTTTCTATGACAGCTGTGACATTGGGAACAAGTTTTCCTGTGAAAATAGATGTTTGTCCTTCTGAGAGAGATTAATAGATGGAAATAATAAAAACTATTATTAGATTGCATACCCTCTGGATTGAGATGGTATACTTTGTAATACTTATTGACATTATTGGCATGAATGCACCTGTGCCAATATAACTCTGATACAAATATGTTTTTTTTGTGGAACAGCTGTCCTGGTTTGTTTCATGACTGTGACTAGTTGTGGTGGATCAGGTCCAAATAGCCAGAAAATAAAATTTTAATAAATTCCAAAGCTGCCTTGTTTAAACAGGGACTCAATTTAAAAAGCAAATGTTTGGTAGAATTAAAGGGGAGAATCCTTTTTGATTGAGACGAGAAAAACAAATACTAGTGTGGAAGAGGAAGGAAGGCTTCCAGTATTCGGAGGACAACTTGATTTTAATAATCCTTCAAGAGGGAGATTTTATATTATGTGAACTCTAGAGGTCTCTTCCAAGTGATATTTCTAGGATTAAACAGTTCTCTTCAGAAATTTCTTGCTTGCATAAAACGAAGAGAAATTTAAGAAGTAAATCTACAACAGAAAGAACAAGTTAACCAGATTTTCCTAGTTTTTTTAAGCTCTCTGTTCTTGTCTGGCTAGTTAAGCCTACACATCTAAACTTTTAGTTTACTGACCTGACTGTAAATGTGATTAATTTTAAAATGTGTCAAAGGAGTAAGTCGAGAAGAAGAGATACTGATAATTTCGTATCAGTGAACTATAATATCTGTCTCTGATTAGTTAAGAATTATTAGGTTTTGCCTTTAAAAGTATGTTTTCCTTAAGGTTGTTTTCACAGCTTGGTTTGAACTTTAACATGAATTGTAAAAGAAAAACACTGTTGCTAGTCGATGTATTTCACTTCCACAAAATCAAAGTTTGCTATGTTAAGGACTTTTCTGTCTTTTAGAGAGTTGTTAAAAACAACCCTTTGACATTTTTATAGGCCTTTTAAGGGTATGTACTGCATGTAGCTTTGAAGAACCTGCTGAGTTTTGACAGACAAGAATTCTCTGGTTTTCATTTTATTTGAAGAGTATGATCAGAATACTGTGAAGAGTTTTATAAATGCAGAAGGCGTGTGGGAAGTGTGTACTCCTACAAGCCTCTCTTATTTGATTGTGACATACTCTACCTTTGAAATGGAACCTTTGTCGTTCACCCTGAATGTAGAACTGGGCCATTATTTAGTCTAAGACTGCAGGTTTTATTTCTGTGGAGTTAATCTTTTGAACACTAGACTGTTCATTTCAATTTAAGTTAAGGTTATAATTTCAACACGCTTAAATGGCAAGTCAGAGAAAAGTACACTATGTAAGAAATCCTTTTAATGTTTTAAAAGCTGTATAGTATTTCCATATGAACCTCTACCTGCTGATTTTAAAAAATACCAGATATTGTATTTATTTTTTGTGAGTTATTAGTGGATTAATCATAGTATTGCTTAGAGAGTAAATTTAGCAAGTTGCATTTTCCATTGCTTCATGATTTAAGTGAAACACTTAAATCTTGGATGTGGGGGGAAGGGAAGGTAACAAATCCACTAACAAGGTAGAGGTATTAATTTTTCATTTTTTGTAGGCTAGTCAAAATGATAATTACTACAACAGGGGAGAGAACCAATTTTAAAATCTTCCTTTTTATTTTATTATCTGTTTTATTATAGGTTATATATGAGCAAGAAGGTGTTTTCATTCATTCATCCTGTGGAAAAAATGATGATCAGGACAACTTAATATCAGGAATACTACGTGTCATAGAAAAGGTATTTGCGTAATACAGTTACAGAAAATTTACATATTTACTCAAGCACATAAAGTATTTGGCATGTCTTAATTATCTTTTTAAGTATAGGATTTCATAAATGAACAAACATCACATACTGTTTGACATTGACTGCATCATTTATATGTATAAGTTGTACCATAATTGTACCATGAGCTAATAGGAATATGTACTTTGTTGTGTAGTATTGATTTTTTTTTTTTTTTTTATGATTGCTTGTATTGTAGGATAATGAAGTAGTAGTAGACTGGAGATCACTGGATGATACTTTGGATACTTCTAATATCCTTTGTGCTGGAAAGGTATGTTTGTTAGTTACCAGTGCTTTTCGCTGTTTCTCTGGAGATATTATTTTAGCTTGTGTGTAGATGATCTCATAGCTGAAAGCAGAATCTATTTGTGTGATCATCATTGATATTAATAGCTACATGTAGGAATCACATTTGTGGACTGTAGCCTGCTTCAGATTATTGGAATACACGTGTAGATGACTAAATTATAGTTTTGCTTGGTTCATATATCAAACAGAAGGGGACTGTCTGTATGAATAGTAAAGACCACATGAGCATATCATAGTCACTGATCCCCCTGTATCTACTGTATCGCAGTCTGGTGATTCACTCTTCATAACTGGACTGAAAATAAAGTAATTTTAATGCAAAATAAAAGCAGAAGTCAATGGAGATTCCAAAATCCAGTTAGAAGGTACTTAAGCAGTATTAAGACTATGTATGTAACTAAAAAGAAAGATTTAACCTTTTTATTGAAATAAAATGTTTGTTGATGAGGGACTCGGATATTTTAGCACTATACTGAATTTATTAAGTAAAATCACCTTTCTTGGCCCTAAGCCCAAATTTCCTCTGTTGGACTGTATAATGCGTCTTAGGATTTTAGTACTACAGGTTCCTTTAATCTACGGAAATGAAGGTGCTTATTCTTTTTGTTGAGTCTGAGAAGCTAGCTCAATTTTCGTGCCTTGGGTTTTTTTGATAGTTCTACCCCCCTCTCCCCCCCTTTTTTTTCAGGATTCCAGTTCTGTTGTGGAATGGACTCAAACTCCTAAAGAAAAATGTTCCCGAGGAGCAGACCGTCCGAGTAGTTATGAAGCAGGATGGGACATGGTCACCACAGTCTCTTTTAAAAAGAAACCTAATACAAATGGAGGTAGTATAAAAATAAGTGTGGGGTTTTTTTTTGGTTTATTTTGCTTTTTCTTTATAGGAACTTGTAACTGAAGAATTGCCTTTTAGATACAAGTGGATTTTATTAGGGATTGAAAGATGAGGAGCCATTTCTTGTAAGAGGTAAATCTCTGAGTGCAGAGAAAAATTCACAGTGAAATAGCTGCAGTCTGCCTCCAATCTGATTTCTTTCTTTAAATTGCTAGGGAATTGTATTGAAAATAAATGTTAAATCTAACTCATTGCTGTGACAATCATTAGATGGTGTAGCAGTTTTATCTGCATTGGGCTCTTGCATTCTTTCAACAAATGGAATTTGAACTAGATGTCATGTTAGAAAGGAAAATGAACAAATAAGTGGTTTACTACAAATTCCTTTCCATGCTTTAACAGCAGGGGCAGATGGAATGTACAGTTAGGTGGTACTTGGTTTTTTTTTACTTTGACTAAATAATTTTATAGGTACATCATTTTTGTTACAGTGTCTCAGATACATTGTAAGAAAAAAGGAGGAGGGGGCAAAGGACAATGATTTTTTGAGTAATATTTTTTTCCTCTGGTTCTCCCATTGTATTTTTCTGTAATACTTGTTTTCACTGTATTATTTCTCAGACTAGCCGGGGTCCATTGTTCTTGTTTCACCGTATCTGTGATGGTTTTAAATATCATCTATGTCATCTTTGAATGTGAGGTTTGGACTTAAGATTATGAATGTGTTTATAATGTAAAGCATAATCCTTGCTTCTAGAATACCGAGAGAGGAGCTTTTAGTGCTAGCACAATATAAAGCTAAACCCAGGATCTTTGTCAGGCATAATGTGTTTTATTACATCACCAATAGGTCTTGATGCATCTTCAGGCATCAGGGACATAGAATCATAGAATGGTTTGAGTTGGAAGGGGCCTTAAAGGTCATCTAATTCCAACTCCTCTGCCATGGGCAGGGACAACTCCCACTAGATCAGGCTGCCCAAGGCCCCATCCAACCTTCGCCTTGGACATCTCCAGGGATGGGGCAGCCACAGCTTTCCTGGGCAACCCATGCCAGTGTCTCACCACCCTCATTGTCAGGAGTCTTTATCCGAAGTGAGTGTCAGTGAGCACAACTGGCTTAGATTATGCTCTTTGTGACCTTTTACTTATTTCCAGTTACTGTAATTTTATGAGGGCAGGCCAGGAGGTGTGCCAGATTCCCTCCAGGCGTGCTGGTGATTTTGTGTCCTCTGGTAAAGTAAAATATAATCTCTCCTCTTTGAATGTATACAATCTTGTACAGAATGTATGCATGCTCGCACAGTATGGGAGAGAAGAGGGTGGGAGATCTTCACTTCCTTCTCCCTTACTTTGGTAGCAGTCTCTCAACACATGGTTAATACTGTCTGCAATATATGGTGTACAGTATTGTATACTGCATTTTGTTTGAGTAAACAGAACTACCTGGTGGAGATGTTGGTGGGATTCAGCTTGATGCTGGAATTTGTTACAGCAACTGTACTGCTGGATCGTTTCTATAACAAACCAGTCACAGCTTCAGGGGAGCAGCCTGGTGGACTTGCCCATTATTTTAGAAGTCTGTAGAAGACAAGGAAACACAAAGAGAAATCCAGAAATAGCAGTTACAGTAATTACGATATGTATTTTATTATCAGAACCAGTGCTGGGGTTTGTGTTTTAGTGGGGTTTTTTGTGGTTTTTTTTTTTCCTTTTTTTTGGAATAGCAACAGATATGCTGTATATGTAGTTTTTGACACTGGAAGTCAAACTAAAATCATGGTAATTTTGTTTTTAAGATGCCCCAACTCATGCAAATGGAGAAAGCAAGTGGTCCTTCCTGTTCAGTTTGACAGATCTGAAATCAATCAAACAAAACAAAGAAGATATGGGGTGGTCTTACTTAGTGTTCTGTCTAAAGGATGATGTGAAACTTCCAGCTTTTCACTTTCATCGTGGAGATAGCAAAATATTGATTAAATGCCTTGAAAAACATGTTGTGCTGAATGAGTAAGTATCAGACAACTCTTAGTTCTGATTTAAAATATGGATTATTGGTTTACTTTTGTAATTCTGTAATCAACTTCAGATTAAAGCTTCCTGGTGTATTTTCTCTTCCGTTTTTCATTCATAGAATCAATTTGCAAGGTGTCTGGAACTGTAATTTCACATGTGCTTTTGGAATGTAGGCTAAAGTTTTAAACCAGTCAAATGTGTTTGTGAAATAGTTTAGAATCTGTTGAAATGCTTTTAGCTCTGTAACACTCTAGTAGCTCCCTCTGGTGGATACCGAAGTGTCTCATGAACCCTCAGTGTAGAGTTCAATCTTCATGAACTACTTCTATTAAATGGGATTATTTATATTAAAGTTTGAGATCTACTTAGTGTGAAATATCTATGGGTATTGACATCACTGTGTGAGGTAACTTGTGGTACTGTTAACTAAATCAATTTGTATAAGAATACTTTCTCTCAGAATTCTTTTCCCCTGTTATTTCTGGCTGTAGGGAATGTTTCACACTTAATCTTTATTCTTCAAGTCAACTTCCTGAGTGTAAACAAAGTTAGATCCTATCAGGGTCTTAAATGTTCAGGTTTTGTTGTGTGTTTATATTGTGCTACCTCCAGGCTTTTCGCTTGGATAACAGTCTGTTTGATTGGCGTTATGTAAGTGCACAAGGAAATAGTGTTTTGTTCTCCCCATGTGGACATAAGCCTAATTAAAGGAGGCAACATGGTAAATAAGAGTAGTTAGAGCATGATGAAACAATGTGGTGGAACAGGTACACTTATAACAAATGTAACATCAGTGTAACAAGTATTTTGCTTTCAAAAAGTGTTTCATTATCTCTTGCAAAATTATATTCTGATGTCAGATTTGAAGATGAGTAGTGAATGGCTGTGAGAATCCTTATAGAGGGCTCTTCTCATGTTGTAGCATTGACAAGGTCACAGATCCCTTGGGCAAGTAGGAGAGGCTGTCACTGAGCAATACTGCTAGGCTGGAGGGCAAGCCAATAGGACGTGAGGGCTTTATATTAATTAAAGTGATTTGTGAAAGGCTTTGAAGTGTCAAAATGTGGTAATAGAGTTGGTGATAATCAGAAGTTTTTAAGCTGCTTGGAGAAGGTAGCATGGTCAGTGTGGCTAGTTGGTGAATTGGTACTGCCTGTAGCATTCTATACAAGCATTTTTGTATATTTAAGGGGAAAAATAAAGAACAAAGCAGAGGATATTAGGGGGACAAGCTGTAACAAAGAGTATTCTCTGTACAGGTATAAATTAGAAAAACTGGTGGACAGTTTATCCTAAATCCTATTTGGTTTTTTGTTTGGTTGGAGTATTTTTTCTTTTTTGTCTCCTTTTCCCAGTGGTTTTTTTTCTTTTAAGTTCTTTCTTCAACCTTTCATTTCATTTTCTGGTTTCAATACTTCTTCAGGCACAGGGGAATACAGTCATCCTGGTATCTCCCACCTCCCTCCCCTTCTCCCCAAGGAGATTGCTCCTTTTCTGAGCATACTGCTCTGTTTACTTATTTGTGGATATCTTCCAACCAGTTGCTGGTTGGCTAGGGCAGGTTTTTGAGGCAACCTATGTAGCAAAAACTGGAAAAACACCTGTATTGTCTCGTGAGTTGTTCACAGCTTTATACTAGATCTGTGTGATCTGTTGTGTGTGTATTGCAGCAATGTATTTAAAATTTTCTGATTCCTATAGTATGTATTTAATGAATGGGAACTAGTTTTAAGTAGGTCTAACCAGTTTATTTGACAGTGTAGCAAACTGGCTTGCCTTGACTTAAAAACTTTGTCCTCTGATTAACTATCACTGGAAACTTTAAACTATAGATGAAGCTATTCCCTTAAACCTTCCTTCCATTTAGTCCATTTGAGGTTTTAAAACAAGCAGTTTAAAACTAATGAGTCCATGCTGCTGGGAATTTTTAATTACTGCTATTTAAAGAGCTTATTGTTTGAATATATAGTAAATGTGCGTGTGTGTATACACACATACATATAAAGGAATAGAAAACTTGATAACTATTATGTAGTACTAGAACTACAGATCTGTAGTTATACTTGCATTAATTTTGGTGGAACTCCATGTATTTAGTACTGAAACATCTGGAATAAGATTATAAAATACATACCACAAGGTACTGCTCTGCTATGTAACTAGTTATTTTATCTTTTCATGTTCAGGTAGGTAGCTTTTTATATCTCTAGATGTCACGGTTGAAAGTTTTTTCTGGTTTTGTTTTTTGGTTTGTTTGTTTGTTTGTTTAAAAAAAACCAGGAATCTAAACTAACATACCACAATATTTTAAACCTCAGCTCCTCTAAGTCAGACATCTAAGTTCTGTCCAGCATTTGGTTGTCAGTTTGTTACTTCGTGTAGTGTTGGACAGTTTGTGTTACTATCAAGCATTATTTCCAGTTTTATTAAGTCATGGTCTGAAAATAAATATACTCAACACTGCTGTGTTAAAATTAATGCTTATTGATGAATCACTGAATGAAAATAAAATAGGAAGTGATTTTGGTTCCTGTTTCAAACACTGTCTCTTTCAGATAGTAAATAGTGAGTGAGTGGGCACTTACCAGCCTTCCTTTATATGACCAGAGGATTCTTAGTTCTTATCCTTTGTAGCCCCTGGCCAGGTGATGTGGGACAGTGCAAAATGGTAGCTGTCAGATGGGGAAGAAACTGTATGAAGAGAGTTGGTCATGTCCTCGTGTACCTGCTTTTAAAAGGAGGCAGTGGTGTGGGGTTTGCACAGCCTGACCAGCAGCTGAGCACTAGGTGTCCAGGAATGCTTACCAGGTAGTTTCCCTGCCTAAGGCAAGGCATGGAAACATGAGGTGATGTTCAAGCATCAAACAGCTCAGGACATGCTGAGCTGGTTATCATTGCCACCTGAAACAGTTCTAACTGTTGATGCATGCAACAGCAGGTGCTTTGGGAACTTTAAAGCTAAAAGTGGAAGCAGCTGTGGGAATTAAATTTGAATGAGTAGAGCGCTGAGCTGAGCAGTTTTAGGGTTTTTTTACTTAGATTCCTCTCTTCCATTTAAGTTTTGCTTCTGGCATCAAATTCTTTTCTGTGGTCTAATCATGAATTATGATCGTTGTTTTTATTATTTATTTTTTTTAAGGAAAGTGAAAAGAACAGATATGCCATGTAAGTTGTTGAAATGGTAGAAAATGGCAGACTTCAGTCTCCATAGATTTATGTTGTTTCCTAATGATTGTTTATGCTTTAGTACATTATATGTCTAACCTCACATCTTTTTTTTAGGCAAGATATTTACTCAGCTTTCTGGATACCATGAGCAAATACTTGGCAGCATAATTACTTATTATCCCAACCGCTAGTTTATAATGTGTAGGATGTTGATGTTAAGGCAGAAAGTTTAGCTTTTCACTAAAATATTTCTCATTGGTATTTTCTTCTTTTGTTCCTATTACCTCAAAAGTTTTTGCCCTTCTCTAGCACCTTTCCTTATTAAGTGTCACATGACAGCTGAAATCAGTCTGTGTGAAGTGAACAGATCTTTAAAGATCATGTGCTTCCTAATTTGGTGGCACCAGTCTAATATTGAGAAAACACTGCATGTACAGATGACACTTTCTAACTCACAGTATTATGTATTTAATAAAGTATCTAGCTCACAGACTGGACTGGAACATCACCCAAGTAGCTGTTTATATCCAACTGGCCATCCAGAGAGAGTTTTTAATTAAAATGGAGAAGGTTTTGTCCTTTTAGTTAAGGAAAATGTAATTTGTGACTCAGGCTTTGCCTTTGTGTTGCTTTTTAGCAAAAGCCAGTTGAGCTTCCTTAACTGTTGCTGCCTCCGATCTATGACTGTGTTGTCTGTCTCAAAATGAGATTTGTTGTTGCATTTCATATCCGTTGGCATTAAAAGTGTCCTGTCCTGTTGGAATGGGAGAGAGATAAGGCTTATTAAAGTTCTTATCTTTGACTTCAATAACATGGTAGATGATGCAAGTACTAATAAAAATAAAAGTAATTTTTCTTTCCAAGACTAGAAATAGTGGATTTAAACTTTGGGAGAGAGCAATAGAGATAGATTTTATGAGTGTAAGTCTGTGCAATGGATTAGTATCGGATGGTAGAGCGTGTATCTTGGCCTTGCCTGGCTCCCAGTGCTGAGGCTTGAATGTCAGCCTGGCTTCTGAGCTGTTCTCTCTTGTGTCGTATATTTAGCTGTGAACTGGTGATTCAGGAACTGATGGAGTGTCTATGCTGGCACAGGGGAGAAGATGGGATGTTAGGTGTGGAGGGTTGTCAGAGAATAAAAGAACAGATTAAATACAAGGTACAACACAGTTCCACTGTCATGTTTGTTACTGTTTTTGTCAGCCCATGCAAGCCTGTCAGAGAAGCAAAAGTGATACTGAAAAACAAGAGTGTACAAATACAGTGAGTTAGGCCAAGTCGGTTTTGTGTTCTTTAGGTTTTTGGAGTCTACATAGCAATACATTTGCAGGGCTGTACTGAAATGGTTCTTTTTCACAGTACAATGGCCGTAGTGTTCATAAGCACTTATCAGTGTGAATCTTAGAGTTATTCTGACAGTAGCGGTTGTAATACTGTTAGAAATTTGTTGATGTACTTTCATACATTGAAAAGCAGTTTGTATTCTTTTGTGTAATCTTTTACGGAGTTCCTTAATGTAAACTTTACTAATTGGTAGAAAGAATTCCTTACCTCTGTATTGTGACATGGGCTCTTTTCACTTCCTCTGTTAGGTTAAAGGAAAAGCTGACTGTGTTTTCCTGTGTTACCTCTCTTTTGTTTGTTGTCAAATGTAAAAAAAATATAGTAGAGGAAAACTTTATTTACATGTGGATGGCAAAAGCTATCTTACAGAGTAACTTCTAAAAGTTTTCTTAGAAGCATTCTGATTTTTCGTAGGATGAAAGGGTACAATACAGAATGAATATGATGAATCATCTTTTAAAAAATGAAACTCCTGTTTTATTGTGTCCTAACTTGTGAACTTATGCCAATAACTAAAAGTGATCTTGCATCAAACCTACTTTAGTTGCATAAAACCTGAAATGTGCTTTCAAAAAACAGTAAATGTTCTACACCCAATTTCAGGAAAACTGGCAGTACTTATGGCAACCCTTGTTTAATTTCATTGCAGATCTCCACAGGATAAACGGATTCTTCTTGTGAATTCTCAGAACAAGTCTCTGTCTCAGTCTTTTGAAAATCTCTTTGATGAACCATCTTATGGCTTATTACAAGTATGTGTATTATCTTTGAATTTTTTATTTTGAAGACATTTATTAAAAAACCTCCCCTTCTGTGTCACAAAAATATTCCCTGAATCATTGCCATTGTAGAAGCATTAACTGTGTCTTATAACCAAATGCGTACTATGGAAAATGCACTTAAGTTATGAATTGCCTTCTGTGTTCTAATAATTTCTTAAGTTCCCTAGGGTACTATTTCAAACCTGTTCCAGTTATTGTCCGTGATTCTATACATGTGGGTGTAGATAGTTTCAGAAGGGGGAAGAAGGAAAAATTTTAGGAGTTACCAAAACAAGTTAATTAAAATTTACTGGATTTTCCTTGTTTAAATAATATTTTCCGTGATAATTTTCTGACAGTTTTGAGGGAATACTGGAAATAAAGCAGGAAAGAGCACAATATTGCCTAAAAGTTTTTCTATAATGCTAAAACTGCTTATAATTTGGTAGGGTTTGTGGTCTCATGAAAGTTGGCAGCAAAATTTCCAGTAACTTGAGTGAGGCCAGAGTTTTGACCTGCTGATTTGCTTAATTAAAGAAAATCTTCATGCATGAATTATACTAGTTGTCAAATCAAGTTTTGTGGGAGATTCCTAGCAGGGTACATAGTGATTAAAGACATACTTTCACTGTGAAGGTAGAGAACCTAGGCATAAGGGAGTTGTTTTGTGGCATTAATCACTGAAAAGTAAATAGTGTATCTCATCAACTTTTATACATAGGATAGACGTACTGAGCATGCTGCTATCCAGTATTGCAAATCAGTCACTAGTATTATCTTAAGATACCTTTTTTTTAATCATGTAATGAATGTACTGTATGAAACTACTGATATGTGAAACTTTGAGACCTGTAATACTCTTCCTGTTGCTTTGCTTTTTTGGTGTACAACCATTGCAAATAATGTGAGGCTTTTGTAATTTACTTGTTTTTGTTGTTATAACACAGAAATTGAAGAAAGATCCGTACACAGTAACAATGGGAAGATTTTCCAAAGTCACAAACTACATTTTTGACAGTTTCCGTTCAAGTGACCCTGTAAATCAAAGGCGACCACCATCAGAAATGGCAGATTTTCTCAATGATGCTATTCCAGGACTAAAGATAAATCAGCAGGAAGAACCGGGATTTGAAGTCATTACACGAGTGAGTGTGTAAATGAATATGATACAGATGCGTTGATTCTTTTTATGCACTGCTCTTAAAGGAATGATAGGACTTGAATCTCGGTGAGCTACATTTTTATGTTTGATGATTGTGGTATATGCTCCCCTACTATTCACAAGAGTAAGGTCATTATTAATTACTTCTAGAATATGTGATTTTTGTGCCTGCAAATACGAGTTTTGCTTTGAAAGAAAGTTTGTCACTACTGAAGTGAGGATTAGAATTAGCATTATCCTAGAGTTACTACCCTGCAAAGTGATCCATTTCATGTCTAGTGGTCACGTAGCTCTATGTTAAATAAAATTGGGGTATACAGGTTAATAACCAGCTTTTTTTGGCTAATTGCTTTAACATTGCGAGGGTTTCTTAAGAGGGCTAAGAAGATTAAACCCAGGTACTTAATTGGATGATTAATGTCTAGGTTGTATAAATGTAGAGGTTTATGTATGACTTGAACCAAAGTTAGAGTGAACTTGTAATTGCATCATGAATCATTTTTTGTGGGCTTTTACAGGTAGTTGGAAGAGGTTTATTTTTAAATGGTTGCAGTTACTATTAAAGCATCTCACATGGTTTTAGAGTGTTAAACTATTTTGAATGTTATTTTTTTGAGTTCAAAATCATGTTAACAACTTAATAGTAGCTGTATGAACTATTTAATTTTAAGGAATTGCTGCCTGCACTTAATCAATTAATGTACTGATGAGAAAAAATATGGTGAATGCCATATATTAAATATAGCACTGACCTATATGTCTTAATCTGGCAAATACCTTAGACTTCTATATAGTTAAAACATGACTTGGTGGTTGCCATCATCAAAATGTTTTTAGAAAGTAAGGATTTACTGCCTGCTGAATTCTGCTGTTTCAACATGCAATTTGGCAACTGAGACTGACCACAAGTTGTGAAACTTGTGGTTCTGAGGAGTTCTGAAAGCACATGCAGTCCTGGTGGTTTGGGTTTTTTTTAAGGAATGGTGTGCTTAAATTGATCTTTGTCACACTGTGCAGTCTGTGTAGGCCTAACATCTCTGAACCAGAGTAATTTTTCAGTTCTCTCTTAAGACACACTAATGTGTCTTGCGCATACCCAGTACCAGTTGCATAGAGGCTTTGGTCCATGCAAAGTTAATTCAGAGATGTTTGTGCAGGTAGAACGTTATTTAAAACATATGCATACATCCTCCTCCAAAATCTGAAATACTGACGTGTGTACTCAGGTCCTCAGCACAGTGTCTTGCTCTAAAGATCTATTTCTGTTGGTCTACAGTACTTGCTAATGTGGACACAACCTAGAATCCTTAGAGTTGCTAACTGGGGTGTGCACATGTGAGGGAATAGTTGCACAGAATATAAGAAACTGGAGAGCTTAGTATTAGTTGTCCAGTTGTTTAAAACTACTCAAGCACTTCAGTGGGATTCATTTAACAATTTTGTTTGTGTTTCAGATTGATCTAGGAAAACAGCCTAAAGTCAGCAGAAGAGAGCCTGTGTCAGCTGAAGAGTGGGCTAAGAATATGGATTCTGAAGGAAGAATTTTAGATGCTGACTACATAAAGCGATTGATATTCAAAGGGGTAACTTGTTTTTCCAAAGTCAGCAAGACCTGTGGCTTGCTTTTAACCTTTTTTTCCTTTCCCTCTCAAACCAAGGTTATGCTGTTTTTGTTATACTTGTAGTGCATCTTGTAGAATTTTGAGCATGAGCTAGTCAGTGTTGTTGGAAAGACTTCATGAAGTGTGATTTCATGCTAAT
Organism: Coccyzus lansbergi; assembly: GCA_033558105.1. Taxonomy (NCBI): domain Eukaryota; kingdom Metazoa; phylum Chordata; class Aves; order Cuculiformes; family Coccyzidae; genus Coccyzus; species Coccyzus lansbergi. The sequence goes on along the minus strand of JAUMJK010000290.1, from coordinate 3,419,015 downwards.
CAAATACCTCAACAGTCTTGCAGCCATACAAATCGCTCTGTAGGGCTGGTGGCGAGTGAAAGATAACGAGCTGAAAACACAAAGGGTTAAGTGACACAGGGCAGAAATCAAAGTGCCTTTCAGGAAAACACCAGTGCTTCATTGTCAGGATATCAGGTTTATTCTTTTCTCCTTGGGGGGAATTTCTTATCGTTCTCAAACAAAAGCTTCTTTGCCCAGCAGTTTGCTTGCATTTGGCCCTCATCACAGCAGTCCTAAACCGTTTTGCTGATACTTATTATTGAACTGGGTTTTTTTACAATATAAATGTGAGTTCAGTCTCAGTGGAAATTTTGAAAACTTTAGTTAGCTATGGGACATAGTGTTACTTCAGTATTGATCTTTTTTCTGCCTTTTTTTTTTCTTTTTTTTGTAGGTATCTAGATACCATAATACGTTCTTTATACACCTGTTGATGTATATTTGAAAGTGTGCAGTCTTGCATTGTTGGAGTTTTAGCAATAATAGCGACTTAAAGTAACATTGATATTACAGTTTTTTAAATGTTTAAATATATAAATATTAAAGGTACTTTTTTTTGCTTCTGGAAGTCTGTGATGCTCCTAAAGTTTTTATTTCCAGCAGTGAAGAAAAAATAAAGGAAAAAATTAGTTTTGTAAAGTTTCTTCTTTATATTCTAAGGATGAATTAAGTGCTTCTATGGTTTTCTGCCTAATCATATTCTCTTCCATTTTCTCCAAGGGTGATACCCATTTAGCAGATAAGATTTGGCTACAACATAAAAAAAAGAGTTCTTATAAAAATTCTCGTTTGTTACTTTAAGAAGTGTTGTATCACTATAGGAACATTTTATCACAAAATCAAAACAGTCTTTTTGTTAATGTTTCGTAACTGTTTTCCCTAGGGTCTCTGCCATACGTTAAGAAAAGAGGCATGGAAATTTCTTTTGGGGTATTTTCCTTGGAATAGCACTAAAGAAGAGAGAGCAAATCTGCAAAAACAAAAAACGTGAGTAGAGAAGGTTTTTGTTACAAAATAAATGTTAAAATTGCTTTTTCCTTAAGGCATGTAGTGATGTAGAAAGCTTTTTGGAAACTTGAAAGACAGCTGATAAAAATTGTTGAATGCTAAAGTGTGTGAGACTTTCTTAAAGATGATTGTTAAACTAAAGGAATATGATTATGTAAGCAGGATGTTGTTATTCCATTTATGCTAAAGGACAAATAGAATGCATGAATGACTGCTTAAATAAAAAAGAAGGAAATATAGTAATTGAACATGTTTTGTTTTCAAAATTGCTTTTCTTTTTCAGAGACGAATATTTCAGGATGAAACTGCAGTGGAAATCTGTCAGTGAGGAACAGGAAAAGCGAAATTCAAGATTAAGGGATTACCGGAGCCTTATAGGTAAATTTAGATTTAAAAACATACTTAGTTGTATATATTTTTTAAAAGTCATTTCAGGAGACAGGATAAGATTTTTGTGTTATTTTGTGACATGGACTGAAATTATTTTAGCCAGCTATTCAACAGACAGGCTGAAAGAGTTGAGAAAGTCTAATCTTTAGTTAACTACCTTTTTAGAGTGTGTGTGTGTGTGTGTGTGTGTGTGTGTTAACGTAAAAAAATATTCTGCATTAAAAAAAGACTAAAGTTTTGTTTCTGTTGAAGCAATTTTATTCCTTTTTAAGAGTTTGTAATGTAAATGACAATATTAGGCTAAGGTTGTACAATGGATTCCAAACTATAAATAGCCCCTTTATTAACGTACACTCAAAATTTTGCTTATTTCAATATATCAAATACCTCCAGGGATGGGGACTCAAAACACCTCCCTGGGCAGCCACTACCAGTCCAGTGCCTGATGACCCTTCCTGTGAAAAATTTTTCCTGATGAACCTCCCCTGGTGCAGCTTGAGGCCATTGCCCCTTGTCCCTGTTAAGCGTAAGACATTTTCACTGAATTACAATTACGAATTTTTCCATAAAAAGTATTAACAAAAAAACCCCCAAACCATAAAAAGCTTCAAAATCTGTGTATAAGTAAAATTTTTCATTGCAGGCAGGAAGGATTTTCTTTCTCTTAAAATATTATTTATTTTGAAATGATATTCAGTTATGTAGTTGTCTTAAACTTCAAAACTTTGCAACAGTATTTGAGGAAAAATTAGCAGCGTAAAAAAGCATTCTGCATTTATTTGATACTGGCTTTGAAAGATGTTTTTAAATCTGGACTTTTTTCTTAGAAAAAGATGTCAACAGGACAGATCGAACAAATAAATTCTATGAAGGTGAAGATAATCCAGGACTGATTTTACTTCATGATATTTTGATGACCTATTGCATGTATGACTTTGACTTAGGTAAGTTATGTTCCTCTGAATGTGAAAGCTTATTATAGTTTCTGATATGCAGTTTTGCTTATGCTAAGGGCTGTTAATACAGTTGAACTTGTATTTTACAATGCATTTTGTATCAAGATTAGTAGTTTAATCATGTAGATAACTTTGTTGTGTTTCTCATCCTGTTTCTTCCTCGCTGCCTGATGCTTGTCACAGGCATCTGAGTTCATCAGCTGAGGTGGGATTGGGAATTAAGTGGCAGTTTGTCTTCACCATAGCCCTACTGTTGTTTGTGGTTGTTCTTTTTCTTTTTTGTAGAATTGAAATAAGTTTACTTTTCAGAGTTTTAAATGGTTTTGGGTCTTTGGAGCTTAAGTGTTATATCCATTTTTAAGGCTGGTGTAGCAATAAAAATGATAAACCAACTGCCACTGCTGTAATTAAAGCTCAGTGTGCAGAACCAGCTGTTTATAAACATGGATGTTCTTATGAATACTTTAAAAGTTGGTTCTTGAGGAGTGCATTTAACAGTCTGTCGAAAGTTGTGCTTCAGAGTACGCATCTGTTGCAGAAGGAAGAGCCTGTAATGTCTTGCTTTAATCATAGTGTATATGTGATATCTGTCTTTGCTTTGTTAATTGTCTTGGGAGGAACGGAGAGAGGGAAAAGGTACTTCTAGCTGGTTCTCCTCTGCACCCTTGGTATTTGTAAGTCATGTACTCAGGGGTGAAGTTGGCATTCTGTCTTAGAAAAGTGTTTGGATTCTAAAAGCCCACTAAGTGCTGAATTTTGAAGGCAAAAAATAGGAAGGCATTTTTAATCATTAGAAAGCTCACTGCAGAGCCATAGTACTTATCAGCTTATTTCCTTTCTGTCAAGTCTGTAGAGAGACTCGTTCTTTGGCCTTAAAAAGGAGAAAACGAAAACTGATTGAAAGCGCGTAAACACATAGTTCTGTTCCACGTGACTTTCTATGTTTCAGCCTGGATTAACATGCAGTGACATAAATGAAATTAAAGCACATTCACCACCCACTGTATTAAAAGCTTTGTTTATATGGTTGAAATGTATGCAGTGGATAAGTCATCTGTTTTATAAAAAAGCAAGAGTAATGGAAATATAGTACATTGACACTGTAAATGTCCAAGGCTTGTAAGCTACTCCAGCATTGAGTACAATGCTGCATTTAATCTTTTGACAGCAATTGTGGAGAGATCTGAATAATGCCATAACCTGCCAGATAGGGGAGGGCACAGAACAACTGTGTTAGTACATTTTTCTGAATTAATTCCTCAAGTCAGCATTAGTGAAACTGGTTTTATATTTTAAGAGACTTCTAAAGTGTCTTGAGCAGAATTTTCTCTGCACTTATTTTTAACTTGCTATAGTGTTAAATGTGTGAGAAATATTTTTTCTTTTGGCCTTTTATTTATTTACCTGTTTTCCTTATCCTGTTTCTCTTCTCACAGCTCCATATTTTCACAGTCATTGACTCCAATCCTCTTTTCAGTTATTTAGTTGTAATTACATTGTTAAGAAATTGAATCAGCCAGACTTGAGTCTAACTGAGAAATGTCACGTTTTGTTGAACCAACCAGTGATGATAGACATACACGTAAATCATGCTCTGTCTTACTTATGGAGATCAGTATGATTAGAGCAGTAGATAAGCTGACTTATTCATCAATGGTAAGGTAGTTGGAAATGTCAGGAAGACGAGGAAAAAAGAGCTTTAAAAAAACCTTGTCCTCTGCTCTTATTAACTGGACTGTTAATAGCAAATAAAGAAGTTGGAAGAAGCATTAACAAGCTATAAAATTTTGAAAATGTTTTGTATACAACTAACATTTTCTAGCTATTTGTAAAAATTATGTGCCACTTACATTTAAGCTTTCTTTATAAGGCACGTGAGTGCTTTTAGGGCATATAAATTTGATTCACCAATTCTGAGCACAGAAAAAGAATGGTGCTCCATTGAATCAGGTCTGAATATGTTTTTTTCATGGTTCTCACAGGCAATAATGGGCTCTAAATGCCCTTCTGCAGTTTGATAGGTAGTAGTCTTTTTTGTTGTTGGCTGCTTGGTTGCATAGATGTTCTTAGGCTTTCATGTATTTAAAATACCATCCAAGCAGAATAGTCCCGACTTCTCTAAATACAGGAACCCTTAAAGCATATTCATTGTCAGAAAAAAAATGTTAAGTGAGAAGTTTTCTTAGTAAAAGCTATTGCACCATATGTTTTCTTTGGACTGAAACTGGCATATCTTCTTCAAATCTATTTGAAAAGAAATTCTTCAGTTTGGTGGGGAGAGAGGAAAGTGGGAAGACATTAAATGATTTTAAATGTATGCAAAAAGTAACGGATGGCAGGCAGAGAGAAGAACAAATATGAGTTTGTGATAGTGCAAGGCATATATTTAATGCGCTTAAAAATATCAATAAATGCTTCTGAACTCTAAAAGGGAACTGTTTTTACTAAAAATCTATTCTGATGTCAACTCAGTTTGTATGTATTTTAACAACTGTAAAAATGATGTGCTTTTTTTATGTTCTCTTAGATTGGCAGGAACCACTGCTAAATGTTGTTAGATCTGATGGATGTCTTCACTGGTGTTTGAGTTGGAGAATTATAGTATCTGTACAAACCTGGAATGCAAGCATTCTTTTCACTCATTCAATGCACTTGAAAAGTTATTGTGTGACTGCTGAGTTTGACTGAGTTCCTGTTTGCCTTTTCTTTATTTTCCCTTTTCTCTGTTAAGGTTATGTCCAGGGGATGAGCGACTTGCTTTCACCTGTTTTGTATGTTATGGAGAATGAAGTAGATGCCTTTTGGTGCTTTGTGTCATACATGGATCAAATGGTAAAAGAAGGCTTTTTTAGACCACGTAAACAGATAAGCTAAGCATTTGGGGTTAATTTTATTTTATAGATTTTGTTGGATTAAAAAAAAATTAAAGCAATCATCGTATGTTTGAATTCATTATGTTTTTTTCTGTTTGACATAGGTTATGGTGGGTTTGTGATACTTTTAGTGTGCAGTGCAGACAAATTTGACACCTTAGAAATTCCAGAGTAGCTTGGAGCCATCACAGAGGAATTTGTATCAGTCAGGAGTCCTCTAGCAGGATTTTGTTCATCATAGTGGTTACCTGCTACACCTACCTTTTCACATTTCGTACATACAATGTAGACTTTCCACAAAATTAAGCTTTCATGAACTGTGCTTGTGGTGAAACAATATGTGATTGGTATAGAATTTTAAAAAATGTCTTTTTTTTATTTGAGTGCAGTGGTGCTGCTTGGAAGTACATAGGATAATTTAAAATATCATTTATTACATGCCAAAGTGTTACCAAAGAAACACAATTTACCGTTGCAGTTAAACCTTTCAGTTTAAGTTTTGTTAAATGAAAGCACAGTTAAATATCCATATGTTAAATACCTAAAGGATCAGAACCACTGTTGCAATAACAACTTTTTTTTAAATAAAAAAAATTATAAATAGCTTTAAATACCAAAATTATAACTGATAAATGCTAATTATCATTGATCATAAAAGTGACAGTGCTAATATTTTGTTCCATCCAGCATCAGAATTTTGAAGAACAGATGCAGGGTATGAAGACACAACTAATTCAACTGAGTACTTTGCTTCGTTTGCTAGACAGTGGATTTTGCAGTTATTTAGGTAGGTGTATTATTCATGCACAATAGCTAAACAACTTACTACATTCTATGTGCATTGATATCCTTAACAGGATATTCAATACTATATGAACACAGGACTTGTAATCAATAACACCTGAAATATTTCAGAAATTATGCCATCCCTATTGATAAACAGAGTCATCTTGTTACTAATTTTTAAAAATATGCTGTCCTCTGGCAAATATCTTTGATTCTGAGAAGGGGCTACCATCTTAAAAATCAATAATTGTGTGCCTATAAGAAGTAACATTTTACTTTCTTGTGTTGGCTTAATCTAATTTGATGTTCATACAATTAACACTCTTATTCCTAGAATCTCAAGACTCAGGCTACCTTTATTTTTGCTTCCGATGGCTTCTTATCAGATTTAAAAGGGAATTTAGCTTTCAAGATATTCTTCGACTCTGGGAGGTAAGAAAATATTTCATCACACAAACTCTGGAAGTCTTTGTACTTTAGAACAAAAAGCATGGGTCATTCTGCAAAGTGATTAATACGTTCGTAGATTATTTTTTTAAAACTTATTCAGTGCAATGAGCTGAGGATATATTAGAGTGTGTTTCATATTTTTAGCCAAAACAAGCACTTAATGAGTTGCTAATTAAAGTTAATGGAAAAAAATACTTAAAAGAGCTGGTGACAATAAATTGGCTTTTTCAAAAAGGTTTGGACGGAATCCTCTTTAATGAAACTAGTATGTAGAAAGTATAAGTTAGCTTTTAATGGAAAACTGCTTATGCTATAAAAAATAGCATTTGTATGCATTTCTGTTTAGTTCATTGATATTGATAGTATTTTATAGATTAGGCGGCATGAAGCACAGGATGGTAGTTTTTTCTATTAGCCCAAAACATAGAGAATGAAGATCAGAAGATCCAGTTAGCTTTGATGATAAAACCTGAAGACAGGTGGGAATGGACTTTATACAAGGACATGTAGCTATTGGACAAGGAAGAATGGCTTTAAATCAGAAGGGGGAAGATTTAGATTACACATTATGAATAAATTCTTCTTGATGAGGGTAGTGAAACACTGGCACAGGTTGCCCAGGGAAGCTGTGGGTGCCTCCTCCCTGGAAGTGTTTTAAGGCCAGGTTGGATGGGGCCTTGAGCAACCTGATCTAGTGAGAGGTGTCCCTGCCCATGGCAGGGTGGTTGGAACTGGATAATCTTTAAGGTCCCTTCCAACCCAAATCATTCTGTGATTCTATGCTAAGTAATGAATCATAGAATCATCATAGAATTAACCAGGTTGGAAGAGACCCACTGGATCATCGAGTCCAACCCTTCCTATCAGACACTAAACCATGCACCTTAGCACCTCAGTGTAAATGTAAAGCCTCAAAATGTGAAAGTTCTGTTTATTCCAAATCAATGAGATTTATGGTTTTTTAAGTGATCTTGGGATCAGGTGGAGTAAATAAGATGAACTAAGGTTTTTGTTGAACATAATTCTTTGTTTCCAGAAAACTGAGAACTTTGTAACAGTACAGTTTTATTGTCTAAGATGCATTTAACAAGAGCACAGTGTCCACTGAAAACACCTAAACAAGAGAATAAATGTTCAAGTGAATGGAAGTAGTATTTTCTAGGGCGTAACATCATGTAGAGTTGTGCTGGGGAACAGAAGGGTAATGAAAAGAATAGGACTGAGATGCATAAAATTTGTACTGTAATGAAAAATAATGTTGTTTCTGATGTAATGAAAAATAATGTTGACGCCTTTATTCACTTTTTCCACTCATGAAAAAGGAGTAACATAAAGAGAGGGACCAGTATTTAAAACTGTCTAAAGTAAATCTTTTTTAGCTTCTTACCATTGGTTGGTGGAATTTACTATCATAGAATATTGAGGTGGTATTTTAACTGAAGAGGACTGAAAAGTTTATGAATAACATTCATAAGGGGACCAAAATACATAAAACCAAAAGAATTCTCTTATTCCAAGGGGTAAAATGATAATGATTTTTCATAAAAAAAATCATCTATCACCCCCAGCCCCCGCAGTGATATGTTGTCATCTCAGTATTTTTTTGTAAAGACTAAGTTTTCTTCTTAAATTGAGGAGAACAGTATTTTTATTTATAGCTTATAGTCCCAGACTTTCTTGTTTTTAAACCTTTGCCTTAATTTGTGTATACGTATTCTTACAGAAAAGAAACACACTATATTTATAACTCTTAAGTATTTTTTCTGTCTTAGGAGGATGATGGAAACCTGCTGATAATTATAGTCTTGTAGGTTCCTTCTGGCACATCGTAATGTACGCTTAATACAAGTATTCAGTTTCTTTATTAGGAGATAAGAAATGGGAAAGGAGATATCTTGTTTTCCTTTTTAAAACAAACTAAGGCATTATGTTGATGTTTTTATATGAAAACCAGTGTCACCTTGTCTATGCGGGTCCATTGTAGTCAGTAGAGCAGGTATCTCGGATTTTAGGCAAGCGATGGGCACAGGAGACCATTTTTATTTTTGTTATCAGTATAGGGTAGTGAACTGCTTTTAGGGTATTTCCATCTGATCAAAATGAATGTTCTGTTCTGTAATAGCACAAATTGAGGGAACCCTTTTTGAAGTGATGTTATGCTGTGACGTGTTCACTTGCAGAGGGTAGGATAGAAAGAGTGAAAAGCACCATATGAAATTCAAGTCCTAATGTGAATGGCTTCTGGGCCTTTTAGTGTCTAATCTGTGAATTTCAGGGTGTTCTTTTGGATCTCTGTTTCAGTCTTCTGAGTTGTCTGAAACACTAAGGTAGTATTGGATACTTTTTCCATGTTCCTATTGGCTTTCATGACTGCCAGACTTTTATCTAAAAAAAAAAAAAGAAATTGAAGATTCTTCACTAGACTGGTTACTAGACACCAGTCCCCATCATTTGGTGCAGAAGCTAAAACCAGGCTCCACCACTTATTGAGCCACAGCTCTAATAATCAGATTGTGGTAGACAATGTGGGTGTTTGATATCACCACTACGTGGTGCAGCAGAGCGCACGAGGCAGTGCTTGTGCTAAAGAGGTGGCATTCCACTTTGGTCAGCTAAGCTGAGACACATAGCGTGGCTGCAGTTATTTGCAATGCTACGTGCAACACCTTTCTACAGAAATAAGAATGTAGATTAAACTCCTCTGAGGGTGGGATTATTTTTACAGTACTCTTTAGCAGTATCTCTCAAACTCAGCACAGATAGACAGCATACTGAGCCACTGCTTAGATGTCCCAAAATTGAGAGAAGCTCAGTCCCTCTTTCATTCCAGAGGGATAGACATTACCTTTTAAGTCCAGCCAGCTTTAAATCATCCCTTTGCACAGTGAACTGCTTTATTCTCAAGATGGTCCAGGAAGACAGTAGGAAAAGAAGAATCCTAAAAGAAAAAATCTGTAACAAAATTACACATCTAACTCATACTTGTCTCCAGTGTTATGCTGGTAAGGCTCACATTGTATAAAACTAGAATGATCTAGTGGTAAATTACTTCACATATATGCTGGTATTGTTAGGAATACTCACAGATACTGAGGTAGAGCTAGAACAAATGAGTTGTTACTTGCATAGCTTTATCAGAAGGAAATAGAAGGAAAAGTGTTACTGCACTTAAGTGGTATGTTTTTATATTCTTAATTTAAATGCTGGGGGGGTTTTATCCTTTTTCAAGCACTTTATGATGCTTCTGTTATGTATCTACATACATAAGCTTAAGTGCGTGCTTTGCTCCACACTTTGAAAGGTGTATTGAAAATTACAGCAGAAAGTGTGGATTTGGTTTGCAGCTGCTATTAACAGCTGGTAACAACTGCTACTTTTCTTCAGAGGGGATAGAATGTCTGTAAACTTCCTTGTTAGTACTTTGGGTTTTTTTCCATTCTTGAAGCTGGATCCAGCTTCTCCTGAAGTTACAGCTTGAAGCAAATAGTGCTTAAAATAGATACTCCGCTAGGATACTATTTAGCTGTAGATATGAAAGTTTAATATTCTTTTAATGTCTATAAAAAGGTAACTGTTATACAGATCTGTATTTTGACTTGATTCCCCTAATAATTCTGTATTATCATGTTTCTGTCTTCTATGTTCCGACTTAGATTTAAAGCCAAGAGGCAGCCTGTTGCCTGATGTTCTTCATTGTTGATTGTTGTAGACAATTCATGTTGTGCGCACCATGAGAATCTCAGTGTACTGGAAATGTGTAGACAGTAGTTTGTGCTCTTTATGGGCAAACTTGATTGAAGCAAGTCCGTGTACAGTTGTCAATAGTTCCACCTTATGGAGCAGGAATGAAAAAAACGCAACCAATAGTGTGCAAGCAGACTGACTCGTAGACTGCAGGCATTTCTGTATCACTGTTATTGTTTATCAGCCTGTTTACATTCCAGCCCCTTTCCCTGAATGAGGGAGTGCTTTAACAAAATATTGGTTATCTGAAAATGGTATGAAATTTAATCCGGGACTGAGTGAATTCAGTCTTCATTGAAACTTGCAAGATTTAACTGTACTTTATTTTGGATGAACCTGGTTTAGATGTCTTTCAGATTTGTGCGATTCTGTTTACGTGCACTAGTGATAAAGGTTTGTGTGAGAGCAAGCCCTTAGGGAATTTTAAGGCTGTGTTCTATCAATAATGAAGCAAAAAGATTTTTATTAGTGAAGCAAGACTGAACCTTGATGTGTCTTATTCTTTTTGCCTGCCTTTTTTTGAGAGTAAATCTTCTGGCTTAAATCCCTTTATCTGTCATCAGAGTAATTTATGTGGAAATTTTTTTTTATTGCAAACAACTTTAGTTGCCTTACTTATAATTGTTAGAACCTTTTGGAGGGATTGCTACACATAACACACCTCTACTCATTCACACTTAATGCAGACATACTATACCACACAAATAATTTACTAGTTTTAATTACTTCTGTGTAATTAGTGATCCTGAGTAGGAGAATTTCACATGAGTTGAGTCAGAACACACATTCACAAGACCACAATGTCAGGCAGCTTAGTAGCATTATAGAGGACAACCTGATAGACACAGAAATCTTAAACCAGGTGCGTATTTGATGACTGCAGACTTGAGTTGTCACTAACTGGCCAAAAGAAAATATCAAGTAATTTTACAAATACTTAGTTGCCTTCAAAAATAGCTTATTGTTAGTTAAGCCAGTTGGATTTAGAGCTTAGTTTCAAATAACTGTTTTTCTTTTCAGTGAAAAAGCATAAGCATTTCAGAAGTGGCTTACATATTTTTACAGGTCATGTGGACGGATTTGCCTTGCCAGAATTTTCATCTTCTCATTTGTTGTGCTATCTTAGAATCTGAAAAACAGCAAATAATGGATAAGCACTATGGCTTTAATGAAATACTAAAGGTACTGAGTCCTTACGCATTTTAAAAATATTAATTAACTTTTGAAGTGATTGCAGTGTATTTGTATATCATGTTGTGAGGAGGAGAAAGTGTGTACTGTCTTCTGGAAGGTTAAATGTGAACTGAGTATCTATCCTCCACACTTTCAAAATGGTTTGATGTCTGTGTTTAGTGATAAGATTCTTAACAGATTGGAAGTGTTTCTCCTCCATAGACTACTGCTCAGAATGTTTAATCTTAATTTTTGCTTTTTCTTCTGTAATCTTACTAGTTACCTCTTTGAAAACGTGAGCTGTGGGGTTACCTAGGAGGGCTAGATAGTTTGTCACATTTAGAAATATCGTGGCTTCCTCTTGCAGATCTTGGATGCTGGTCAAAGCCTGCAGTATGCAGCAGTAACCATTTGTCAAAGCAAACAGAGTATGCTTAGTATTTTATATAAAAGTGTGTTTACCATTTATCACACTTAACTCTTCTTTGTGAATATATTTTTAGCATATCAATGAACTGTCTATGAAAATTGATGTGGAACACATACTCTGCAAAGCAGAAGCAATTTCTATGCAGATGATGAATTGCAAGGTAAAGATATTTTGAATGTATCTATTGTGAGCATTTGTAGAGGGTAAAAGTATGTCGTTGGCTGTAGGCATGCATGTATGACTTGCAAAATAACTAAATGCCTAAGAAAGGATAAGAAAGCATGTGCTGTACCTATATAACACCTATATTCTAAAAGTCTGTAAGTAAGAGTGATAAATTTTATAGAATAATATTGTTCACTGGAGGCAAGCTGGGTCGTGCCTTTTGGTCATGATTTCTTAACTCTTACTAGATAACCTAATTTAATATTCAGCGTGCCTGAGAAAAATGAGGTGAAAGATTACAGTGAAAGAATACACTGAAAGTATACCAGACTTATTAGGCAGAACCTAATCAGTAAAACTCAGTAAAACCAGTTTCAATAACATGAAGTGTAATTATAATAGTTGTTTAGACTTTTATTTTTGTAATGAAGGAATTGATTCCTGAGTCTGCCCCCTTTGCTGTCTTTCCAAATCTCAGATACAGCAAATGGTAACTTTAATGGAACTAATCCTGAGAGATGCTTTCAATACAGCTAAATTCAGATGAATGATTATTTACTGGGGGAGAGGGCTGGATGAGGGCTAGGGTGGGACTGGGAAGGACACCTGGTCATTAACTTTTGCCATTTAATTACAGTAACTTTTTATTCCTTCTCTTCTAGGAATTGTCTCAAGCAGTTAGTGAGATTCTGGGGATAGAAAGCAGTTCCATAACACCAGATTCAGATACTGGAGAGGATGAAAGCGGAGCTGTGTTGAGTTGTCCAACGTCGTTGTATCAGTCTCTCTCAACACCTGTAATTGCTGCCAATGGTACAAGCAACAGCTCTCAACAGATGTCTGAGACACAGAGCCTGGCACCTGCATAATTGCAGTTGGTTAAATTGAAGAAAGACTTTACCAAGCACGTTTTTTTTCAAGTACTTGAGAGATGGATATTTAAATTTGGTGTTGATTAAGCTTTAAGGTTGGAAAGAAAAATCTGTACTGTAATGCTCTTGCATTAAAGCTTTACAACATGACTCAACCTAACTATTTTTGTAGTTTCTTCTACCAAAATAGCCTTTTGTTTTCAATAACATTCCTTAATATTTTTGTAGCCAAGTGCATTTTCTTTTTGCTGGTGAACTGGAAATGGATGGTGGTTAAGAATGAGTTTGGAAATTGTGCATTTGCTGAGCTTTCACACATATTGATCTAAGACAGTGTGAGCTCTTTATTTTTGAGCAGATGCACAATAGGCCAGCTGAAGCTGCTGTACAAAATTTCAAGCTGAAGAGATGCTGATGTGTTCAAGAAGGATCATTTTGTAAATGAATGGGTTTTCCCTATCTCAAATGTTTACAAAAATACTTCTAAGTATTTGTTGCTGGTTGAATGTAGATTTGAAGTGGACATTTATACTTATACCGTTTAATGTCCAAATACTGAATTTTGTGTAATAGGGAGTGGATGAACAGTATATTTTTGCATTAACATATCTTCACTTTATATATGCATATTATATATTTACACACATACACACACACTATATACACAAATGTGTTTGAATACTAAAAAGGATAGTCATATTTTCAATATCTGAATAAACTTGACTGTTCATTCATATGACTCAGTTTGACCAAATTAATGCACAGCTCCAACTTGGGCTCTTTTTCAAAACTTTTCTAACTGAAAGTAACTTTCATGTGAATACATTCAGTCCTACACTTGAGGTAATTTTACTGTTAATTTCTCTCAAATTTTACTAATGTCTATCTTTGCTAATATATAAATTGATCAATTAACTACTTACAGTGTTTTTATGGCAAGATTATTTGGAGAATTAATAAATTGATAAAAAAAAAACACACCACAAACCAAAATAGTAATCACAATTAATATTAATGCATTTTTTTGTATATGCAAAAGGCAGTGTGAGTTTATTCTATGCCATGCTGATGTCCTTTGATGTTATGTGAAATTTAACATAACTGATTCAGTGTATTCATTATTTGGTTGCTATTGTACATATATAAAATAAAAATCAAAGCTGATTTAGTGTTTTTAATTAAATCATATTTAGAGAAAAAATCTAGTTGTCTGGTTGTTGATGTAAGGCCATGAGATAAAGGGGATAACTAACAACATTTAGTCCATCAATATTATGTATTTTGTAATGAAGAGCATTGGGAACATCGGTTTATTACAGAGTTAAACATGCCTTTCATCTCTTAGCAGTTGTGTGGAGGGTATGGTAGAGATTTTTCTTCTGGAGCAGTTTACTTTTACAAATGTTATTGTGCCATCTAAAGCAAATGTAAGTAATACAAAAGGTTATAACAGATAAATCAAGTTGTTACAATAATTTTAGACTTGATTAAAAGTCTCTCATGAGTTATGAACAGACACTGGAGAGCTGAATCAGTATAGATTTTGGTTTTAATATTGTCAATGTGCTATCTCTCATCAGTTAATAAGAAGTCTTATGTCGTGAAAGTCAAGGATTCATAGCGGAGAGTATCTGTAGCCTTTCATTTCCTGTCCAGGAAATTGCTGTGAAGCATCACGCCCTTCTTCCGTGTTGAGCATTGTGCTTCTTGGCAGTTCATTTAATGTGGCGTAGAATATATAAAAACCTTAGAACTTACATAATCAACACTTTGGTTCAAACATACTAAGCAAGTTAGTTTCAGTATTTTTGGAGAACCTGAATTCACTTTGAAGTGTACTCACAAAATTATTTTTAAATGAAACCAAGGAAGTGGGGAGGGAAGTGTGTAATACCAAGAAATGCAGTGGGCAAGTCTGTCAGTTTGTCTTCAACAAAATGCATGGTTCTTGGTTATTCAGGATACGTAGCCATGAAAAATTGTATATGCAACATATTAAAATCTTGAAGAAAATCATAACTGACTGAACATGAATGTTCAGATGTTTAGGAAAAGCCTATTTAAGTGGGGGTCTCTCACTTAGAATTACAGCTATGGCTGCTAAGAACTATGACTAGCCCTTAAAGAAAAGTTTACCTTTCCTTTTTGTGTATAGTTTTTGATCTTCTCCTTTTGTGTTAATCACTCAGATGTCAAGGATGAGAACGTTGCTCCTGAATTAACAGTGAGCAGCTGCTGTGGAAGGCTTGGAGTAGGTAGACTTGCTCTGCTTCCCAACAATGCAATCAAATGCCTGTTGTAGTGTTCATTATCTGTAGTTTCCTTCCTGCTGACTGGCAGCCTTGCAAAGAGTTGCAATCAAGAGGAACCTTATTCTCCACCAAACTATTTCTGATGGTTTTAGTCTACGCTGAGACTACAAACACCGTGAATGGCCTTAACAGGATCACAAAGACTGAAAAAATGTCATGGTTTTGGAGGTTCTGGATGTGCAAATTTCTCTTGTATATGAAAGGTTTAGATTGCTTGGACCTATTTATGTAGGTCTCTACTTGAGGGATTTTTCTTATTTTGCCTGCTTGATCAATTTTACTCGTTTCAGAAGTACTTTTTTGAGGGTTTTTTCTTCTGAGTGTGAGAAGGAGAGTTGCCTGAAGTTTCTTGGGAGTTGGGACTGATGGTTGTAGAATTTGATACTGGGATGTTAAAAAGTATTATAGCAGGATGGATTGTCCGTAGTAATAACTTAATGCTTCAGCAATTAAGCAAACGTGTACCTATCCTTTTACTCTAAAGTGCCTCTGTTTTGCAGTGAACACTTGTTATCCCATGGCCTTCAAACCTGTATCGGGTGTGGTGGCTTTGTATTCATTGCTGAAGGAATCCTCCTAAAGAACTTGAAGGCTACATATATGTTACAACAGGTCCTGATTGCTCTGAGTACCAATTGTGGAAATGCTATGATGCTGGCTATATTAGCAATGGTTTTGTTTTGTTCTATAGTTCAATTAAAATTAAGGTGTTAATGTTCAACAGCCCCAGTTTTGTCAACTGACAAGTTTATTTTAATTAGAACCTTGGCATTTTTCTAGTGGCCAGACCAAAGATGATGTTGATCGTGCCTCTTCACCTATTCTTTGTTTTTTCCTCATATATTATCCTATAAAATTCTTTGTCCCCAGTCAGCCAAAGCAGGGAGGAATCAGATTCCTTACTACTTTCAAATACATCCTTGAGCACCAAATCAAAGCTTCATTGCTGAAACTTTTCAGAAAGCCGTAAATGGTATAGTTCTAGCTTTCATTTTTTGAGATATTTTGTTCCAAATGAGTGAGACACTTTTCTAAATAATTCTATTACAAGACTCTTGTATTACTTGAGAAAAGTTTTTCTTTTTAATTATTTGGCATTATGAATTTGGACTGTGAACAAGTTTTGGTACCGCTAGGGCTATTCGTGCATCCTAGTGTGATGTGAATGATTCCCTTTACAAATAGAATTGGAAAAAAATATTTCAGTGGGCTGTGAGCAGAAGTAATCATTTGTTCAGGATATATGTTAACTCAGAGTCAGTCTTAGTAAATATTCTTGTATAGATGCAACTTAAAACTCAAATTTGGTCCATTGGGTGCAAAAAAGTAACATGATCTTAAAGCTGTCTTAGTTTGAAAATGTATTTTAAGATACTTGTTGACTGTTTTCTGAACATTTCTAGTCAGTGGCTGGTACCAACTTGTGTGAAAGAATCATGACAAAGAGGTCAGTGCTTGTTCTGGGAGAAATTTGTGAACTGCCATATGGTGGCTGGGATTAAAGCAGGAAATCCTAAACCTTGTTTCTGTACCTGCAATTGTGTACTTATATCTAGCTCTCTAGTTGACATGATTCTGAGCGTTGATGAGGTGATAAGAGACACAGATATGTAACTGAGCACTTCACAGACAGATTTCATGTGTGTGTGCTACTATACTTGATTTAAAAATGCATTCAAATGCTTTTTATGGTGTTAAAATATGAATTGTGCTTCATGTTTAGTGCGACTTGATAATGTCTACTATTCAATTAAGTGATGTTGTCAGAGTACAGGCCTCATAAATGAAATGAAAAATGAAATTCAAGCTTAAATGGGGATTTGAGTCTGAAACTTTTTTTAAGAATGTGAGCTATTTTTTCTTGTTGAATCAGTATATCTTTGGAAAAAAATGATTGTTTTTTTTTATGAATTGCAAAAAAAAAATATAGGATGTCACTTTTTGCCTCATCCAAAATGAATGTCATAATTGAATTATATATATATATTTCAAACTTGATGTAATTCAAATAAACGAAGTCTTCTAGATGGGTTATGTTTTGAAGGAATTATAGTATATATTTTGATTATACAAGCTACATGAACACTATCTGAACTTCAGTTTTCAGACTGTTTTCTACATATGTATCTTGCTATTAACCAACTAACAGCAGAGCTGTGTTGTGTAGTACTTATTTTCTTTTCCCAGGCTAGACGTTCAGGACATGGTGGAGACTTGTTTCTTCTCTGTGTGGTTGGCCCTGGCCAGCAGCCAAACACCCGCTCAGCCCCTCATACACTCCCCTCTCCCATGGGATGGAGAGAAAATAAAAGGCAAGAAAGCTCATGGACGGAGACAATGACTATTTAACAGGGAAAGCTGATGCTGCTTCTACAAGTGAAGCGCAAAGAAGTTTTCACTGCTGCCCACTAGCAGGCAAATGTCCAGGCTCTTCCTGGAAAGCAAGGAGTTCGCACAGGTTCCTTGGAGAGATAACCACTGTGGCCGTGAATGTCCCTGCTTCCCTCTCTTTTCCTTGAGCTTTTATTGTTAGGAAGAATGGCATGTGGTATGGAATATAGCTTTGGTCAGCTTGGGTCAATAATCCTGGCTGTGTCTGGGGAAGAAGTGAGAAATCCTCAGTGCTGTGCAGGCACTGCTCAGCAATAGCCCAAGTGGTGCGAGCGTGTCATCAGCTCTGTTTTAGGCAGAAATGCAAAGCACAGCATCATGTGGGTTGCTGTAAGTAAAATTAACTCCATCCCAGCCAGACCCAGTGTGGTATGTTAACAGGCATTCTTGATCACATCTGAGATCATGCTAATAAATTAATCCTTCCTACTGAAGATAATGCTTTTAAAATGCCCATGTAGATCTGATGCAAAACATAGTTACATTTTATATAAGCAGCTGTATTGTCGCTAACACAATGAATTGAAACATTGGAAACTTTTCCAAAACACTCTTGGTGTAGGAATTGGTCCAGGGATCTTTTAGGTTACATTGGGTGCATGCCACCTTTGGACATTGGTCTTCGAGAGCTTTCACATGCTCTTCTGGTTTCACTGTTAAAATAACTCATGCAGGAGACCAGAAGAATTCTTTCAAGTGCAGGTGATTTGGCTCAGGGACTTGATAATTCCTTAAGTAGCAAAACAGGACAACTGCTGTTGTAGATGATCAGAGGGCTAGAACACCTGCCCTACAAGGAAAGACTGAGTTTGGATTGTTCAACCTAGAGAAGAGAAGGCTCTGGGGAGACCTTGTAGCTGCCTTCTAAAAGCTGGGGGGCTGAAAGAAAGCTGAGGAAAGGCTTTTTATCAGGGAGTGCAGGGACAGGATGAGGGGTAATGGTTTTAAGCTGAAAGAGGGGAGGTTTAGATTAAATATTAGGAAGAACTTTTTTTTTTCTCTGGAGGTGATGAGGCACTTGAGTAGGTTGCCCAGAGAAGTCATGGGTACCCAGTTCCTGGAAGTCTTCAAGGCCAGGTTGGTTGAGGCTTTGGATACCTTTGTAGATCCTGCAGTCTACAACACAAGCGCTTTTCAGGTTTGTAAACTCCCAGGGCAGACTGAATAGTCACTAGCAGCTGGTGATTTTCTGTACCTTCTGACTTCCTTTATATGAGTCCTGCCTTCTCTTGTAACTGTGCAGGTAGCCATCTATAAGCACCCCTCTGCCTGGGAAGATCAGTTTAAATTTTGTACTACTTACAGCATCTCTGAGGCAGGTACAGTTTGGGAATTTAGAGGTGGTCTCTACATGGTCATTTAGGCTATTCCTAAATAGTTTGGGAGTGAGTGTAGGTACTTGTGGCTCTCCGGTTCTCTGAAACCTTCCATTTATCAGTGAACCCACCTCTCTGCCCAATCTATTAGTTTGATCTGGACTTGGTTTCCGTACCTGTCTTGTGAGAATGTTATGAGAGAACCTGCCAAACGCTTCCCTACCATCAAGATGAATGACATGTATTGTTTTGCCTTGGTCCACAGGACACTCCTAAGAGGAAATGAGATTTGCTTGACTCAATTTGTTCTCAGCAAATCCATCTTGACTGTTTAATCACTTGTTATCTTCTGGTTCTTTACAAGTGATTTCAGTACTTCTGTTTTCTCAAACAAATTAGATTAGACTGGTTCATAATTCTCCATCCCTTCCTCCTCCCTAATACCTGCTTGAAAATGGATATAATTTTGACCTTTTCACGGTCCTTTGTCATATGTCCACCCCCGAGTTCTTAAAATTATTGATGGCAGAGATTTAATGAGCCTATTCACTAAGTGTGGCTTATGTGCCAAATCTTTTGCTGTGATCAGACCTATGCTAAGTATTCTCCAACGTTGTTTTATCTTGTTAAAAGCCGAGAACTTACTCCCTGCTCTTGCTGTTGGTTATGATAAGCTGTTGGGAAAAAAAAAAAAATTGCTTCTCATGTCCCATACTAATTACTTCAAATTTTGTGGCACAGCCTTTGTCTATGTGTTATTGTGTTACGCTGTCTGAATTTAATAGCTTGGATCTAGTTTTCATCTCCTGTAAGCTCCTTTTTTGGGTTGAAGGTAATGGCAAACTAATGAGCTATGATATTATTAGTAAAAGTATAGTAGAAGACAACACTTCTACAGTGAAACAGTTTCTCGACAAAAACCTATTTTTTTCTCAAGCAAGGAAAGAATTTTCTTTCTACACTAGGTTTCCTCCCCCTGGATGTTGTAGTAACTGAACTTACTGAAGTTCTCATTCTGAAATTGTTAGTTTCTGCTTTTTTTTTCAGTTTCTTTTTTCGGCTGAAGATCATGAATTCATTTTGTGTTCATTCTTCCCTCAGTCCTCTCTCCTTTCATTGTTTTCTCCTAAGTTCTGGATCAAAACTTATCACTTGTATTCTCAGATTTTCCTAGCCAGTCAATGATTTCGTGGATACCCTTTGCCAACAGCTGTTTGTTGATTACAATCTCAGTGCTGTTAGAACTCGGGGTGATTTTTCTGGCTGCTTGCAAACCTGTGCTTCTTCAGGACTTGAAAAGTAGGTCTGTGTTCCCAACCCGGATTTTCAGTAGACCTGTATCACTCAGAGAACTGGACTTTTGAGGTGGTGTGTGTGTCATTTATGGTCTGGAAACAGATTGTACATCTCTCTTTCCTTGGTGTAAGAGGCTCCTTCTGCTAGTCCACATGTCAATTATTTCAGAAAGTCCTTGATATACCAGTTCAACTATGATTTGGTTAGTTATTGAGACTTCTAATTTCTGCTTGTGTCAACATCTCTTGTATTCATAAGAAGAGTATCTGATCTCCTCCTTGCCTTTTTGACCTTACATTGAATAATGTTCTTTTCAGTTTTCTAAATCCTTGTGAATGGTTTCCTTCTTCATAAATTTTTTATACTTTTTTGATACTTTTTCATTGCTTCATTTCTTTCACTATTCTGCCACATTATGCCTTCAAAGTCCTCCCTTCTGCTATAGCACAACTGTAAATGAAGCCTCCGTGGTTATCTGGGAAAGCCAGAGGTAGATTCAGATTGTTTTTTGGTGTATACTAGCTGCCCCGCATTGTGAATTTTATTCTCTTGTTAAAATCAAATGGAAGGTCTTAAGGTTGCTGGTTATGGTAAATGTTACAAATAGTTTTAAGGAAAACTATGCTGAAATGGACAGTCAGTAGCCATAAGAGGGGAAACGACTCAAATATTTAGAACATCTCACAGACTTGCTTTGGATGTAGATTTAAGTTTACACCTGAGAAATCTGCATTTTTAAGCTTTATAAGTGCATTGCTTAGGAGTTCAGACAAATGGTGACTCTGTTCTCTTGGGGGAGAAGAGGCAAATATATGTGTGTGTAAAGTAAAGATGCTCTAGGAATTTATGCTTTCTGATTATAGGCAATAAGATACCTTTTAGAAATGAGAGTAAGCTTATCTGTGTGTGCTAGACAACTACCTTTATTTCTATTAACTCCATCTCCTAAAGTGAAATAAGATTGCTGTGTGGCACCCCAACATATATTCTAAACCAGATATTTTTGAACAGCTGTTTCAACATGCTTCCCAATTTTTTTTCACCAGGGATTTTAAATGTGCACTTGTGTTACATATATGGTATTGTGAACAATAATTGAAATCTAAACAATATCTCTAGTTTAGCAATAATCCTAGAGCTGTATACCAGCTAGAACAAAGAAGAAATGAATATTTTCAGTCCATAAACGTGTGTCCTTTAATCTGGCACTGATATGGAAAAGTCCACCTTCTAAATATGAACTGCAAAAGAACTTCTTTTCCAGGAGAATCAGTATCTCTGTGGGATTCATGGGCAAGCAGCATGGTTACAATCGCTGCATCATTTGACTTTTCCCTGCCTCACTACCTGCTGGCATAATGTACCATTGTTTGTTTTGCATTTGTGAGTCATCCTGAGGAAGCTATGAGAGACAGAAAACTTTTGCCATGCTCTAGTTACTGCACAGAGCTGTGATAGATAGCGAGGCTACTGGGTAGTAAGGTCGCTGATTTGCCTGATGGTTCGGCTGCAGCACTAGCATCTAACAGTAGATAAAATTGTGCTCTGTCACGCTGGTAGGAGAAAAGCCTGCTCAGTGGAGCTTGGTTTCATCATTGGAGCATTCAGAGAGTGCAAAGTGATCTCATTTTTGTAAATTGCTCAGCTGCAGGAACTGTGTCTAGACATCTCAGGCATAGCAGGTAGGAATATAAAAGTCCAAAGACTCCAACTTGCTTTCCCATTATTACAAATAATGAATAAATGTGACAGATAACTTGATAACTTAGGATGTCAGACTGAACTATCACGTGTAGACATGTTTTCCCTGAACTGGAAAAATGAAGCAAAACTTTGTGGGTTAGCATAATGAAAATGATTGATTTACATTACAGGGACATGTATAGGAACCAAATATTACTACAATCTTATTGTCAAGCAGAAGAAACAATCCTTATTACATTTCACTAATGGGAAACTCTGGAAAAGTGAGGTTAAGATGTGCTTCAGGCTTCCCATGAGTTCCAAGAGAACTGTGAACCTTTCTTGGTCCTGAACATGGAGCATGACCATCCATTTAAAATCCATTGTTAGTTCCATTAAATCTACTTCAGAAGTAGATTTAATAGACCAGACATTACCTTAACATTGCAGTCAAGTTATTGTTTCAGCAGTTACCTTCTGCTAATTTACCATTACTAAGTTGACAGTAGTCTGAAATTAAGTAGTGAACAAATCCCTAAAAATAAAATAAATAAGTCTTAATCCCAGAGACATGAGTGAAGACAAGTGAAGTCACTCAAGCATCACAAGTTGCTGCCAAGTTGTCACAAACTGTCAGAACAGAAGTTGCCCAGAGACAAGTGAAGTTGTCATACACGTGTAAATTTAAAAGACCTCCAGGTTCTGTATGGGATTGCTTTGTCTCCATAAGTAATTAATTGCTCTGTATGATCGTTAGAAGGGAGTCTTCCTCAAGACAGGAATTTTATCTTTTAATACACCTGCTCTGAACCAGCCTTTGTTTTTTCAAAGTAGTACTCTTAAAGGAGGAGAGAGGAGTTTTTGATGAGAGATTCTTTAGTTTAAAAGTCCTATGACAACTTTTATGTGTAGAAACTCAGACCCTGCTTTTGTTTGGTGTGCTCTCCCCATGTTCCCTGGCACTGCTGGGCCTATTCCTATTCCTATTCCTATTCCTATTCCTATCCCTATCCCTATCCCTATCCCTATCCCTATTCATCCCCAGGGCTGCCCAGAGCAATAGGAGCCTTGGCCAGCATAAATCCTGCCCTGCCTGCCCATGGGGGAGGGAGAGAGCAGGCAGGTTTTGCTTCAACCCAACCCAGGGTGGCTTCAAAGCAGCATTTCCCGGCCTGAAGTAGGTGGGCAACAGTGTGAAGGGAAGATAAAAGTGTTGCCTACCCCCAGGGGTGGTGAGCACAACTCTCCAAGAGCCTCCTGGTCCTAAGGGACTTCTGCAGTGATACAAAAAGTGGTTGTTATTGTAGGGGGTGGAATATTTTTTACTTGGGTTGGGAGGGAGTTGGGTTTCATCTGGGTGACCGTATTTTTTTTTGAAGGGAGGAGGCTGGACAGAGTGCCTCTCTAGTTGCATGTGTTCTTTCGGGCAGTGTTTTTTCACAGACTGTTCATTCTTTGGAGATGGTGGCATCTTGTGTGGGGTGTGCTGAGCAGGTCTCTCTTCTTTTGCGGCCACCTCTGTTTGTGGCCTTTCCATATCTTGGATGCAGGGTTGAGCAGAGAGCTGGAGGCAGCTCCAGAATGACAAGAGTTTTGACTCCTGTGAGATAGGGGTGTGGGGGATGTGTGTGTGTGTGTGTGTGTGTGTAGATGGTGCATAATAAGTGGTAATTATGTTCTGTGGCCAACTCTTGTTGCATTGCGTATAGAATCACAGAACCATAGAACAACCAGGTTGGAAGAGACCCACCGGATGATCGAGTCCAACCATTCCTATCAAACACTAAACCATGCCCCTCAGCACCTTGTCCACCCATGCCTTAAACACCTCTAGGGAAGGTGAATCAACCACCTCACTGGACAGCCTCTGCCAGTGCCCAATGACCCTTTCTTTGAATTGTTTTTTTTTCCTAATGTCTAGCCTAAACCTCCCCTGGTGGAGCTTGAGGCCATTCCCTCTTGTCCTGTGATGATGGAGATCACTCCCTTTGTGTTGCCTGGGCCTGTTAAAGGGTGCTTGCTTTCTAAAACTCCAAAAGGAGTCTTGGAGAATTTATTTACTAGCATTTTTGGTATCTCTTACAGGCACAGAAGAGACTTTGTCCTAGTTTTGAATAGCTTGATGGACTGTACTAGCTGGTGTGTGTGTGTTGTGTGAGCCCTTCCACTGTAACTCGAATTGGAGCAATATGCACATGTGATGCTTGAGGCTGATGGTTCAGTCTCTATTGCATTGGTTAAGATGACAACTGCTGAAATAGCATCTTAGGAATAAGTTGCATATGAACTCTGGGTGCTTGATTCTCTTAGTGAAGAAAGGTGTGCTAAGGATAGGTCAATTATTCAGCTTTGTGCTGGCGTGTGTAGTGGTATCTCCATTCCCATTAAAGAAAACCTGAGTGAGATGAAACAACTAGGAAAAAAGTTTCCCTTTTTCAGGATCTTGGATGAATGACTGTACCTATGCACCAACCTGTCTTGAAAAAAATCTCTTGTGGGTCTTTGATGAGGAAAAAAGTGAAGAAACCCTTTTTTTTCTCTTGCAATCCAGTATTAGTAGTAGTCATAGAATCAAAGAATAGTTTGGGTTGGAAGGGACCTTAAAGATCATCTAGTTCCAACCCACCTGCCATGGGCAGGGACACCTCCCACTAGGATCAGGCTGCCCAAGGCCCCATCCAACCTGGCCTCAAACACGTCCAGGGATGGGGCAGCCACAGCTTTCCTGGGCAACCTGTGCCAGTGCCTGACTGCTCTCACAATGAAGAAATTCTTCCTAATGTCCAGTCTAAAGCTGCCCCTCTCCAGTTCATAGCCATTGCTCCTTGTCCTTGTCACTACAAGCCTTTGTGAATAGTCCCTCTCCAGCTTTCTTGTGGCCCCTTCAGGTACTAGAAGGTCGATATAAGGTCTCCTTAGAGCCTTCTCTTCTTCAGGCTGAAGACCCCCAACTCTCTCAGCCTCTCCTTGTATGGAAGGTGCTCCAGCACTCTGATCATCTTTGTAGCCTCCTCTGGACTTGTTCCAACAGCTCCATCTCCTTCTTATGTTGAGGATTCCAGAACTGGACTCAATACTCCAGTTGGGTCTCACAAGAGAGGAATCCCCTCCCTGGACCTGCTGGCTGCGCCTCTTTTGATGCAGCCCGGGATCCGGTGGGTGGTTACAACACAATATAGAATCATAGAATCATAGAACAACCAGGTTGGAAGGGACCCATCGGATCATCTAGTCCAACCTTTCCTATCAAACACTAAACCAAGTCCCTCAAGACCTCATCCACCCGTGTCTTAAACACCTCCAGGGAAGGTGAATCAACCACCTCCCTGGGCAGCCTATTCCAATGCCCAATGACCCTCTGTGTGAAAAACCTCCTCCTAATCTCCAGCCTAAATCTCCCCTGGCGGAGCTTGAGGCCATTCCCTCTTGTCCTGTCCCCTGGCACTTGGGAAAAGACCCCAGCTCCCTCCTCTCTACAACCTCCTTTCAGGTACTTGTAGAGAGTAATGAGGTCTCCTCTCAGCCTCCTCTTCTCCAGGCTAAACAACCCCAGCTCTCTCAGCCGCTCCTCATAGCGCCTGTTCTCCAGCCCCTTGACCAGCCTTGTTGCTCTTCTCTGGACTTGCTCCAGAGCCTCAACATCCTTCTTGTGGTGAGGGGCCCAGAACTGGACACAGGATTCAAGGAGCGGTCTCACCAGTGCTGAGTACAGAGGGAGAATTACCTCCCTGGAACTGCTGGTCACACCGTTTCTGATACAAGCCAGGATGCCGTCGGCCTTCTTGGCCACCTGGCCACACTGCTGGCTGGTGTTCAGTCGGTTGTCAACCAACACCCCCAGGTCCCTCTCCTCCTGGCAGTTTTCCAGCCAGGCTTCTCCCAGTCTGTAGCTTTGCATAGGGTTGTTGTGCCCCAAGTGCAGGACCCGGCATTTGGCCTTGTTAAACCTCATGCCACTGGACACTGCCCAGCGGTCCAGCCTGTTTAGGTCCCTTTGCAGAGCCTCCCTACCCTCCAGCAGATCGACAGTTCCACCCAGCTTAGTGTTATCTGCAAACTTGCTAAAGGTACCCTCAATGCCTTCATCCAGGTCGTTGATGAAGCCATTGAACAGGGCTGGATATAATTAGGTAGGAAATAAACACTTTAGTGGTTTGTTTTACGATTCTCCCAGGGGTGCTGCGAGGCTGGGCAGTGCCGGGCTCCCCGCCCCGGCTGCTGTCTGCGGGGCCGTGTGGGCGGCGGGTGTCCCCTAATCGCGCTTTCCCATCAGTGCCGGGGGGGCCTATAAAGGCGGCGGCGGCGGGGCCGGGCGGGCAGAGCGGCGCTGCCCGCGGCCGCCGCCATGCAGCCGGCCATGATGATGTTCTCCAGCAAGTACTGGGCGAGGAGGGGGTTCTCGCTGGACTCCGCCTTCCCCGAGGAGCGACCCGCCGGCGGCAGCCACGCCGTGAGTGCCGGGGCTGGGACCCCGCGGGAAGGGAGCCGCTCGGGATGCTGTGGGGAGGGACCAGCCGCTTGGGATGGGCCCTATGAGGAGCGGCTGAGAGAGCTGGGGTTGTTCAGCCTGGAGAAGAGGAGGCTGAGAGGAGACCTCATTACTCTCTACAAGTACCTGAAGGGAGGTTGTAGAGAGGAGGGAGCTGGCCTCTTCTCCCAAGTGGCAGGGGTCAGGACGAGAGGGAATGGCCTCAAGCTCCGCCAGGGGAGATTTAGGCTGGAGATTAGGAGGAAATTTTTCACACAGAGGGTCATTGGGCATTGGAATAGGCTGCCCAGGGAGGTGGTTGATTCACCTTCCCTGGAAGTGTTTAAGGCACGGGTGGATGAGGTCCTGAGGGACTTGTTTAGTGTTTGATAGGAACGGACTATTCCAACCTGGTTGTTCTATTATTCTATGATTCTATGATGCTGTGGGATGGGAGCCGCTCGGGATGCTGCGGGACGGGAGCTGCTGCTCGGGATGCTGCGGGGAAGGACCAACCGCTTGGGATGCTGTGGGATGGGAGCCGCTTGGGATGCTGCTGGGCGGGAGCAGCCGCTCGGGGTGCTGCGAGATGGGAACCGCTCGAGATGCTGCGGGACGGGTCCGGTCCAGGCGGAGAGCCGTCCCCCTTCCTCGCAGCTGTAGGGGTAGGGAGCAGACTTTCAGGAGCTACAGGGGCTGGTGATGCTAACCTGTCGGTCTAAACCCGTGTTCATAAAGGTGCCTCAAATGCGTCTTCCGACAGGAGTGGAAGTGTCATTAGAAACGCAGTTAATCAACCAGTACTGCGGTGACATCGCAGCGCTGGGGTCCAGTTGAGGTGGTTTTCGGTACTCATAATTAGTCCTGCCAGCAGAATCTGCCTTTTCAGGGCACTTACAAACCTCAGAGTTAAACTTTTTGGGCATTACATAGATCATGATAGAACAAGGGGGGACGGCCTCAAGTTGTTCCAGGAGTAGTTCAGACTGGATATCAGGAAGAAATTTTTCACAGAAAGGGTCATTGGGCACTGGCAGAGGCTGCCCAGGCAGGTGGTTGAGTCCCTGTCCCTGGAGGTATTTAAAAGATGTGTAGACGAGTTGCTTAGGGACATAGTTTAGTGGCAGATGGGAATGGTTGGACTCGATGATCTAAGAGGTCTTTTCCAACTTAGTAATTCTATGATTCTGTGGGCACCTACACTACCTCGGAGCCTATGGCACTTTGAGGTTTTCCTGCTTCTGACAACTCTCAGGGGTGTGAGAATATGTGGAAGCATCATATAGTGGATGCGCAACTTCCCTGGTGAAACCCCTGATGGGAGGTAGAAACGTTTCCCTGTAAGGTGGTGGTATGAGTGCAACAGGTGCCTGGACCGTTTCAAGCACGGGGTAAACTGGATGCTTGCAGGTGAATGTATTTGAATAGGACCATTTTAAGAAGAATAATGTCATTGGGCATTGGAATGGGCTGCCCAGGGAGGTGGTTGATTCCCCTTCCCTGGAGGTGTTTAAGGCACGGGTAGATGAGGTCCTGAGGGACATGGTTTAGTGTTTGATGGGAATGGTTGGACTCGATGATCCGATAGGTCCCTTCCAACCTGGTTGTCCTATGATTCTATAATTCTATGAATGTTAATAGGTACTAATCATGTAACCTGCTTTGAATGTGTGAAATATTGAGGACTGTGAAGTTTTAGCCTCCTACAAAATTTTGCAGCACATGAAGATTCAGGTCACTTTAGTAGAACTGACATAATGTGCCAGTTTGTACCAGCTGTGAACTGGCCTATTGTCTATATGGTAAAATGCAAAATATCCCTATTTGTGAATGCTTTGCTTCTATTGTAGATATTGAATTAAATGGGATAAACTTTTATGGTCTCTATATCTGAGTTACTTTCTTCACTGAGCTCTGCTGTAGATGACATTACTGAGTATTTGCACTTACTCTAGGTAATTAATTTTCATTAGGAATGTTTATCTGGTAGTCATTATTTAATTATGAAGTGTACTAATGAACATGTCTGATAAGATTGAGTTCTTGCAATGTCACAGCCTTTTCTACTGGGCTCATAACAAGTAGATATTCTAAGTTGCATGTGCTTGTGAGAATATTTCAGTCATCATTTCAGTTAAGGCTTCCTTGAGAGTATTAGGGAATACAGGGACTGTCTCTGAAGGTCCCATTGCTCTAGTTTCCCAGAGAAACTGATGGTATTGAGATTGTGAGACACTAAGTTGTCTATGTGATCCCTAGGACATGGCTTCTAGAAAGCAGCACACAGTGAAAAAAATGTGTATGCTATAAAACAGCTTCTTTTTCAATGGGTGTGGAGGTTGTGTGCTTGATGTATATGGAAATCACTCTGTCAAACCCCAAATATTACTGAAGTTAAACCAAAAGTGACTCTCCCCTAAACTATCCCTAAGCAAACCTCCTCCTGACTAGAATCATGTAAGAGATTGGTGGGAATGGTTGGACTCGATGATCTGGTGGGTCTCTTCCAACCTGGTGATTCTATGATTCTTTAAGTTCAATTGGTAGAAAAATAAACATGTTTGAAACCTTTCGTAGATCATTCCACAAACATAATTTATTTTCCAGATGGTTTCTGTGTAGTGTAACAAATGATGAGAAAAGGCCCCAGAGACTTTTTAATGTGTCCAGTAACTGGTTTAATTGTGGCTGGTTTAACCTTTGCTTTTTAAAGTGTGGCTTTCAGTAAGATTATGCCTTTTTTTTAATTCAGTGCACTCTTAACAAAAGTCTCGGAAGATCAAGTGGAAGCTGACTTGAGAGCTGTGGGTGCTCTATTCAGTGGAGAGAGATATTTCAGTGTGGACTATGACTGAGTAAAAAAATAAGCCAATTTGACATCAACTGTGTGAATACATTAAGATCGATGTGATAAATACCACTATCAGTGGTATAAATTTTTAATAAAACCATTTTATATAATCCAGTTTGCAAAGGAATCAGGCTGGAGATTGCTAATTTTTTGATGGGTCACAAAGCCCTTGATAAAATTTTGTAAAATCTTCTAGAAACACAGGTGACCTCTTTGCTAAAGTTCATCATTGCAGGTCCACAGATATTACGCAAGTGGGATAACCTACCTGTAACTTAAAAATAAGAACAGAGATTTAACTTGACTTTTAACAAGTGTTACAAGACCTGTTTAAAAACTTCATTCATTTTCAGGTTGTTTTCTGTAAGCTGCTTTACAATTTACCAGAGGACAATTTAATCCATGTGTTAAAATTGTGTGTGATTCTTAATTTCTAATTTTTTGTTTCTTTTTAATGGCTGTATTATGGATGATAAAAAAGCTGTTAGCATCTCACTGGAGACTTAATTTCTCCAGGAGTCACAACTTGAGTATTGGAAAGTGTGAGCTGTTTTGTTTATTTATTATCATGGTCAATCTTATGAAGAATTGTCTATATGCTTGTATCTCAATAAGATCTAAGCTGATAAAGTTACATTTTTTTTTTTGAAAATTGGCTGAAATTTGGCTTAAAGCAGTGTTTGACCCACAAGTTGAGAGAAGAATGTAGGAATGGCGAAGGGTGGTGTGATTTTCTGTGTTTTCTTGAGTTCCAGCTCATCTTCTATGAGACATACAGTCTAAATTTGCATTTCTGTCCTTGTTTTTATAATTGTACAGTTGTTTGGGTTGGAAGGGACCTTAAAGATCATCCAGTTCCACCTCCCTGCTGTGGGCAGGGACACGTCCTACTAGAAGCAACAGAGATTTTGTTTTCTCAGGAAAATGATGTGACGTGATACCATTAACTGCACTATAACAGAGAACATAAAGTATATGTTTGAAATTTAACGGTTAATGTGAAAACACAGATCAGTGTAAATCATAAATTGTCTGATACAGGTTAGAATAGCATCAGTGCAATTTTGCAGCAATATTCAGGCTACAATTGCATCACAGCAAACTTTTCGGTAATTCAGACCATCTCTATTTGCTTCCTATCTGTTATTAATGATAGCATTGCCCTAATAATAGCATCATATTTGTATCCCAGGTATTCATATACTTTTCCTTAAGCTTTTTTTTTAATGGACTGGTCTCTAATATGATCATCTCTAACAGCTGATTTTGGCCTGTGATTCTTGTTTCAAGTGAGTGTGTTGCCCTTTAAATTAAGTCTGGATTAGTCCCATTCACGTATTTTCTAATAAGAATTTCTCTTTGCTTAAAAAGTCTTAATTTTAGGAAATGCCTTTTGCATCTGAAATGATGCTGTTCTTTGTCCATTTGTAGCTAAACAGACCGAGTTCTGGGAAAAATGAGGAAAAGAAAGGGAATAAGGGAAATGGCAAAAGTGAATCTGTTTCTGAAGGTGGAAAGACAGCCGTGGTGTTTTCCTTGAAGAATGAAGTTGGTGGATTGGTGAAAGCTCTTCGACTTTTCCAGGTAAAGCTTACAAATCATCACACTGACTGGGCTGAGGAAGGCTGCTGAGGTCAGGTTGTTTGTTGGTATAAATCTAATGGACTGTGGCAGAAGGAATAAAGTGCAGTTGCACTCTGTAGAATTGAATACAAATAGCTTAAAATTTTATGGACCGTTCAACAAAACCTTTTGGTCTTGCAAAGATTTTTCTGGAATTAAGTACAACAGTGGTGCTGATTTTCACACCATTTGCTTTAGATTTCCAACATGTGATTCTAAACACTGTAAATTAGATCTGAGGCTATCTGTGGAGGCCACAATGAAAGGAGGCACTTTCAGAGAGCAGTTCAGAAACTAAATTACATACAGTCAGGTAGTGGTGGCAGCCTTGCTGCAGGATGGTGTTTTGTCATAAGGTTAAATGCATTTTTAAGTGCTCACAGGGTCAGAGCTTTGTGTCTAACTAGAATATAAATTATGAAGTATTGTTTTCCATATAGATCCCCAGGCAATCAGTGGATTTCAGTCCTGCACATACTCTGCTTGCCTTATTACTAAATTCAAGAGGGCTTGGAGGTGTGTTTGAGAACAGTTAACGCAAATCAGTATGGTAAGTCTTAGGTTGTTGAGCGCAGAGCAGTGAAAAGAAAGTCAGGAGGTGTAAGTGTGGGAGCACAGGGCAGTACCAATCCTGTCTCATAGGAGCTGGTTCTTGGAGAAGATTCCCGAAGACTGATGTAGATACCTAGATTCCCTGTCCCCCAAAATGGAATGAGTTAGACTTCTGGGACTGAGACGGCCAGGAATCAGGGTGTTTGAATGAAGCTTAGAGGAACTGCAGGAACCATGTTTAAGGGTTAAGTGCCTAACTGCAGCTGTGCCTAACATGCTTGAATGGGCTTATATCTAAAATCAATGGCCTTTTCATGGGAATGGGCATATAACTGACTCTAGCCTCTTAAAACACAGCTGGAAGATGTAGAAATATCACTCCCACTCATGGGGTCATTTCATGATTTGAGTACTGTGAGGGGAAGTACAGGGTTTTGTCCTCTTCTCGGTCTAGGGCTGGTCAAAGTTCAGTGTACCAAGAGAACGACTAAAACTGATACCTCTGTGTCAGCTGAAACCATGCAGGGAAGTCACATGGCCTGAGTTATTCAAGAACAGATCATCAAAATGATCCTGCTGGGCTTTTTAATCTGGCAGTTTACAAACAGCAGGTTCAAACCCCTCAACAGATAGAGGGTTTTCCTTCTGTGAATTTGTTAGGTTTGAATGCGTTAACTAAGGAGATGCACAGTACACATGGAGCATGCCAGTTATTTAATTTCTGCAAGTCTGCAGATGACACAAAGCTGTGTGCAAGTGTCGATCTGCTGGAGGGTAGGGAGGCTCTGCAAAGGGACCTAAACAGGCTGGACCGCTGGGCAGTGTCCAACGGCATGAGGTTTAACACAGCCAAATGCCGGGTCCTGCACTTGGGGCACAACAACCCTATGCAGAGCTACAGACTGGGAGAAGCCTGGCTGGAAAACTGCCAGGAGGAGAGGGACCTGGGGGTGTTGGTCGACAGCCGACTGAACACGAGCCAGCAGTGTGCCCAGGTGGCCAAGAAGGCCGATGGCATCCTGGCTTGTATCAGAAACGGTGTGACCAGCAGGTCCAGGGAGGTGATTCTCCCTCTGTACTCAGCACTGGTGAGACCTCTCCTTGAAGACTGTGTTCAGTTCTGGGCCCCTCACCACAAGAAGGATGTTGAGGCTCTGGAACAAGTCCAGAGAAGAGTAACGAGGCTGGTGAGAGGGCTGGAGAACAGGCGCTATGAGGAGCGGCTGAGAGAGCTGGGGTTGTTTATCCTGGAGAAGAGGAGGCTGAGAGGAGACCTCATTACTCTCTACAACTACCTGAAGGGAGGTTGTGGAGAGGAGGGATCTGGCCTCTTCTCCCAAGTGGCAGGGGTCAGGACAAGAGGGAATGGCCTCAAGCTCCGCCAGGGGAGATTTAGGCAGGAGATTAGGAGGAAGTTTTTCATGGAGAGGTTCATTGGGCATTGGAGTAGGCTGCCCAGGGAGGTGGTTGATTCACCTTCCCTGGAGGTGTTTAAGGCACCGATAGATGAGGTCCTGAGGGACATGGTTTAGTGTTTGATAGGAATGGTTGGACTCGATGATCTGATGGGTCTCTTCCAACCTGGTTGTTCTGTGATTCTATGTATATCCAGGGCTGTAAAAGCAGAGATTGCTGGTTGGCTGTAGCAGAGGTGACTGTCACCTGAAATGGACATGTCTTCGAAATACAGCAGGCAGGTGGAAGTATAAGCACAGAGTTCTTCCTCTTTCAGAAGTAAAAGCATGTTTTATTGGCTTCAATGTGTACGTGAAAGGAGAGTTGTGAAAAGTAACCAATAGTTTGTGTCTGGCAAAAGCAGGAAAAATCAGAGTCAATAGAAATATTGGTTGAAAACAATAATTTAGTCCAACCTCCTGTTTTGAAGCAAGGCTACATCAATGCTGGATCAGGTCAGCCATAGCACATTATGCCTGTCGTTGGATGACATCCTTAGCAGACCTGTTGTTTTGGAGAGATACCCCACAGGAAAATTTTAACACTAGAACAATTTTCACTCTTGTGTTTAATTTTCACAGGGACATTATAATAGAGAATAAGTTGCATTAGAATTTAATTTTGTTGCTGTCACCATTTCAAGTAATTCATAACTGCTGCAAGAAAGATAGATGAGGACTGATACACAGTTATCCTTAAAACAACATCTCCTCCTTCATGTTCATGGGAGATGCTGAACTACTACACATTTAGTAGTGTCTAAGTAAATGCACTCAAATGAAGTTAAATTAACAGTGTAATTAGGCACATTGCATAACTGCTTAAAATTGCATTTCATGTTTAACAAAGGTAAACATACGATTGCATTATATTTTAGTTATAAAGTTATATTGTCCTTTATAGAAGATTGCCTTGTTAGATAAAATTAAATCATTAGTTAACTGTCTTCATTAAATGCAATATTATGTTAATATTCAGTATACAGATTTTTTTTTTTATTATTATCTATTAAGCATCAGTAACCAATTATGTAGATCAAAAATGAGTACTTTCAATGAAGAGACCTTTTAATAAGTGGGAAAAAACTTTCTTGAGGACCATGCCTTCAATATTCCCTTCTAGCTGGTATTTCATTGGCGTTTCATATGCTATTTCATCTTTCCACAGGAGAAACATGTGAGCATGGTTCATATTGAATCACGAAAATCAAAGAGAAGGAGCTCAGAGGTGGAAATATTTGTGGACTGTGACTGCACTAAGAAAGAATTTAATGAACTTATCCAGTTGCTCAAGTTTCAAACTAATATTGTATCTCTCAATCCACCAGAAAACATCTGGACAGATGAAGAAGGCAAGGATGCTTTCGTATCACTTGGTTTAGACACTGACAAATGTTTTGCACAGGTATCTCTGTAGTCTTACACTCTAGTATATCCAACTTGTGTTCTGTCTTCCACAGATCTCGACTGTGTCCCTTGGTTCCCCAGGAAGATATCTGAATTAGACAAATGCTCACAGAGAGTTTTGATGTACGGATCTGAGCTGGATGCAGATCACCCTGTAAGTGTCTAATGAAATTGTATCATACATAATCTGTTTAGATGATTTACCAGTTAAACAAATAGCTTGACTACTGATTCCGAGAACTTTTTTTTGTGCATAAGGTTTTCAGAGAACGGGGATTCAGTTCTCTTCACTGATTTCAGTGAATTAATTTTCCTTTTTTTTTGTAGCAGGACACTCAAACAGCAGGTTCTCCAGAAAACTTATTCACTCTTGAACAACTGTGTCCCTTTTTATACTGCTTTCATTTATGTCTATTTTTAAATAACTAGTTGGTAGAAGCATTCTGACTCTGAAGAGTTTAGATCAATGTGACCTTCACTTTTGTCATTGCTCTTAGGTAAGAAATAATATTAAGCTAGGTGTCACAGAAGAAAGAATTATGAAGGAAGACTTCCTTGTACACTCAAGACATAATTGCAAAATAAATCAGGGAAACATGTTCCTGTTTCTGCATGAATGCAGCAGGTGGGAAGGTGTCTTACATGGTTTCCTGACTTTGATGGCAGGAGACATTCCACACAAGCTGTATTGAACAAATGTTCAGCACAAAAGGCAAAAAAAATAGATTTGTTATTGTTTACTTCTTTTGGCTGATGTCTGTAAGTGCTTAACTTCTGGGTGTCTAGATGGCAGATGGTGGCAAGCATTTGCATTAAAACATTCTCACTTGTTACAAATCCAAATTTCTACCTTTGATACACTTGGCTGAAAGATACCGATGGTACCTAGTTGTATTCAGTCTTACTCCAACGTAAAATAAACTGTAGTAAATGGGTATTGTGGGAAATTTCCAGCTGAAAGGAAGTAGGTAATTAACTAGGATATCTGACCGCAAGATTATCTTGCAATAGAATCAGACTAAACTGCAGCTGTAGGTGACAGTCTCCTTTGGCTTTTGTCACTTGTATTTTTTTTGGTATTGTCCAAAGTGGTGAAAAATGGGCCCAAAGAGGTTGTAAGTGACGGCAGAAAGACCAGTTCTGTATAAGAGACTCTCTAGTGATGCATCTGTGCCACACCATGGTACTGCAGTGGCTGTGCAGACTCTTCTCTGGTGACTGCCTTGGCTGAGAAGAGGCCAGTACTCCTGGTGGTCCTGGCTTTGGGCCTCTAAGTCAGTGCAGAAATAGGACTCAGACCACTGTCTTCTGTCCTCTCTGCTCCACAGCTCCCATAGTGGCCATGCTGTGGCGGGGGCTCAGGAATAGACCCTCACATCTGAGCACACAAGCAAATGGACATCCCCATTTTCCTGTCCCTGGTGTTACCTGCCTGCATATCAGCCATAATAAGCATTATCACCTTGCTTGATTCCCAGCCATCTCTACCACATGTGAGCCCTTCCCATGCTGTAGGCCTGCAGCTGGGGAGGGTGATCCTGGGTCCTGGTTTCTGCCATGTACTTTACATTTTCTTAGAATGGAAAAGTATGCTGATTACCTTCAACCCTTATCAGTAATTTGGTTCAAACAAGAGACGTTAGTGGCAGCTCATTCTAGCCTTGAGTTGATGACTGTGATGGGCCATTTGATACTGTTTTATGTTCTGAGTTGATGCCTTCATTAAATACGTGGGTGATCTGCTGAAAATCTGCCTTCAGTTTCACAGACAATGAAAAAATACATTTCTATTATATGAATACATATTTTACACTTGAGGGAATTTTTATAATTTACACATCATTTGTTACCTTATGCAGCATGCTAGGTGCCAGAGATGGAGGGGAAAAACCCTGTAAAATCTCTGACTGGCCTTTCAAAGGCCATTACTGGTGCCTGCCTTGTTCCTTAAGGGTGGCCTGAGGACCCAAGAGAATTCTTCTGTTGAACAACTAACATAGCACCACTTCAGAGGCATAGCCCTAACCCACTCTGTATTGGCTAATAAGTTTCAGTTTAACTACACTTGATGGTTTTAAATCCTCTCTGCTGTCTTCCATTCCCTTCTGGCTCTAGAACAGTCTGCATCTGAGTGCTTTTGTCAGAAGGTATTAAGCAGCCAAGGAGGCTTCCCCGGATTACAGTATTTTTTTTGCCAGTCAAAAAATTTTCAGTGTAGCAGTGGAGACTTGAAAGTTTTGTTCAGTCCATTGAAATCCTCCTTTACTCTATCCCATCAGTGCAGCTTTGATTATAGGGCAGTAAAATGCCTTCAGAGTTTTCTGAAAGGTTATATAAATATTTCAAATGAAACAATGTAATCTTTTCATTCCCTTCAGTGATTTGTGTTTGTGTATGTGAGTAGTAAGGGAAAATGCATTTTAATTCTCAGGGAAACTTAAAGGCACTTTCCCAGCATTTTCATCTGGAAAAAGTTGGCAGTCATGCCTTGGAAATAGATAACTTTTTGTAGTCCAAAACTTGAAGTGTCTACATCTGTTACAGGCACAGCAGAGACCTTGTCCTAGTTTTGAATCTCTCAAAGCTGGTGTGTGTGTGTTATGTAGCTCCTTTGCACTTCATACACAAAAGGTATGAGCCCACCGTACCCCATGAGTCCTTCTCCTGTAACTCAAATTGGAACAAGATACACATGTGATGCTGGAGGCTGATGGTTCAGTCTGTAATGCATTAGTTAAGATGACAACTGCTGAAGTAGCATCTTAGGAATAAGTTGCATATGAACATATGCATATGCATATGGGTGCTTGATTCTTCTAGTGGAGAAAAGTGTGCTAAGGATAGGTCAATTATTCAGCTTTGTGCTGGTGTGTCTACTGATACCTCCATTCCCATTAAGGAAAACCTGAGTGAGATGAAATGACTAGGAAAAAGCTTCCCCTTTTCAGCGTCTTGGATGAATGACAGTACTTATGCACCAACGAGTCTTGAGAATATTCTGTGGATCTTTGGGGAAAAAAAGTGAAGAAAACTTTTTTTTCTCTCGCAGTCCAGTATTAGTAGTCAAAATGCAATATAATTAGGTAGTAAACAAACATTTAAATTATTTATTTTATAATCCTTACAGCTAATTTTCTGTTCTTATTGTAACTCACTCTCTTCTTTCTTGCTTAAGGGGTTTAAAGACAATGTCTATCGGCAGAGAAGAAAGTACTTTGTGGATGTTGCCATGAGCTATAAATAGTAAGTACTAGCATAATTTTTCCCCATGCTGCTGACTAGTTAGAATTCATGCTCTACTTAATTCCGT
The DNA here is from genome assembly GCA_033558105.1 of Coccyzus lansbergi. Lineage (NCBI taxonomy): Eukaryota > Metazoa > Chordata > Aves > Cuculiformes > Coccyzidae > Coccyzus > Coccyzus lansbergi. The sequence continues at coordinate 3,381,484 of JAUMJK010000290.1, read as the reverse complement.
AGGATGAAGTTTAACGGTAGACAAAGTCATCCTTTAAACTTTGATTAGTGTAGGCTGTAAACGACAAACCTGATGCTTGAAATCCTGTTACATTTTTGGTACAGATGCAGACAAGTAAAGTATTTGAAAGGTAAGTACTACCTCTTCAGCATTTTCTTCATAGTGGCTTAAGCAACTCTTTTACAAATGATTGCATGTGTAAATTACAAACCGGTGCACTGCTGAATGACAAGTATCTAGTGTCTCTACCTAGCTGGATGAGCTCACTAAACAAAAAAATATTATTTTCTTTTCATGTGCTTGTTATACTGGACACTGGAAAATGACATTTATCAATTTTTCCAACATAGAGTCACAAATAATTGTTTAGATTGGAAGAGATTTAAGATCATTAAGTGCAACTATAAACACAACACTCCCAAGTCTTCCACTAAGCCATGTCCCTATGCACCACACAGCTGTACACTTCTCAGAATCCAGTCAGTGAGTGGATTTTTCTGTAGTTAGTGGAGCTGGTGTCTGTACACAAACACATTTTATTTTTCCCCCCATGTCAAGTCACTACTTTCAATTTGCTGCCATCTCTGGAAGTCAGGAAGCTTTCTGTGCTACCTAAAAATGCCTTTTGTGTTGCAATTTTTTTGTCATAGAAGCAGTCAACTAATTCTAATCTTACTCTAGGTTTTATTTACAACAGGCCTAAGGCTTCATTCTCAAGGGGAAGAACATGTTAATTTCACGTTCTTTTCCATTTTATTGCACTTCTTCCGTTCTTTTAATTTTTCTCCTTTGAGCTTTCTGCCTACATAGTCTAAAGAATATAATAATCAACATTTTTTTCTCCCTTCACAGACAATGTGTCAGGAAGTAATTAAAAAATGGATTTTTAAAAATGTTTTTTGTCTCTGTGTTTTCTTTGATTTTTTTTTAAAAATTTATATTCTTTTTAATATAATACTACCATACATACTGCAGAAGGCTGGGGGGACAGAAGGATTAACTCTGCTTTGTGACCATATAATCCTAATTATATTTCTCCTCTAGTTTTGTCCCATTCCTGTTGTTAAGCTATTACCAATCTAATAAATGTGCAAGTGCTAGTGTTGGTTCCTCTTTTTTTTCTGCCTATGGTGGCATTTGTTTAACTGGCTGCTCATGACATTGATCCAGCATATTGTGAGCTGCTCCCTGCTGGGGCAGGGTGCTTGTTGGTAGAGAAGCTTCGTAGGCTGACCAGGTAAATTCCAAATTTAGCCAACTTACAAGTGTAAGTTGAGACAGGATTTGTTTGTTTACAGTTATTTAGTAACATCTTTTTTTCAGTTTAATGCTTGCTGTAGAATTATTTCTTCTTGCCTGGCATTTATTGCAGTGTGAAATATAAAGCAGGTAACTGTAGATGAGGGTAGACTGTGTGTGCTCCTAAAGCTCTTTCAGTAAGTTGGAAAAATTTTCCACTTACCCATGATGGTGGTAGTAGTGCTGTGTGCTTCACAGCTGCTGAGTTGCTGGAAATATCTTCCTACCTTCTCCCTCTCAGCTACCTAAGTGCTGGAAAGACTGTGAGGCTGGTTCACTAAACAGTGTTTCATCTTCTGAGACAAAGGAGTTTTTTTTTCCTCCCTGAAACTAATGAGAAATGTCTTTTCACAAAAATCATGTAGAATAATCCTGCATATTCCCAGAAAAAAAGGAAAAATCTTTTATTTCTTTAGATTTTGAACCATTTTTGCAAGCACATTGCAAAAATTAAAAAAAAAAAGCAAAAGAGAGGCTATTTTAGGGCCACATCTTCTGTATCAGCAAATAATTTCAGAAGCACTCCTTCATCCCACTAATCTTTTCAAGCCTTTAAAAGAATTCAAACTCTTCCTATTATTATCAGCAGAGGGAAAACAAGATACTTCAGGTATTTTTAGCCAGGGACCACAAAATGGATGGGAGGCCTGTGATTAGGGTAGTTATCTGAGATGTGGCAAAATCTTGTTCAGGTCTGGTACAGTGGTTATCCTAACCTCAGCGATGTGCCGTATCTACTGGTTGGGCTGTACAGTCCATCTCTCTTCGGGTGTGCATCTGGAGACAGCCTAGGGAGGTATTTACTCTCAGCATTCTGCAGCCTCTCCTCGACACAGAAAGGTGAATCAGCTCAGGGAGGACTCTGTGCTGCTACAGCTCAGCTTCTTTTTGTTACCCATGCTGCAGAGCTCAGAATAATTTGTCTCTCAAATACGTTGCAGTTTCATCACACACTCTTCTGTGATCTAATGACTGTTTACTTATTTATACATATACAGCTCTGTTGTAAGTACTGCTTCCCTCAGGGATAAATTCAGAGCACTATCTTGAACCTCTCAGCATCTTCCATGTAAGTGACCTTCCTAATCATCTGTTGAGGCATTTCTACTTCTCATTTTCCAGTGTAAAAAAACCCTACACACTATTTTCCCTAAAGAAATAACAGAGATCTGGCTGCAAGGAATTGGCTCTGCAAAAAAATCTTTGAGTTGGAAGTCTCAGATCAGCATTTCCTTTATGAATTGCTGCTGTTTACAGTGGTAGATGTTCTGCTTTGGTTGAACATAAAGAGGTTTCTGTAGTGAGGAGAGAGAGAAAAATGCTAAGAAATTAACTTGAAGCAGATATTTGCTGGTGCTGGGTGTTAAAGGGAAAGATATGCTAATAGAGCACAGCAGTGAAGATCAGCTGTATGAAATAAATGGACCAAAAAAATGTTCCTCCCTCCTTCCCCTAGCTTCTATCCTAAAGATATTGAAAATGTGTTAATCTTCCTAATTAGTCCTTTGAGACTGAGCAGGGATTGCAAAAGTGTTGAGAAAATTAAATCTGGAGGAAAAATACGAGGTTTAACAGGGAATTCATAATATGAGTTGATAGCTCATCACCATGGCAAAATGGAAAGACCTTGTTTCAATAAGGGGAAGTGAAAATTCGGGATAGGTTAGCTTGTGGAGTCATCTTTCTCAGCCACAAGAAAACTGGTTATGCAACCTGGCCGTTCCTGTGATTTATGGAAAAGTTTGAGCACAAGTTGCGTCTTGCGTGTTGAAGAAAAAGGGTATGAAAAATCAGATTTACAGAGCTGAGTGAAAACAGCATAGATCCTCCCTCAAGCCTGGCTGCCTTGATCCTCTTGATAAAGAAAGCGATATCATGATCAGCTAGAAATAAGATCAGCTCTGCTAGGCATAAATCCTATTAAGGAATTAATGTTCAGTGAACCTTACTTCAGCACTAATGAATTAATTGAAACAATAACTAAGTTATAAACCTTTTAGTGAGCAGTGAACAAGCTTCAGATCCCTGATTGTGTTTATACCTCTCCAGTGACAGATCAAATAGAAACCTGAGTTTTTCCGCTGGGTGCACAAATTTCTTCCTCTGCTGGGCCAGTGCTAACCCGTACTGGCCGTATCTGTAGTAGAGGCCAGGTCTAACAAAAAGGGACGAGGTTACTGCATAGTATTCTGTCAACCCTAAGTGCATGAAGTAGCCATCCACTTGTATCTGTCATGTACGGTACAATTTAGAACATCTGTGTTATTCTTTCCATGAGGCACCTTAAGGCTGATAAAGTGTCAGAAATGGTGTGACCAGCAGGTCCAGGGAGGTGATTCTCCCTCTGTACTCAGCACTGGTGAGGCCGCTCCTTGAATACTGTGTTCAGTTCTGGGCCCCTCACCACAAGAAGGTTGTTGAGGCTCTGGAGCAAGTCCAGAGAAGAGCCACGAAGCTGGTGAAGGGGTTGGAGAACAGGCCCTATGAGGAGCTGCTGAGAGAGCTGGGATTGTTTAGCCTGGAGAAGAGGAGGCTGAGAGGAGACCTCATTACTCTCTACAAGTACCTGAAGGGAGGTTGTAGAGAGGAGGGAGCTGACCTCTTCTCCCAAGTGACAGGGGACAGGACAAGAGGGAATGGCCTCAAGCTCTGCCAGGGGAAATTTAGGCTGGAGATTAGGGGGAAGTTTTTCACGGAAAGGGTCATTGGGCATTGGAATAGGCTGCCCAGGGAGGTGGTTGATTCACCTTCCCTGGAGGTGTTTAAGGCACGGGTGGATGAGGTCCTGAGGGACTTGGTTTAGTGTTTGATAGGAATGGTTGGACTAGAAGATCCGATGGGTCCCCTCCAACCTGGTTCTATGATTCTCTGATTCTATGAAGTGTAAAGGTAAAGACAGATGCTAGACCTTAAGGACTGACTCCTACCATGGAGTGGGCATGGACCCAGCGCAGATTCTGTTGTTGAGAAATACTTCAATGTATTGCAGTTCTTGTCATGTCTGCAAAAGAGTGGCTCAAGGGGAACTGGTGGATGTATTGAATGTTCAGAGAGTCCTTAACAAGTGTGAGCACCTCATACATAGTAGCCTTTGGCTGACAGATAGTGCCATGGATCAAAATACTTTGATATAGTGAAAAGCAAGGGGATTAAGTGATAAATTTTTAATATATGTGAGGGGACAGCTCACATATATTGGTGGATGCTCTTGTGTATGTAGGAACTGCATAGCAGCAACTGCATGTGACATGAGGGCTCATTCCTTATTACCTCATGCAGTGTAGGCAGGACTGTGAACTAGAAGACAGCTGGGATGGAGAGTGCTGCAATTCACCTGCTGCAATAGGATCCCCCACGGCCGATACTATTGCTTGGCTGCTGCCTGCGACACTGGGGAAGCTGCAGCTCTGGACTGGGAGTGCTCATGTTGCTAGCCCTGTGGCAGGGAAGAGGAGGATAGGTACTGATGAGGTGGAAGGGGATCCTGTGAATCTTTTTGCCAGTCTGGACTTTGGTACAGTGCAGGGAAAGAGGATACCTGAGGAGAAGACAATCTGCACAGATTACACAATACAGACTGCAAACGTTAAATTTGGAGGAAGATTATAAAGTTTCTTGGGGAAATTCATAACATGAGATGGTGGCCCATGACAATGGCATGGGAAATTCCTTACAGTTAAATGCAAAGCAGTGCAAATTGGAAGGAGCCTTTCAAACTCTTCACTTCATCAGTAAGTTCAGAATTAGCTGTAACCACTCAAGGTAGATCTTGAATGTCAGAGACAGATTAGAGGTACCCTGAAAGGGTCCTGCTTTGCAATTTCTGTACATCTGTGTAAAGAGGAGGAGACAGAGGAACAATGCAGAAGTAAGACAAGAAGAAATATGTATTTATAAGCTTAGTTACTAGGCTAGGCTATTGGTTCTGAGGTGAGTTTCTTCATGATGTAGTCCTGCATGAATTTGGGGTTCCAAACACATCTGCACATGTAGGAAACAGTCTAAACGATAATATGTATATTTTAGTTGGATCCACACATTTCTAAACATATATGTAATTGCATAATTGTCACTTTGTAAAATGCTAGGCAATGTTGGTGTGTGTACATTATGTATTTTAAAGAATGCATAGAGCATGCAGTCTTCTTATGGTCTTAATTAATCTACAAATTAGACTGAATCAAGATCAGCTAACCACTTGCACAGGCACCGGCAATAATCGGAGAAATATTGCTCTGGTATAGGAACATGGCATAAAAGAAATCCATCTTTCTACTATGATACATACAAAGATTAAGAAATAATCTCATTGCTTAATAAGAAAAGCAGCTCTTAAGAAATGAATATAATATTTACATATAACATCAAGAGTGAACTCTAAGAAAAAATGATCTAACTATCAATTTAAAATAGTTTTTAACAGCTTTGTTAGTCTTCATCTACCTTCTCACAGAAATTTTTCCATCTATAGTCTGTCTGGAATCCGGTTGTATTCAAATGTATTTTGTATTATTTTGTTTTTTTACAGTGGTCAACCCATTCCCAGAGTGGAGTACACAGATGAAGAAATTAAAACATGGGGGGTAGTATTTAGGGAACTCAGTAAACTCTATCCCACCCATGCTTGTCGTGAATATTTAAAAAACTTTCCTCTGCTGACCAAGTACTGTGGATACAGAGAGGATAATGTGCCTCAGCTGGAAGATGTTTCTATTTTTCTTAAAGGTAAGAACCATGTAGTTTGCCAATAGATACAGTTTTATGAAAACCTTTTTTTTTTCCTGTTTATATGAAATACAAAACACATTGAATAACGACTCCCACCATTGTCAGTGGACTTTAGTTCAGTGTGAATTGTAATTCTGGTTTTGACTTTCTCCATGGCAGAGAGTTTGTTGAGTCTAGACAGTTTTATGTATGTATTTGCAGATATGAAATTGAGAGGAACTGAACAGTTGAACATGTATCACACAATGTCTTGCACAGGGAGAAAAGTCCTTCACTATAATGAAAAGAAAGAGTAGTTAGCTCTTCTCTTCTCCTTGCCATAGGGTGAGAGTTCTCATAACCACAGTAGATATTCCCCAGATATGTAGGCAGGTAAAAGAGGGAATAAAGTACCAAGATGACTGATTTTAAAGAGGAGAGCAAGTTTGGCACACTGTTGTGTGGCTGGATAAATATGAAGCTTTCCTGAATGCCCAGGACTTTGATAGGACTCCATAGGTGATCCTGTACTTCTCTTTCATGTTATTTTTTAACGGAATAGTATATTACATATTTCAGTTTGAAAATACCATTATTTTTCATCTGTAGTGGAAATGTATCCCATGTAGAATAACGGCAGGCATGACTCTGCTGTTTTTAGCATGAGAGTTCATTTTAAATTTTCGTTTCTCCAGAAGGGTTCCTTCAGATACAGATATTTATTCCCTGTTACATCTGTAGCTCTTGGAAAGACTAAAGAATTAATTTGGGGGAAAAATGTGCTTTTCAAGTCACAAAGTATGAAATTATTCCCCACTGGGACAAATCTGACAAAGGAACTCGTTGTTAGATACTTCAAGGAGGACCTCAGCTGTGGCAGTCGATATTTTACTGTCATAAACCGTATTTTATCTGTAAAGTAAGGACAGATTTGATTTAATCATATCCTGTGCTTCTAGTTTTTAATACATTTTACAGAAGTAATCTTCTGTTTAGGAAGCTACTCCTCCATTTGGTTCTAGACATAAAAATCAAATACTCTGATTTGAGAACATCACTTACAGTACCTTACTATGTTTTCTAGACAAAAGTAGTCAAACCTACTTTGAAGGTCCTTAACTTGTTTTCATTAAACATATGGTAGTGATGCAAAATAGTTCTTGTACATAATACAGGAAAATGATGTATGGTGATCTTCAGCCAAGATTCTCCATCCACAGTCATGCTTCTGGTAGAATAATTAACCATAGATCATTACCTGACCTCAGAAACTGCCAGAATGACATCTATAACATGGTCTTTTATTATCTCCTTCACTTCAGAAAGGTCTGGCTTCACAGTGAGACCAGTTGCTGGATACCTGTCTCCCCGCGATTTTTTAGCTGGCTTAGCGTATAGAGTTTTTCACTGTACTCAGTACATACGACATGGCTCAGATCCTCTCTACACACCGGAACCGTAAGTAGCTACACTTGCTTCAGTGCTGCAAAAATATGCTCACTAGGTTCTGCAAGACCTGACTGAATTTGACAAGGTTGAAAAGAAGAACCTTCCTACAAATATAAAAATCTACTTACACCATTTATGACAGAATCCTTCACACTGATGGGCCAGAATTTAATTCAAAGGCTTCTTTTGGACTTTTTACAAGCATCTTAAATAATTAGTTTATTTGTATTGTACATCAAAATTTTTCATTTTAATTACTTTCTCAGTGGAAAACAGAGTTTTCAAATAAAATTGAAAAATTGTCTAAAATTTTAGTTTTTGCTGGACAATTATGGAAAGAAGTTGGGAAAAAGCCCTGAATCCCCTGGAGAAAAAAAGCCTTTAGAATTATAATTGTCTTGTGTCTCCATTTATCTTTTTTTTGGGCCAGGCTCCACAGCTGAACTACAATTCTCTTCTATAGTACAAAACAAGCAAGTCACTCTCTCACCCAGAGAGGATATTAGATATGAAGCCTGTTATAGGGAGCAGGATAAGAGGCACTTTAATTATGACTTTCATGGGATAGCATTTGAGCTTTTCCAACATAGAACATAGTGAGGTTGGATGAAATATTTTGGCATTTGGTCTCTTGATGGAAAGCAGGGGAAAAAAGACTGAAGCGATTGTTGTTCTTGTCTTGTCTTGCCTTGTGTTTTATATGGTGTGCTCTGTGCAGTAATAAAAGAACAATACATGTCAGTTAGATAATATGGAAGTAGTTTTACCAAAGGCATCTGCTGATCTTGCAACCACAACAAAGACATTTTGGCAGCAAATCAGTCATCAGGTGGTTAGCATGGAATCGTAACTGTTGTTTAGTCAACTTGGTCTATTTCAGTGCATTTTTTTTAGTTTTTTGCCAAAATTTACACAAAGATTTCATACATAGATATTCAGCTCCAGTGCTGTAAACATTTGGATTCATGCCTAACTTTGATTTCACAAATATACTGCTGAAACCATGGAGCAATATTTTTGAATATAAAAATATTAGTGGAACTGTATATTAAGCTGTTATCTAAAAATGTTCTGTTATTCTAGCAAGAATCACCAGGTGGTGCTGTTATACACTTATCTACTTTTTTTTCCTCAGCATGGTAACTGGGCAAAATATTACCTGAAGTGTTGTGATGCTTGTTTTGAATGCATATTTCTTTTGGGAAGGAGGTGGTAGTGCCTGAATGAGTTCACTCACTTCCATAACCTCTGCAATTAGAATTTTAATCTCTTCAATTTTTAGGCAAATTGCTGGAATGTAAAATTCTGAATGACAGGACGGGATATATGATGCTGGACCTTTTTCTGGTCTACCTGAAAATACCTGTAAATATTTCATAAAAAGAAATTATACTTAGGAAGTACCAGGTTTTTCAGCAATTACTTCCTCTCCTGTGACATCCAGTATCTCAGATTGCAGCACCTATGAAAGTTCATCAAAAGTATGATGACCTTTATTAACTTAAAAACAAACTAAAAGAACATCTATTGTTAGGGGACTTAGGTATGTAACTCTGACAAGAACAAAGGACGGAACATATGCCAGGAAACAATCAAGTGTGTCTATGCTTTTGCCAATCTCTGGTTCATTGATTTGTGTATTTGAGATCTCTGTAGTTTCCAGGACACTGCTTACAAGCAGAATTATGCCGCGAATCACAGCAGATCCTTAGTATTAAAGACGACTCCTTTTTCTGTAACCTTTCTGATCATAATGCCTGGAAAGTCACTGTGTAGTAATAATAGTTCCATTAGAATGAGGATTTTTATTCCTTGCCTGGGCTGAACTTAAAAATCCAGGCAACAATCTTAACACCTCTAAATATGACTATCAGAGGAATTAAGTTGTCATTTTCTAATGATGTTATTGTCTTCTTGCAGACCTATTTGTTCATGTAAATTAAATGATGTGTACTGATTATCAGGAACTTCATAGGAAAATTTTGAAAATCCCTTTTAGGTTATTTTTTTTGATAAAATAGAAGCTATAGTATATGTTATCAGAAATGTAGAGTGAAATCCTGGCTTTTTTTTTAAAAAAAAATTAATGACAAAATTAAATTGACTTGAGTGGGGACAGCTCTTCATCTTCTGCAGTAGCTGCAGTGCCCTGAGATCTGCTGGTTGATATATGGGGCCATAATGAGGTTTGCTGCAGCTTGGTGAATGTTGCATTTCAATGATATAAACCTGGTAAAACGACTCCCTTTGACTTCAGTGGGCTTTCCATCAGATTTAACACACAGGCTATAGAGCTGGATACAAATTAGGGAGTTCATTTGGTTTGATCTGTATCACTACTGTATGCATTTTAAAACATTTCTTCCTGAGTTTCATTATGTTTCTACTACATTCACAGAGCTATATAGATTTCCTCTGCTCTGCTAACTAATTTACTCCAAGAAAAATCTTTTGCTGTGAAAAGTGCATTACAAAAATCTTATTTTGTCTGAGCAATGTGTGTGAATAAATTAAAGGGACTTAATTATTTTCTGAATAAAAGAAAACAAAAGAATCAAGCTTTGGTTGTTAAGTGAAGAATTATATTGTTTAGACTATCTATAAAGGGCTAGACTGTCAGGGAAATCTAAGAGACTCTAATGACAATCCCAAATGCTGGTTCATGGGCTTTGTTGCCCATTTGTGTGTTGGGAGGCAATGGCTGTAGGAGTCAGCTTCCTTCAGTAAATAGTTTGGTACTGGGTTCTCTGGGTGTACTCAGTTTTCCTGCTGTCTTTTGTATCACTTGAAAGCTTAACCCTTCATGAGAAGACAGAAGAAATTGTTGTGACTGAATAAATAAAGGGTCATTAACCTTTGAAGATGATACACACAAGTTATGCAAACCATCTCCTGAGCAAAGAGATGGATACCATGCAATGCCTGCCAATTTTTTTAAGTCAGAGCTCTAGTGAGGAAGGGAATACTATCTGAACTACAGGTCTTGTGGTAGGGAACTTTGACTATCTTGCAACTCAGAGCATCACCAAGGAGAGTGGTATGGTAATAATAAAAGAAAATCCTTCTTACCAACTGCTTTTGAGGAAAAACAGGTAAGGAGAAACCGGAACTTGAATCAGGCTATGAAATACTGTGATGGAAAACAGGTAGAAACAAAGGAGGAAGTATCTTAATTTCATGAGGAAGGACAAGCTTCACCAGGCAGTGGAAAACAATTTTAATTATGTAAGTGTGAAGTCTGACACTGTTTCTTGCCACCTGTACATAATAAATGTATTCCATAGGTGTTGAATAGAAATATTGGTGTACAATAAATTTATGTGCTCAGCCTGTATTTCTAAAACTGAATCTCTCAATCAATATCCATAGACCATGTTTTTTTTTCCAAGTTTCATCAAGTCAAAGGGTCATAGTCAGTGGCTTGATATCTAAGTGGAGACAAATGACAAGAGGTGTTCCGCAGGTGTGCTGTTTAACATCTTTGTTAATGGACAGTGGGATTGAGTGCACTCTCAGCAAATTTGCTGATGACATGCTGGAGGGAGAGATGCCATCCAGAGAGCCTGTGAGAACCTCATGAAGTTCAACAAGGCCAAGTGCAAAGTCATGTGTGTAGGTCAGGGAAATACGAAGCGCAAATACAGACTGTGTGGAAAATGGATTGAGAGCAGCCCTAAAGGGGAAGACTTGTGAATGCTGGTGGATGAGAAGCTCCACATCACCTGTCAAAGTGTGCTCACACCCCAGAAAGCCATCTGCATCAAAAGAAGCTGCATCAAAAGAAGCATGGGCTGCATCAAAAGAAGCATGTTGAGCAGGTTGAGGGAGGTGATACTCCCCCTCTACTCTGCCCTTGTGAAGCCCAATTTGGACTACTGCGTTCAGCTCTGTGGCCCTCAGCATAAGAAGTACATGGGTCTGTTTGAACTAGTGCAGATGAGGCCCATGAAAATGATCAGAGTGATGGACCACCTCTCCTGTGAAGAGAGGCTCAGAGGGTTGGGGTTGTTCAGTTTGGAGAAGAGAAAGCTCCAGGGAGATGTTAGAGCAGACTTCCAGTACCTAAAGGGAGCCTACAAGAAAGATGGAGAGGGACTTTTCACAATGGCGTATAGTGACAGGACAAGGGGTAATGTCTTTAAACTGAAAGAGGGCTGCTTTAGGTTAAATGTTAGGAAGAAATTCTTCACTATGAACATGGTGAGGTACAGGAACAGGTTGCCCAGAGGAGTTGTGGCTGCCCCATCCCTGTTAGTGTTCAAGGTCAGGTTGGATGGGGCCTTGGGCAACCTGATCTAGTGGGACTTGTCCCCACCCATGGCAAAGAGGTTGGAATTGGATGATATTTGAGGTCCTTTCCAGCCCAAACCATTCTTTGATTCTAAGAAGCACAAGAGTATCTGCTTGCTTCCCCTGCTTCCTTGGGAAATATCTGTGTCTAGGAAGGCAGAGAAATGAGATTTGTTAATTCATCTGTACTGTTGATTGAATTACTCTTATATGAGGTTGGCTCAGACTTGTCATGCACAAATTCAGACCAGTGCTTGTCTCACCAAAAAGTATGACTATAACATGAACAAATGCTGGTAAGTGTCTGTCAGCAAGGCCATTTGGGCTGAGAAAAGACTTGTATGTGAACCTCCAATACTGGAAGTATATTTGGTAAGCTTTTGGTGAGGTAAACTAGGAATGCCAAAAATGCCAATCTTCATTTGCATGCATTCAGAAACTACTACTATCTACCTGGAGTCAGTTGGCGTATACTTCTTGGTGAGAAGTAACGAGTAAGGAAACTTTAAATTATATAGAGGGTTGTTTTCTGTTCACAATTTATCTGAAGTGTCAGGTTGTGTGTCTTTTCAAACAAAAATAGTTTATAGAAGACAAATTGGATGATTTTGGATAGAAGGCAGAAAACTTGATGTTTTCTCCGTGCCTTTAAAACACTTGTTTACAGCTTAAGGAAAAAAAAAAGAGAGAGAGAAAAATTTCTTTGAAGAGACAAAGGCAAAGGAAATGTCAGATCCAGTTTTAAAAGTGAACTTTACTACCAAGTCCATTATTTTCTGTGAACAAATGCATGAAAACTTCCAGAATTGTTTGAGAGCTTTTGTAGATGATGCATGTGCACTTTCCTCAGGTTGGTTAGCAGCTTTTTGTACACTTATATCTGCACTTTGTTGTGACTAATAATGCATTTACAGATGTGGACAGTAGTTCTTTCTGCAACAGTTTGGATTCTTTGCTTTTTCTGAAATCAGCTTGGTGAAAAGTGGACCGTATAACAAAAGTACCCAGTAATTGCAGTAGGAAGTCAGGACTAAATGGGAATTAAGCGCACAGAAACCTCTGTAAATATTACCTTGAACCTCTAGTGGCATGTGGGAAAGTGTTTGGTTGTGGACCTGTACCCAGATGCAGAAAGGGGAATGGAGAAAAGGAAGAGGGAATGTACTTTTTGAGCTTGATTCATGTGGAGAGAAACGCAGAAAACTGTACTTCTGAGACATCTTGCTTTCTTTTCGGCAGTTTGGTCTTCATGGGACTAAGCCTGGAAGACAGCAGTGATCAGGCCCTCTAAGTCTAGAAATGATGGGGAAATCACAGAACAGATGGAGTTAAATGACATGTAACCCATTTAGTAAATGAAAACCTGTATATTTCTACATAACTATACACAGGGAAGAACTACTCCATGGTAAAAAAACAAGTTCTATGGTAGGGCTTTTAAAGTAGAGGTCAGACCCATGTAAAATGGCTTATGTTAAATTAATTATGGAATTATTATGGATATAATTTCTGTAATGACTCTCCTTTCATTTCCATTCCCTTAGGGACACATGCCATGAACTCTTGGGACACGTGCCTCTACTTGCTGATCCCAAGTTTGCACAGTTTTCACAGGAGATAGGACTTGCTTCACTGGGAGCATCTGATGAAGATGTTCAGAAATTAGCCACTGTGAGTCAAAATCTTTTTGTGGCATGCTCTCTCATCTGTCCTCCTCTTTGGTTGATGAAGTGACGTGCATTGTCTTATTAGAGCTGACTGCGTTTTCAGGTTACAGATGACTATGACTTGACAATCACAGAACTTTAGGTATTTTTCCATTGTTTTTAATAGCAGCAAAGCTGAACATACTAATCTTCAGGTAGTCAGTTTTATTTTTTATGTGCAATAGCCACTGCTTTTCAGTAGCTGAGATGGATTTTGTCTACATTAAGGTGCTGGAAACTAGTAAGCATGGTAATTTTGAAAAAGCAAAAAATATTTTGGTGTGTGCTGTCAGATTTACCCTGTTAGCTCCTCCACAGATGGCTACTTTGGCTCTTAGCACTGCTGTTTCTATACTCACAGTTCTGTTTTGCTGTTGTTCTGTAGTGTGATGGATTTTGAGATGATGTTGCTTGCTGCTGCTCCTGTTTGAGAATGTGTGGTTACCAAGCCAAGGCTGCGGAGCAGTAGATTTAGGTCAAATGCCTGAGTCAGTGGCTGTGAGATGGATTTTATGTTGCATCAATGAGGCACATGCCAGTGGATACTGTGAAGTGGTAGAGGCTGTGTGTTAAAGACTAGATGGTACTCACCACCCAACTGGAACCTTTTTGGTCCTTGTGGGAAGGACTCTCAGGTTGCTCTGAAGGGCCCTGTTGTATTGCCAGGACTCTCAGCTCCTGCCCATATGTCAGCCCTGCTGTATTACCATTACAAATAACCCATATGCAGCCCTTTGCATCATGACATATGTTGGTGAATCCTGGTCTGTACTACTTGCTCTGTTCAGACGTTTTCACTTACCACCTTTTGTAGATCCTATTTAAACTAATGCTGCAAATAATTTAATCCTAGAATCATAGAATCTCTAGGTTGGAAAAGACCTTTGCGATCATCAAGTCAAACTTTACCTGTCCACTAATCATTAATTAGTCATACACCTGAGCACTTGATCTACCTATCTTTTAAGTATCTGCAGAGATGGTGACTCAGTCATCTTCCTGGGCAGCCTGTTCCAGTGCTCAACAATCATTTCAGTGAAGAAGTTTTTCCTAATGTCTAATCAGATCATCCCTCAGTGCAGCTTGAGGCCATTTCCTCTCATCCTACACCTATCACTTGGGTGGAGAGACCAACACCCATCTCTCTACAACCTCCTTTCAGGTAGCTGTAGGCACTGATAAGGTGTCCCCTCAGCCTCCTCTTCTCAAGGCTAAATAACCCCAGCTCCCTCAGCCACTCCTCTCAAGATCTGAGATTTTTTTTTTTGCTCCAGTCCCTTCACCGTCTTCATTGCTCTCCTCTGGACTCGCTCCAGAGTCTCAACATCCTCCTTGTGGTGAGGGGCCCAGAACTGAACACAGGATTTGAGGTGTTGGCTTCACCAATGCAGAGTACAGGGGCAGAATATTTCCCTGGACCTGCTTGCCATGCTGTTTCTGATATAAGTCAAGATGCTATTGGCCTTCTTGGCCACCTGGGCACACTGCTGGCTCGTGTTCAGTCAGCTGTCAACCAACATCCCCGGGTCCTTCTCCTCCTGGCAGCTTTCTAGCCACTCTTCCCTAAGCCTGTAGCACTGCATGGAGTTTTTGTGTCCCAAGCACAGGACTTGGCACTTGGCCTTATTAAACCTCATCCCAGTTGTCCAGCCTGTTCAGATCCCTTTGCAGAGCCTCTCTACCCTCCAGCAGATTGACACTTCCTCCCAGCTCAGCATCATCCGCAAACATACCGAGGGTACACTTAATCCCCTCATCCAGGTCACTGACTGGACTGGACCCAGCACTGAGCCCCCGAGGACACCACTTGTGACCAGCCTCCAGCTGGAGTTAACCTCATATACCACAAGTCTTTGGGTCTGGCCATCCAGCCAGTTTTTCACCCATGAGAGAGTACGCCTGTAGAATACTCTGGAAGTCCAAGGTGACCCATTCCTTAATTTCCCCTAGAACTGAAAATTCTGTCATCTCCTGATCGCTGTGCCCCAGACATCCTCCAACTATCACATCTCCCACAAGGCCTTTTGTTCACAAACAATAGGTCCAGCGGGGCACCTTCCCTAGTCGGCTCACTCACCAGTTGTGTCAGGGAGTTGTCTTCCAAACACTCCAGGAACCTCCTAGACTGTTTCCTCTCTGCTGTATTGTACTTCAGCAGAGATGTGGTAAGTTCAAGTCCCCCACAAGGACAAGGGCTAGTGATTGTGAGACTCCTCTCAGTTGCTTGTAAAGTAACTCATCAGCCTCTTCTTCCTGGCTGGGTGGTCTGTAGCAGACTCCGACCACGATATCTGCCTTGTTATGTGCTCCGCTGAATTTTACTCATAAGGACTCAACCCTATAATCACCATAATTGATCTCTAAGGTATCAAAACACTCTCTAATATAGAGGGCTACCCCACTGCCTCTCCTTCCTTGCCTGTCCCACCTGAAGAGTTTATAGCCAGCCACAGCAGCACTCCAATTATGTGAGTCATCCCAACACATTTCTGTAATGTCAATTATATTATGGTCTTCTTGCCTTACAAGTGCTTCTAGTTCCTCTGGTTTATTAACCATGCTGTGTGCATTGGTGTAGATGCACTTGAGCTGGGCTGTTGATCCTGCTACACTCCTGAGGGGAATAGTCTCAGTTCCTAAGTGACTACTCACTGAGTTTGCTAACCCATCAGTATTATTTATGTCTTTGTTGCCATTTGAAGTACTATCCCCCACTTCCTCTGAGGCAGCAGACCAAAGGTCCTCACCAGCACACCATTCCCCAGACAGTGGAGTGCCATTCCCAGGCTTTTTTTCTGTCAAGCCTGGTTTTGTCCCCCTCGCCCTTCACATCTAGTTTAAAGCTCTGTTACTGAGCCCTGCTAACATTTTGGTAAGTATCCTTTTGCTCCTTGGGGACAAATGCACCCCATCCTTGGACAGCAAGCCTGGTGATGTGCAGGCCAACCCATGATCAAAGAACCCAAAATTATGCTCCTCACACCGGGTTTGGAGACAGGTATTTACTTCTTCGCCCTTCCTATTCCTCCTCTCATCATTCCCTGTAGTTGGAATGTCAGATGAGAACACTGCCTGTGCCCCCGATCCCTTCACCATACATCCCAAAGCCCTTTTAATTTCCCTCAGATTTCTTGTATGGATTTCATTACTGCTGACTTGGAAAATAAATAAAGGATAATAATTTGTGGGCCTGACCAGGGCTGGAAGTTTTCTTTCCACATCTCTAACTAGGACTTCCCTAGGTAATGGGTCTGGTCTGCAGATCAGGCCTTCTGTTCCCCTCAGAAGGGAGTCCCCTATGACAATAACACATCTTTTCTTCTTAGCAGAGGTTGTTCTGATGGATGGCTTAGGGTGACTTAACCTAGGGAACATTTCTGGGCTGAGACCCACCATCCTCATTTTGGTTGGTTCCCTTTGCAGAGCTTCATGCCTGTTGTGCAAGAGAACCTGGGAGGCTGAGGCTGGCACAGGGGAGACACCCCTACTGTGTAATGAATAAATGTATTATATTAAAAAACCAACTTCATATTTAAATATTTTATCTCATGCAAAACTCTGTGACATCCAGCAGAAGAACTGATTGCTTAAAATCTTGCCCAGTGTGCTGCTGCTTTTCTACACAAGAAGTACAGCTGGGATTTAAAGGTTTGGAAATAACTTGTACATGGTGTTGGAGGCAGATTCAAACTGGGTTTAATTAAACTGCAATAATTTTGATGCATTGGCTTAGCAGTGGCTTAGAGTCAAGCCTGTTGAAAAAGCAGTTTGTACCTGTTTGTTATTTTTTTCTCCTGTAGCACTCCAGAAATGGCCACCAAATTTACCTAATCAAATCAGACTCATTTCTTAGTTAGGCAGGCTTGATGTCTTGCTCTTGGCCACTTTTCTCACATGCTTTAGAGCATGTTTCATGGTTTTCTAGTGGATGTCTACTGAGAATATAGTGTTGTTTGTCTGGTGGAATAGTGATAGTTGTGTGTCTGTTTGCACATTTGCTAGGAGGGGACTTAGTTGGAAGCTGACCTACTTTTTTATGGTCTGCAGCCTCAAAAGAAACTAGCCAACTGGCTGTCCCTGTAGGTATTTGAGGAAAAGAGTGTGTCCAAGTCTTTCACTCCTGAATAACCTCAGATGACATGGGCTTGTTGCAGAGGACATTGTTGGGACTGATCTGTTTGAGGAGAGATATTAATATGAAGTGGTCTCTGAAAATTATATAAATGCTTTTACTCCTCCCCCTCACAGAAGTTCCCAGTTAGGACTGAGTATGTCTTCTGAACAATGAGCTGCTCCTGAGTCACAAAGCCAAAAATAAAAGAAGACAGCTGAATCACTTTCCCTTATCACACTGAGAATTTGATATCTGAGTCAAAGTTGACTTTTCCTATGCTGGAAATAGCTCCTTCAAGTGGAAGAGACATTTAGAGAGAGACTTAAGATAACCCAGGTGGTGGTATTTTTCCTTAAAAGCACATTGAGGGGCTGTACGCCCCTAGGACAGGTGCTTGACAAATACAGAGAGGTTCCTTGCCCTAAAATATGCAATGTAAAACAGTCAACTTGAGGGCAAGGAGGAAGAACATCTCTCAGCAGTGAGGGTGAGGAGGCCAAGAAATTCATTCAGCTGAGCACCAAATGCCACCTGAGGTGCTATTAAGTGACTTTTGCAACGTTCAGTTTCATTTCCACACTAGAAAAGGACCAGAGATGCAGTGAGCTCAGAAATGCCAGCCAAGAGTCTGAACACAGAAAGGCAGTGCAGGTTCCAGCAAGGCAACTTCAAAGTAAATAGAGAAACAACAGAAAAGAGCGAGAACATGCATATTGATGAGCTTGAAGCAATATGCCCAAAGAAAGCTTGCCATTAAGGTGACCTGTTTCAAAAGGTAGTGACATTAACAGCTGAGCCATTACAGGGAGGACAATGGCTTTAGGAAGAGAGGAAAGTGCCTCTTGGGAATTCAGGCCAGAAAAGGAAGAATTATTACAGATGATGCAGCGGCCTTGATAGTACAACTCTTTATGCCTCCTCAGTCCTGAGCTGCAAAGGAAACACTGATGTTTTTGTCACTGCAGAGCTGACACGGTGGATGTCGAGCAAGCTGGAGCCTGGTCCCTGGGCAGAGTAGAAGTGTTTGCTAAATTGCAATTAGTCACATTCGTGGAGTCCCACTGAGGGCAGGTATAAAACAGGAAAGCATTGCAGACACCCTGGTGCTGGCCGGCTGGAGGGGACACAGTGGCTGCAGGGTAAGAGGCTTGAAAAGAAAGGATGTAAGCCTCTCCCATCCTCCTATTAGAGTCTGGTAGTCAGTCTGGTGCAAGGGAAAAAGAATAGCTCCTGCTGCTTTTTAGACTTAAGCATTCTTACCATGAGAACTAGAATATTCAAAGAGCCAAGCAACTATCTTTGCAGTAGCTTGTCAGAGCTGCAGTTTCCTTTACAGTGTTTTGCAAGAGCAAGAAAGAGGGAAGACATAAAAAACAAGTGGCTCAGGGACATTTTACTGAAACAAAACATTTGCACAATCCACTTTTTTTTGCTTGTAGTGTGGTATAATGCAATCACTAATTAGGAAATACAGTATTGGCCATGCATGTCTGAGTGCTAATTATTACCATCATCATTACTGATGCCTTGTGCTACTCTATATGACTTTCTAGAAATGCTTTTGATTTGTTTTTTTTTTTTCCCAAGAGTTTCTGGTCTTTGTACTTCTACAAAATACAAAAATACACAAAGACTGTCTCTTCTACTTACCTATCAAACCATAAGCTGTAGGGAGGACTTTGACACGAGGTGTTTCAACTAATTTATACAACATATCATTTGCAACATATTTAACAGCACGTTACATAAGGTTTTGACAGGAAAATTGTACAAAAAAATTATCTTGGTTTACATTTCAGAATTATCATGTAATTTGTGGACTTGGGAACCAGAGAGCAGCTGTCTTTGTAAAGTTACAAGCTGATAAGCAGGATCCTGTCTCTCTTGCTAATGGCAGAAATGACTCCCAGCTCCTGGTGAGTTGTTTCAGCACAGCTCAGGTTGCCCTTCATAATGCAGTATGTATAGGATGTGTTTGTGTATAAAAAATTCAGAAAGGGCATGTTAACTGGCAGTGGTTCAGAAAAGAGGAGGATGACAGAGTGTGGTTTGTATGCAGTTTATCATCAAATCTTTCACTCAAAAAATTGGTCATTAGGGACTAATTAGTCACACTAAGGTTTTTTCCTAGTGGTTTCTTACTGGAAGTTATCTTTAAACCATCATTTCTCTAAAGCTGTAAAATTGCCACCTTTTAATCTGTCTTGATATTTGTTCTGGTATTTTAATAGTGTGAGACATCAGAAATTAAAGAACACTCTCTTGGTTTTGCTAGTTTCTATGCAGAAAACCACAATAGTGAGTTCCTTCTGAATTTGAATCATGTGTGATGAGATCTTGTAAATGTATTTCAGGCTTGTTATGAATCTAAATGTTTTACCTTGCCTGGATGATGACTGAAGCCAGTGGTTTATTTCTAAAGCTGATTTCAGTTTACCTTTATGCATATCACAAACAAAATGCTTTAGTTATATATGCTAGGATAAAAATACTGTTCAGAACTGCTTCTCTGGGAGAAGTCAGTGGAAATTCATGTGAGCTTACTTGCCTCTCTTTTCTCAGGATGTACATTATCTGGTTCGGTTGGCTTCATTCTAGTTCTTCTCCCAGGCTGAACAACTGGCACATAATTATACACCAGTCTTGGCGAGGAGATAACAAGAATGGAAATAAAAGGAGCATTGCAGCTAAAGACTGACTGAGTTGCTTTTGGTAACTTTGGACAGATACAGTGTTCATAGTCTTTGGACAGACCAGACTGTGGCAGTCTCTCATCTTCAAAACCAGCAGATTAGATTTCCCAGAGGGGCTATTTGATAGTGCTAGTCTATAACTACAGCTTGTGAATTGGATTTGCTGTCTTCCTCCATGAATGAAAAAATGCAGAAGGAAGAAAACTATGAAAATATTTGAGATTGCAAACATTCCCATTGTGCATTTGAAAAAATTAAGACTGCTTGACTGTTACTCATTTATAGCTGCAAAATGATAGCCAGTGAACTAAGCACTGTGGTAATCAGGTATCCCACTGAACCTATTATGCTGTATGAAAATGATTATGAATTGGCCAACTGAAACTTGGTATTTTAGCACAAGAGCCATGGCATTCAATGAGCATATTGAAGTTCAGCATTTAAATCTCTGCTTGATCTTTTTCCTGTATCCCAATCGCATGTCATATTTATGTGATGAATGCCATGAGTGAGCACAGTGAGTACCCTAAGTCCAGTGACGACAATGGAGTTTCTTGCAAAAGAATTGCTTCCCTCCATACCTTTAGTTAATGAATAGATGTGCTGCAGCCTGAAAAGCTGGGAGTGATTGAGATTTAAAACCTGCTTGAGTAAATTTTGATGGAGATGTAGGAAATGTCTCTGGGAATATGTGTCACTTGGAGAAGATGAACCAATGCCTAGTATAAAAAATAGGACTGTAAACCTGAAATTTGTTATGATGGATCACTGTAGCCAGACATTGTCCTGCCACACAGCATGAGACTGGAAGTACTATGATCCACGTTGTTCAACAGTAGATGGCCTGGACTGTGTTTCTGTTCCTGACTTTGACTGTGCAAAACCACCTACTTGTGGATGTATTTGGAAATTGCCCAAGTGCAAAATCTGAAGCTAATACAAGAAGCAGAAGAGAATGCTGATGAAACCTTCTGGCCTTCTTAGTCATTACAAAGTCATACAGCCCTGTTTGAATCAGGAAAGAAAGGTAATTTACTGATGTGAGGCGCTGCTAGGGTCACTGACTCTCTTCTAAAAGCAAGCCCTAATTTGTGGGTTCACTCTGCATAATATTTTAAGGGAATTAATATCAGCTAACAGTCCCTACTTTTTAAGGGTTACGTTCTGCACTACTTTTTGATAAAGTGGCCTGTGCACTAATGTCAGGTCCTTCCTTCAGGATGTGTAATGAAATAGGTGAGCAAAAAAGATAGTATGTATATCACAGAACCAAACTAAAGAAAAAATCAACTTACAGATTCCAGGCATCAGTGTTTAATAATTTAGAATACTGTGGTGTTCCCCAGCAGTGCATTTTCATGGCGATCACATCAGATGCACAAGAACAAAATCTCAGCAGTGATACTTAACTAACTTTGTACTTCAAAACTAAATGGCTCTGTACTTTGTGAAAATAAACTAGCACACCAGAGAAGTTTTTACAGGGAGAATTTGAAGAGTTCTGATGCTGAAATGTGAGCAAATGCTTGGTGTTTTCTGAAGAAATTCTGACAGTTTATTGAGACCTCTTTTTTAGCCTTGGAAATAATCTGTTTCCAGGTTTGGATCTGTAAAAATTGCAGTACTGGTCAGGGCACACAGCTGGTGGCTTCTGCCCAAATGCAGTTATAACTAGCTGCTTAGGAGGGATGTAAGATTAGAATGAGCATATCGGGTTCTTTTCAAATGTTTTCAAGTTTCTGACTGCTCAGCAACACAGGGAACTCTTGAGCTAAATGTAGTTTCTGTGTATTTAATTATCCTGAATAGATTTCTTTCCAGAGAGAGTGTTTTATCTTTTAAGACATGTAAATTTTTAGTACCTGCAGTAACGTAGGCAAAGAGCTCTATGGCTCTACTCATTCACTCTCCCATGAATTATCTCCTTCCGCTGTTTTAAACCTGATTCCTACTAGATTTTTTTGCATTTAAAGACACTTTCTCTGTGCCATCATGACTTTACAGAACTGATACATTTTCTCCATTAGTCATCTCCTTTTCTGGATTGAAAATCAATCGTTTGTTTAGTTATTCCTTCTGTATCTTTGAGCATATCACTCCTTCCCTGAACTCTTTCCACCTTTCCAGCTAGAACTGGAAAAGAAAGAGAGAGGGTTTATCAGTCACAAGAGGATAAACAAGAAGTTTGAACCCTAATCCAAGTATTGGTTAACAGCAGCACCGTGTAGTTGAGCCAGTTTTGAATGTGCTTGCTGTAGAATTGGGAGCCTTTGTGCAGCAGGGAGAGCAGGCCTTTGTTGTAGACCTGACATGGTTGGCTTCTTAAAGACAGGAGAAACAGGCTGCATCCAGATACAGGAAGGAGGTGGATCTGTCTTTTTCAACCTGCATTTCTATTCAAGGATATGAGTCCTCTGCAGTTTCTGACTGACACAAGGTACAGCAGGATGGTTCTGCTGCTGCAAGTTTTGTGAGGGATCTGGGGGAAGTAATTTAAATGATGAAGAAATCATGTGTCAACCACTGCAGTAGAGGTGGGGAGCTGGACTACAGGTGTTGGAACTGTGATGAGCTTTTTTTTTTTTATTTGTAGGGGGTGGTATAAAGTGCTGGTTTGCAAAACATTTTTAAGTACAAACTTCCTAATTTAACTAGTGCTGGTCCAAGTAGGTCAACATAGGTCATTTTACATCTGGAAATGAAACTTTCTGTGCTTTGTACTGTGTCACTCAAAGACAAGAGGATGAAGAAGGGCTCACCTGTTGCTATGAGGGTGCCCAGCTGGTCAGGTCACGGATCTGCTTCTTGAGAGGACCTCAGATTGCCCTGACAGACAAAATTTTGCACTCATAAGTAAACAGAAGTAGTATTCTTTTATAACATGCTCGCATATTTTTGTGCTTGGTCCCAGCTTTCTAATGAGGAAGCTAGATGCAAGAGAGAGCTAATTTGACTTAATTGGGAGCAGGGAAAGGATTAGAAATTTTGCCATAGAAATAATGTAGCTCCTTTTAGACAGGACACTGTTTATGAAGATCAAGCCCTAAGCAGTTAGAAACACTAAAGAAATAGCCTCTAATAAAATAACAAATTACAGCCAGGCACTGGATTTCGTTTTATTTCTTGTAGCATTATGTTTCTAAAAGTGGTTAGATCATAATCTGTGAGGTTACTGAACTGCAAACGCAAATTTACATGCACAGAAGTAATACATTTTGACATGTAGGTTAACAAGAGAATGGTGCAAATTTCACACAGCACTGACTTGCTAATTAAGTTTGTTTATTTTCAGAAGCAACTTCATTTTCATTAAGAAATTGCAGATTCTGCAATAGTAATCTTTGATGGTAGTTCAATAGCTTACACTCTGAATGCGTGTTCTGCTACAACAGCAATGAAAATAAGCCTCAAAAAAAAAAACCCCAAAAAACCAACCCAAACCTCAGGAAGAATTTCTATAACTTAGGAGCGCATGCAAGGGGCAAGCATCGACCATTTCGGGGATCCAGTTGAGATAGGCTGAGGAATAGGCAGAAGGAGTCTATGAATTTTAATAGAGTTTTTTGCATATTTGTTTTCTTGTTTGACCTAGAGTAGGAAATGTATTAGCAAAAAGGCATAAAATCTCTTTTAAAAAGCATATGTATCTGGGACAAAAGGAAGCACCCAGCATAAGCTTTCAGTGAGCAACAATTGCAGATTGTTTTGGATATTAACTACAAAGAAAAGGATCTGTGTTACAGGAATAAGAAAATGGGGGAAAAAGCAGTAGGAGAATGATTTGGAATATATTGGAACTGCTTTTCCCATCTGCCCCTTTGCCTTCACCAATACATTGAAAGGCAGGGGTAATCCTAGACTCTGCATAGATATCATTCATACCAACATTGCTACACTTATTTTAGTTTGGTTGTAGCACATGCGTGTGAAACTCACTTGTAAAATGCATTCATGCACAGTTCATAACTAAGGGTTTCATGCTGCTAAAGCTTTATATGTGTACTACGCTACATCCCATACTACGTCAAGAAATGTTCTCGGAGGTGTATATATGTATAGGCATCAAAACAAACTAACACAGTAAATTCTATAATGTTCCTTTCCTTGCTTTTTCTATTACATTTGTTTATTTTGACTTAAATATGTAACATTCCATAACACTGAGAGGTAACTGAGTCATTTGTACAGGACATGGAGGTCCTCTGACAGCAGCACACAGGTATATGGGGAAGTGAAGTGGTTCAGCATGTGGCAGCTCATTTCAATCATGTCGAGGTCTCATGGAGGGCTGAGGGATTGTCTGTGCTGTGGGTGCACAGGTTAAGGCTGTTGGCTTTAGTCACGCTTTCCATGAGCCAAAGACGCTGAGGAGTGCAATGCAAAGAAAGGTTTGGTGACTGCAGATGGGATTCTCTTGAGAGCAGCCCCCAAATGCAGATGCCCCGTTAGCTGGCTGGGACCTGCAGTGCTTTTGGGGTGAGTTGGCTCCAAGTTCCCCTTGCTTAGGGATCTGTGCACTCTGCTGCACTGCCTGGTGCAGCCATGGCTGTGATCTGCACACCCAGCCCTCCTTTCTGGGGGCTAGTGGGCTCACCTGGAGAAGAAATGTAGCTATGATGCATAACCCAAATAGCATCTTCTTATGGAAGGAGTCTTAAAATTCATGTCTATACAAAGCTGAAAAGATCCTAACTTAATATTCACAATTGTGTGTAATCTGAATAATTTTAAATACTAGCTCAAGGACTGAACATATCGCATGTGTTCAGTCTAATTCTCTCACCCAGCATATTCTTGGGTGTTTTCTTTGTATGCACAGATAAAAGTATGGAAGTAAGACAAAATATGGTTGGTATCCATAAAGAGCTGACTGTGCCTAGGGCTTAATTGCTTAATGCTGCAGCTTTGAAAGTAGTTCTTGTGCCTGTTGTCATCTTTCTATCAAATGGCATCAAAGTGCTGGATGGAATATGGTCCCATAAATTTTTAATTGAGATATTTTTGAGAGATCTACCATAATGATTTTGTAAGTATAGCTTAATTATATATTTATAGCTCCAACACTGATGCCACAAAAGGCCAAGGGGAGGTTTGTCATTACTTTCAATGACTTTAGGTCTGTGGGTGAAGTACTACCCTTATTTCCATGTATACAGTCTCCTAAATATCAATATGGTTGTACACATGCAAATGAAGGTAGAATTTGTTGCTGTAAAATTAATGTTAATCATTTACTTTCCAAAACCTGTTGTTTAAGAATATGGGTTTCTGTAGAGAAAGAATCCACTCTGCAGGACATTTAATTTTGCAATTGTGTGTCTTTCTCTGTCCATTTCTAGCTGACATGGTACAGTCTGCAAGGTGTTCTGCTAGCTACATCTTAGTGCTGGCTAAGGGTTTTTTGATCTGTTGATGATTTTGGAAAGTTAAATACTTTAAACCTGGGAACATTGTTGAAGCCAAAGAAAAGTTTATGGAGAAGGGCCTTGAATCTGTTAATTTTGGTTGTGTTGGTTTGATTCCAGCTGTGGCAGAAGTTGTCTTGGTGCAAGGTCAACAGAACATAAACATGATGCCACCATTTCAGGCACAGTTCGAACAACCCTCACCATCAATGCATTTGTTAGGATTAAGTTTGGTTTGGGATTTTGCTTTTGCATCAGGAAAGGTATTAGTTTTGACAAGGTAACTGTTTCAGTTACCATCTGTAAGCTTTATATTTTCGGTACATTATAGAGAACATTCTATAGAACAGCATTGCAGTATTGATAAACATGATGTTTACTAATAGTGCTAGATGATAAAGCAGTTTGAACTCAGAGATTTTTCGAGACATGCTAGAAAGAATAAGTGCTTCCAGATTATTCTTTTTTCCCTATAACAGACTACTCTTCTTCTAAATGTTTTTCTTCCCTCCCTGGAATCAGTAGGCTGTGATTGTTACAATTATACAGTTTGACTACTTGAAAGTGGCTAAAATTATAGTCTAACAAGACATTTTACATCAAGGATGTCAACACCTTTATAGGATTAATTTTTCAAGTTTGAATAAACATATTATCCTATGAACAGATACGTATTATACATCTGCAATGAATTTAGGACCTATACGAGCACAGAAATCTTGCATATTAGTGGGAGCCCGATCATTAGTAACAATTTCAGTGATCTTCACATTTGCTAAGTCACTCTTAGACCACAGGGACTATAAATTCCTTGGACTTTAGTACATCAAAGAGCTATGATCTTTCTGCTCACAGGTACTTGCTCAGTATAGTTTTTTCCCATCTTGCTGAATACATGTTCACGTCATTTGTTTTGTGTTTACAGACTTCTGGCATGTAGTTTAATGGTGACTTAGTTGACTACCCTATGGTTAAAATAGATTCATTTTCATGCCCTCATTGCTGAAAAACAGGGAGCTACAAGGAGGTGTTCAACAATACT
This sequence comes from Coccyzus lansbergi, assembly GCA_033558105.1. Classification (NCBI taxonomy): domain Eukaryota; kingdom Metazoa; phylum Chordata; class Aves; order Cuculiformes; family Coccyzidae; genus Coccyzus; species Coccyzus lansbergi. The sequence continues at coordinate 3,354,779 of JAUMJK010000290.1, read as the reverse complement.
TGAAAAAGATTTTGTTTGGGGCTGTGAAAAACATGTTCAATTTTGATATATTTTTAGTAGCAAAATTAATAGATATTTGAAATTCCCTGAGCTACTTTTCTGCTTTGATCTGTCTATCAGCTTGACATGAATAGAACGTGCACTTTTGTGCTGATGCCTACTATCTTTTTATGGGTTTTTTTGCAAGGCAGGTTAAGCAAATGCATTAAGAACCACAAAACCTTTTGGGAGTCCCTTTGCATTTATGTGATTAAAAGAACATTGAGTTTGTATGCAGTGTTGCTGTTAGAATCTCTGATGTTTGAAAACAAGTCTTAGCTATTAAATCTGTTTTCAGTAAATGGATGCAAGAAGTTCATTTTCTTTTCCAAATGTTTAGAAAATCAATGCAGATGCTGTTATTTTCGGAATGAAGTCCTACTATTTTTTGCTCTTCAAAAATGAATTTGAAGTAGATGTGACTGCAAAGCAATAGTACATTTTTCTTTCCCTTGAAACAAGAATTTTTAAGCATCGCTGGCCCTGTCTCTTCAAAGTGTTTCTGCCCCCACAGTTTTAGGGTTTACAAATGTTCTGAGATCCTTCCAGTGCCAGGAGGCTGCTCCCTTTTCTGAAGATATGATTTCCTCTCATTAGCAGATACATTAGAACTTTTGCTACTGGTCATGTACACAAGAACCTCAGACCCCGTCTCAGCTAAAATGCATGGGAGGCTCAGTGACTCTTGTGCATCACTCCCTGCAGTGCAATTGCCGTCTGCAGGAATTGGCCTGGCAATTAGGTGGAACTAATTCCCTGCTCTAGGGAATGGCATCCTGAGAAATACCAAATGTGCCTGATGCCTTCCTCAAGGAATGCCTGTCAGGGAGGACATTGGGATCTATCTCTGTGCTGGCCACAAACAGTTATTAAAGAGGCCTTGCAGTAATTAATTCTGGCAGTGGACTAGCAGAGGGTGGTGATTCAGCAAACTCTCTGATTATAAAATGAGGACTGCCTGCACTGTGGTTTGTTACTGCACCTTTGCTTCTTATTAATTTGTGGATTTGCTTTACCAGTCCACCAAAGCCTTCTCCCAGGTAAGTGGAAGAGGCTCTGCACTTGGTCTTCCCCTTATGCAGTTGCCTTAGAGATTGCAGCAAGTTAAAAAGGACAGATTCTGCCTTATCAGCCTGAAAAGGTTTTCTTGCTATTTAAGGAAATGTTGCAACTTTCTGCCTTCTTTTCTGAGTCTCCTTCTTAACGTACTTGCTGAGGAATGGAAGTTGGTCTTTTTAGAGAAGGAGGCCCAGTGCTGAGGTCAACAGGTAACTGTGGGAAACAGGACCTCAGGTTTGTGCTAGCAGAGGCACTTGCTTTACGTGCTGGAAGTGTCTGAGGTTCTTGTCTGTCCTCTGGATATTCTAAGAAATGCAGTTCAGAACTGCAGCAACAGCCCTGGAACTGATGATGCCCCATAAAACGGAAATGCTGTCAGGTGAAGGACAGCTAAACTTTTTTTGTATGTCTTTTTTCCCAAATTCTGCTCTCATTTGCTTCATATCAGCTTGTCAATGTTCAAGTCCTTGACCCTTTGCTAGATGAGTCACAGTCTCAAAGGTATAGCATAAACCACAATGCTGAGGTAGAACTTCTGAGGTATCAGCCCTTGCCCATGTAAGTGTATAAAAGCAAGAATGTTCTTGATAGGTTTTGTCAATTCAAAGTCCTCATTTGAAGAAGTAACAGGAAAAATATATGGAAAAAATAAGAATGACAGAACCCTAAAGACAGTCGCTGCTTGCAGTTTGTCAATTCTGAAGGATCATGGTGGATCAAGTGTGTCACATGAGGCAGCCTAGACTGAAGTGTGTGGTTGGACTACAGTGACATATGTATTCAGCTTTTTAAATTTTGTTTTTAGCTTGACCTTCAGAGGACACCATCTCTTGGAGTGTCAGCTAACACGTTGAAAGATCTGACTGTCTCTTGCATTAACTGTGTGAAATCTCTAGATGGCTGAAATGTGAAGCAACAGGTTGGGAAAGGAATAAGCAAACATTCACTTCAGCTGCTATAGGGAACACTGAACATGAATTCACATTACATGTTGTAAAATAAAGTGGAAAGGGAATGCCTCATTATTGCACATCATTTGTTCTTAATAACTCCATATGAAATTAATAAACCTTAAAACCCTAGTTGTTTAGAAGTTGTTCAAGGGGAGAGTCCAATGGTAGGGAAGGGGAAATAGGAAGGGTAAAGCATTAGGCCTTCAATGCCTTATGTTTAACAAATGATCTGAGCAGTGCTTTGTAGTTTCAGCAATCTCATGTCCTTAGCTGCATATGAAGCTTCAGCACTATTAGCTACATATGTTGAAAAAATTGAAGTTCTTTCCCTGACAGTGTTGAGCAAGTTGAGGCATGTGTCTTTTGTGGGACTGATTTTTTGCATAATTACTATGACCTCTAGCTTTGGTGAAGGGGAGTTGCTTCTTTACCAGGAAACATCTTCTACACAGAAACACTTTCTACTTACATGTTGAGCTTCTTGATTCTGCAACTCCAAAGGTCTCCAAGGTTTTCAACAGAGATAAAACGAGAGGGATGAATAGACATCATCCTTGTGCAGGCGAAGTGTAAATTCAGATTATTTAGGAGTAATTCTAGTATGGAGTCGGATATGCAGTGGCTCCAACTCTGTGGAAAATAACTTCTTTTGGAGCAGCAGCAGCAGAAAGATCTCCAGGAGTGCTTTATCTTCTATTCTCTGCCTACTCTTTAGAGTAGCAAGAGGGCCTTGTTCATGTGAGAATGGACAGCAGGATGACACATTCTCTCAAGAGGCACAAAAGTGTTAGTAAAAATGTCCACCAGATATTGTTCAAGTAAACAGATTGCGTCTGCAGGGTAGGCAACTGCCATATATATTGGCTTGACTTGGCTGGGCTCCTCCACAGTGTTGGAGGTGTAGAGTTGCTTCTTTAATGATACCACTATAGCATTGTGTTACTTGAGCTATGTTTGCTGTTTCATTACAAACTTAAGATGATAATTTTATTTTGTTTACCTTTATGACTGCTTTGCCAGAAACTCCTGAAAAAAAAGAAACTTATAGTTTCAAAGTATTCACCAGGGGTTAAGCCACACTGTGCTCCCTGTAGTGCATGCTTTCTCTGAGCACGCTAAGCCTCTGTGTTAGAGGAATTTTCATGTAGTGATACTGTGTGCTATGGCTGTCAACAGAAATGCAAAGGCTGGTGTGCATCTATCCCCGAGTGCTCTAATGAGCGGCACCACATCTACTCAAGCATTCACCCTTAGTAAAAGGTCTGAATGCAAAGCAGTCAGATGAGGAAAATAGGAGAATGTTGTTAAATATATATACACTTTCAGATCCCTGAAGGAAACTTCTTTTTGGTGAGCCTAAATACATTTCAAAGTGGCAGACTAAACAAAACACTTCAAGAAGGTAACTCTGAAAAATTAAACTTTATTTTCTTATTTAGAAATGCCGTTGGCTGTGAATAGGGTCACTGCCTTTGTTGGAGGTAGGCGGATCATCTATAATAAAAGACTTACCCATTGAATTTTACTTCTTTTCTGCTTTTGATCTATTCACAAGCTCATCATGAGATTTATTTGTTGTTCAAAAATCTCCCTGCTTTTCTGCTCAACAATGTTCCCGTGTGAATAGCTGCCAAATAACTGGTATTGCTTGATGCGTGGACTCCAGCACTGGGCTGTACTGGCTAGTTGCCTGGGTTACCTGTGTTAAATCTGTTTCTTGTAGTGGAGCATTCTTGATATTACTCAATAGACTGTGAATTTTGAATAATTCAGTAAACCGTGAAATGCCAGCTGTTTTTTGGTAACAACTATTGGTATCTCTGAGACTGAAAAGTAAGCAACCATTCACAAATTTATTTGCGCCAGCTCTGAATGAAGAAAGAAAGCACTAATAGTCTTCAATATCTGTGAATCAATATTTGCTTGCATTTTGAGCAACTTTTATAGGGGAAAAGAAAACACCTTTACTTCATTATGTCTTAGGATTAATTTCTAACAGTAGCATTTTTTAAAGTCTTTCAGTTTTATAAAACTATTGTTTTACAAGATACTTACAACTATACAAGAGATTTTATCTCTATGTGAATAATTTTAGAGCTAAAATATCAAAGATTTCTTTTGCTTCTAAAGAAAAAGGAATTAATCTTTGCGTATTATGAATATATCACACATATCTGAGGCAGTCCATTCAAGTATCCTTTGAAATAATAAATCCATTGGAAAGTATGCAAATATGTTTTCTTGAGGATATTCATTTGGTACTGGTCTTGTAGGTATTTACACATGTTAGTAGTTGTATTGTCTTCATTGCAACTAACTTTATATATGTACACACACATATATATACACGAGCGCCTGTGCTACAATGTGTCAACTTGGGGCTATAACCCCATTCCAATTAGCAGTTCCATTAGTGGTGAATATTCCTGTCCGTGTGCTACAGTTGTAGTTACTCAATCCTTCCTTCTTACCCCTCACAACAGGGAGTGCAGGTGAATCAGCTCTTGGTGTGGTTGATGTTCACAGGACTCATCCTGATAGTATCTTTACAAGGTACTTTTAGAAAATAGATAAAATCTCCTGTTATACATCATGTTGAAAATGCCAAGTGAACACAAATATTGGTCTCTAAGCTATACTGTAAGAAAACTAAGCAAACTGGAATGGCTTCAAAGGCCTTTTTATGGACAAGTAAGATTTTGAAGTGCTGACTCTGTAACATTAGGACCCTACACCCTGCACAAGCTCTTTGCACAGGTCCCAGGAGGGAAATTCCCAAATGCAAGATGATGCGATATGAGGAGCGATTTTTCAAAGTCTTGGAAACAAGCTGGGTGAGGAGAGTTTAGCTTATCAGACCTTTTCCCTGCTTTTGAAAATTTCTAAACACACTTGAATAATGATTTTTTTTAAGCTGTCATAGATGTAACAGCTGTCATTGATTTTTTTCTTTTTCTTTTTGGTGGTCCAGTTATAATGCAGGACAGTGCCTGAGCATAAAGAACAGGCATTTTGTTTACCCTGGAGAACAGACTTAGAGTTTGACAGGGCTTGATCTGTTCTGTATCTTTCCTGTCAATAGTAGGACAACTGATCTGACTCTTCTTATTGCATATGTACTAGGCCAAAACAGCAACCCCAGTACCTTGTCTCTGATACTGGCAAATTACAAATATTGTAGGTCTAAAGTTGTACAGTGCCGATATTTGCATCATATGCTGCCTAAGTTGTCAATGATTTCTGATTCAGGGACTCTGAAAGAAGAGGTCTGCTATATTGGTGTTTAATAGCCCTTAACAGGATTCTTTTTCCCGGTTATTTCAGTTAAATAAGACAAATCAAAATCATATCCCATACTGTCTCATCCTCCTGGCAGTCTTGATTATTACATTAAAGTCTCTTGGCTTAAAAATTATTTTTAATCCTTCATTTGTTCATTTAATTCTTTATCTTGTGTTGCTGATTTGGCTAATAGAATGGCATTTTAGTTGAAGACTTCAAGGAATACAGGGTTAATACAACTTGGAAAGGCACCTTTCCTACTTCAGGAGTCTGCCTATAGGCTGTAGCAGAGCAACAGTTCACCTCAAAGATGAGGTGGAACTGGAAGTAAAGGGAGATGAGAAGATATTATTGTAGCCACATATCTGGGTCTGCAGGCTGGGGAATATGCCTGAGGCAGGTCCAAGAATCATAGAATCATAGAATCACCGGGTTGGAACAGACCCCCTGGATCATCGAGTCCAACCATTCCTGTCAAAAAAGAATTGACAGCAGAACACCAGAGCCTACATGCCCCCGTTTGTGCTGGCCTTTTCCAGCTGACATGTGACAAAAAAGTAATAATCAGCTATTTGCCTTCAGGTGAGGCTTTAAGAAGTTTATTAATCTCAACAGAGATTTCTTTGGTCATTCCCACTCCAGTGCAGTTACACTGTATATAATGCCGAGTACCACAGTATAGTTTGCCATACAGAGAGAGGCATATAGCAGGTATTTATGCATCTGGTCTATAAAAAGCGCCTCTATATAGTTAGTATTATCAGTATGCCTTGGTGTTTTTAGGCTTGAGAGCACAGCTTGCCAAAGCCTACGGAGTCTGGTAATACACTGATGGGGCTCTATGTGGCTCTGTAGAAGGGGGGGATCTTGTGTTACTGACTGATGATCTAAAGGTGGCAGCATTGGTTGAGCGATCTCATATTCTAAGCTCTGCCGAGCTCCCTTAAACACAGAAATTGTAGTTGTTGCATATGGGAAATTTATGGAAAAATCAACTCTTGATTTGAAAGACTTTTTTTAATGCTATAGCTTAATACCACAAGTTAGTAGTAAGCAGATGTATTTTATTTTGTATCATTTTGTATGCATTTCCTTTGGGTTAGTTATACTGAGAGTGCAAGTCATCAATACTGAAGAGAGTCTTACATCAACAATGTTAGTTCATAAATATAACTCCTTTTTATAATAATATTTTAAAATATAATAATAATAATAATATAATAGAAAAAGATTCCTCTTTTTTGTGTGTTTATCCATTGAGAAAGTGAAATCGAGGTTTCCCTCTGTCTTGTGAACACCTTACCGCTGTTAGCACGGGTTGCTCTCTCCTGTGCCTATGTTAGCACTCTACCTTCCACTCCTTCCTTCCCCATGAGTGCACATCCCTCAGGGAAGTGTAAAGCACTCCTCTTCCGTCCCCCCACTGGTCTCACAGATTGCTGAGTGGGCATTCTGGCTGCAGCATGACAATCAGTTTGTTCCTCCTCATGAGGACAAACTTAGAATCATAGAATCATAGAACAACCAGGTTGGAAGAGACCCATAGGATCATTGAGTCCAACCATTCCTATCAAACACTAAACCGTGTCCCTCAGGACCTCATCTAGCTGTGCCTTAAACACCTCCAGGGAAGGTGAATCAACCACCTCCCTGGGCAGCCTATTCTAACACCCAATGACCCTTTCTGTGTGAAAACTTGTGGCTGAACAGGTGAACACCAGGCTACCCTTTTTTGGCTTTAAGAATGAAAGTGACTATGATGACTGTATTTTTTTCAGGAGCTGAGCCCTTCTGTGCATATTTCAGGATGTTTGTGTTCAGAGCATAAAAAAATGCTACCAGATGGGTTCTTTTAACAGTTGAGGGGGAGGGGGCAAATTCAAAGATGCTTGTGGGGTTTAAGTGTGAAGCTGCGTGGTTCACTGCTGACAGTGGCAGCAGGGATACAATCAGGTCTGTAGCCCCCTGAAGGTTTTCCTGACAAAATATTTCAGCAGGAAAGTCTGTATTCCTCTTAATAGTAGGTCTCTCAGCCTCAGTCAACTCCTACAGAGATGCCATTATCATTTTGCGTATGTGGCTGTTTGTTCCTCAGATGTCTTTTTTGGAAACCAGTTGTTTTGGTCTTCCCCAAAATGGTAACATAATGCTTATTGCATTTAATGAAAAACATTATGCCATCTTGGCCTATCCAAGTCGGTAACAAAGCCAGAGGTGGAACTTTGATTTTTTTGTTTGACAGTGTTGTGCTTTCACCTCCTCTTGTGGATATCTGTGCCTTTGACTGCTGGGATAGAATCTGACTCGGTATTTGAAGTTATTGCAACCTTTCCTTTTTCCCAGCTGTCTTAGCTGGTTTGGATTGGACACAGGACTCATGTTTTCATTCTTTTTTATTATATCCTTCTACATAGTACCATGCTGCATGAATCACTAGCTCTAGGGGAACTTTTATGAGAGTCAGAGAAATAAATAATTTCTTAATTTCTAAACGCTTGTTGAACTTAAAAGAGCTGTTATTTTCTGCTCTTTTGCATTTAGTGTGATACTCAGCTTGGATGAGAGGGGCTTAAGCAGGACATGAATGAAAAAAATTCATTGTGTTAGGATCCAGTTATTCAGAAGTGTAACTTATTCAGATAAACTTAAGTTTTAGAACAAAATATGGAGTTATTTCTTATACCAAATTTGTATTTCCCGTAAAGACATGAAAACTGAAATTCTTGAAAATTGAAATTGTCAGAAAATGTAATAAACACATGCATAGAGGGGTATTGTGTGTATGTATATGTATGTGGTATTTTCAAGTAAGTTAGAATAGTTAATAGCTTAATATAATTTGTTTAATTCAACATCAAAAAGCAATCTTGATGTGTCATACAAAACCAAATTAAAGTTCAGCATTATAGGAACAGAAATGATTGTTGCCTTGCATCTAGTGGCCAGTAGGCTGTATGTCTGTGCTTCTTATCTTCCTAACATTTTACTTTGTTGACTGGATACAATAAAATTAGACACGGTACTGTTATGCTGATATAGCACATCTGTCCCAGCTTCTCATCAGTTTTACAGCTCAGATAGATATGTTACCTAATTGAGTGTAGACCTAAAGAGCAATTATAATGGATTGGTCAAGTGAATTCATTTGACTGACTATTTTTCTTTCTGTAATTTAAGAAACCAAGTGGTGTATTTGTTCTTTATTTATGACAGAGTAAAATCTAGTAAAGACTAAGGCTTTGGCTTGAGAAGGCTCTTAAGCATATACACGTAAGTAAGTCCATTCTGACTTCAGACAGCACTTAAATACTTGTCAGACTTGGAAGTGACATCAGCTTGAGTTTACAGCTGAGTGCTCTGAACTAGATCTCAGAGATCTTCAGAGGTTCCTAGACAGACAGATGAACTGCCTTGTACAGTTTTGTTTTAAGGCACCTCATTTTTTTTTCCAGAAAGTTTAAAAAAATCTCTGTAGGCTGCTATCGGTGACTTTGATGCCTGAATGAACTTGCTTGCCTGTTCATAACTGACCATTCCTGTGAACTGCTTGGGTGCCCCCCCAAAAAAAAGCAGAATCTCATGTTTTTATGTAGAACTTCCTTACCGCAGAACATGAAATTGAAATTACTTAGCAGTAGCAACATACTTCATCTGAATTTATATTAATGACATGAAACTCTGAAGAAGTGGGGAAATCAAGTGAATATGATACCAATTGTCATTGCTGAAGTGCTGGTTTGCAACTACAACTCACATATCTGTATATATATGTCTCTTTTACAGTGCTATTTTTTTACAATTGAATTTGGCCTTTGCAAGCAAGAAGGACAACTGCGTGCTTATGGGGCAGGACTTCTGTCTTCCATTGGTGAATTAAAGGTATGTGCCCTCAAAACAGGATCAAGTTTCTTCTACTTTTAACCAAATATTAGTCGTATGTAAATATTTTGACTTTCAACTAACAGTTAAATTTCTCAAGATAGAAGACTTACTGTAAACATGTCATATTGACCTAAAAGCTTTGTTTGAAGTATCAGCTGACACTTGAAGTATTAAATAGGTTTGTAAGGACAGAAGTACCAAAGCAGCTGTAAATTACACAATTTATTTCTGTTTGAATTTCTTGTAAAAGAAGGCTCATAGGTTCTAACAGGTAAGGGTACCTTGGACTTTGTAAGAAAAACATGTATTTTTAATTAAGAAAAATCAAATCAAATAATTGTTTTGAAATCAGCCACAAATCTGTTCTAAATAATCCGACGTATTCAAATGGTTTCATTACTGACGTTAAAAGAACAACATTTATTAAGTTCCCAATTCAGTAGATTAATCATATTTAAAATGAAGGAATACATATGAACCCATGCTAGACTTGAAGTGTGTGACAGTATGTAGAACCCTCTTCCTAGAAGGGTGAAAATGTTCATGCTTGGCCAAAGTGAGTAGTTTGAGTGGATCATTTATTGACTTTTTTTATGCCTACAAAACATAGGGAACAAGCAAAATATATTTTTTCTCTGGTGTAGTATTTTGGGATGTAACACATCCCCAAATGTCACCTCCATTCCCTGGAGGTGTTTAAGGCATGGGTAGATGAGGTCCTGAGGGACATGGTTTAGTGTTTGATAGGAATGGTTGGACTCGATGATCCGACGGGTCTCTTCCAACCTGGTCCTTCTATGATTCTATGATTCTATGATGACATCTCTCTGACAGCAAGATTGGAGGGGAGGGGAAGGAGAGAGAGGATTATTGTGTTCTGAGACCCAAATTGGTAGCTTTTCTAAAACCACATATTTACCTGAAAGCATATGCAGAATAGTATTTATGATCTGTTTTGCAAAATATCTGATGTTTATTTGTGCTTATACGTTTTCTTGGCCTCCTGGGAAGCCTTTCAGTATTACCTGGCAGTTTAATAGAAGTGCCTCTGTTTCTTTTTGCTACATATTTCACCTGTAGCTGTGTTCATGAGTGTTCATGGTGAAGTTCTTTAGTCAAATGTCTCTTCTTTCATTCATAGAAAAAAGGTCAAGGAAAATGAATTTCTTTTATTTGGTTGCACTACAATTGCCGTAAGTTCAGTGCATACTTGAGCCACAGAAGATTCTGTATCAGCCTGGCAATATTTTATACCCACAGTGCAAAAATGGTTAAATGCAAAAAGATTAACACATCTCACTCATTTATTTCTGGCCCAGCAACATTCAATGCTGAGCCCCAAACTCTGTGCAGGAGTCTGCATAGAATCAGGCCTTTTATTTAAACTAACAGTTATAGTCATTAGGTGATGACCCTGAAAATACCTATCACATCATTTACAAAATCTAAGGGCATAAAAGTGAGGAAATGAATAGTCAAGAACATAATAAATCTTCTGCCATCAATGTCATAAACAAACACATTATTCTTGTCAAGTCTGCATATTTTGTTACCACACATTTGTGATCCCAAATCTGTGTTCTTTACTCAGTAATCTGAGAGTATAAATGCAAAGAATAATCCTTTTGAAAAGCAACAGTAAAAATTAAATAATGTGCACGTTAATGGATGATATTGATCTGCTTCAAAGATACAGCCATATATATCATAATAATTTTGCTATAAATCAATAATATTATACACTTTTCTATTATACTACATATATATTTCATAAGTGTGAACTCAGAAGGGACTATTACATCATCTGGTTTGACCTCTTGTGTATCATAAACTATTAGATTTCATCAGATCTTGCATATGCTGAGCACAGTGATTAAGCTTAGACATTTCAGTTATTGAGAGAGTAAGGACACGTGTGCTCGTGTGCTACAGGCACAGAACATCACCATACCAGAAATAGCCATCGTCTCCAAAATGGAGCTGATAAGGTGGAAAATGTCTAGTAAGTCTTTGTGGGACTGTGCTACAGGGTATAAAAGATGGTAAAAAGTATGAAAAACAAATGCAAAAAAATACTAAGTTTTCTGCTAATCTGACCATGGGAAAAACTCTTTCTAGACCAGAAAACTTGCAGTGAGTGTGCTTCTTGTCAACAAGACAGATCAGGCAGGTGCTTTGGAAGGAGAATGCCTGGACACCCATGACACCGGTGCATAGCCTTGCATCAAGCCATTGCCAGTCTCTGATGTTTCCTGAGAAAGCAACTTCCCTCACCTCTGCCCTTGCCTCCTCGTACCTAACAGGATGGAGAATTTTCTCCTTCACCTGAAGGTGTCTGAAAGATAATGCTCACCAAATAGACTGTAGTTGAGATCCTGATGGTGTCAATATCCTGATTGTAACTGAAATTCTCATGGTTGGCAGCAATTACTCTGAAAATTTTGAGAACAATACCTGGTTTTTCTGTGGAGAGTGGGGATGAATAGGAGACTCAGATTGCATGACCATGAAGTCTGACCCTTATGTATGCAACCTCATAGGAGTCATAGTGAAGAAGACCTTTCAGAAATAACTCTTGCCGTTCTTAAGACAATGGCAGTTGTGGGCCCATAGTCCCTTCTATGGAGAGGTTAAAAATCTTCTTTATTCTTGTCACTGGGTAGGTTGATCTCGTTTCAGTGTTGAATTTTGCTACTTTGACTTTATAGGCATTTGATATTAGTATGCCTTTGTCAGCAAGAAGAAAACCCTTTTCCTCGCTGCCCTTTCTAGCAGCTCACTTTTCAAAGCGATAGTATTCACAGGAGACACAACTATGTCCCATTTTCTGTATAATTTCTAGGCGTCTCTAGAAATAAATGAGTTGCACTGTTTTCAGGGTGGAGGTGGCCAGCAGATAAGCGAATGGCTTATTTGGTCACAACTATTTCCATATTACACTGCTCCACTCTGCAGACCTGATCAACAGCTTTCACAACAGAGACATATGAAAGCTAGAGAAATGTGGTCACCAGCCTATCAATAGAGGAATCCCTATCAATAGAGGAATCCCTTTAAGTTTTATCCCCCACTCGGTATTTAGACTTTGAATTTCAGATTCTGAAAAATGCAACTCCTGATATGCGTGCTATGGAAGCATCAAGCTTTAAAAAATTTTAAAAGCACAACAAAATAAGGAGAAAGAGAAGAATAAAAATGAAGCCTGGGGGAAACGAATAATGCAGTAAGTAGTTATAAAATGTTCTGCCTAATATAGTCAGGTTAACTCTAGCTAATGCTGTTACACAATATATATTTGGGGCTTAGAGATAAGGCAGAAATAATGTACATTTCAATTATTAAAACTATTTCTAAAAGGCAGTCCAAATGTCTTCAGAAACTTTATTCCATTTACTTATTATGATACTCTCTTGAACCCTTTCATTAAAGGAGTCTCCTATCAACTTCAGTTTGCTGTAGGTCAAGACTTATATACTTGTTATATGCTTCTGTATTTAACAGAGGTAGACTTCTAATACTTTTGTACAGATTTTCTAAGCCAAATGCAATATCCCATCATGTTTTGGTTTAATGATAGATTATGTTAAGAAGAGCCAACATTAGCCTTTATAAAGAAAAACTTCAAACACAGGTTCTGGTTCTGTTTCATGAAGAGGATGAAGATAATGGAGAAAAAAACTACTGGATCTTAGATGCTCATTTCAGTGTTTGTTTGGGTTTTTTAAAATAGAGTCTTATATTTATTTGAACAGTATAGAAAATGATACTGATAACATAAACAATTTTTGGTAAAATCAGGTTGTAAATATGGAAGTCCTATGTTGTAGATAGACAGATTTTCCAAGACTTTGTGTTCATTTGTTCACAGAATAACAGAGCAATAAAATAAGTACTGGCACACAGGTTACTTCTCACCTGTGCTCTTATTCTACCTTATTCTGCTCTCCCTGCAGTATTTGCCCTTGCCCTTGCTAACTGAAGATATTGCTTTTTCTTTTTTTTTTTTTTTGTGAAACTGAAAAGCCCCAAGTTGTATTATTATACTTCATTTTTTTATACTCAAAGGAGAAATTACAAGACCAAACTCTTTTTCCATGTCATTTATATAGTGATTCATAGTTGCTCACTGTAAATGCTGGGTGCCATCTGAGATGCCTCAATAGATCTGACCAGCTTTCCAACTGCTTCTCCAGAAAAGTGTAAGCCTTCTTTAGGTCGTATGCTATATCTTCCATCCCTGTACAGATGTACCAGACATCGTAGGCCCTAGAGAACTGTGTTTAGGTACCTCAATCACTCTCTTAATCTTTGATCTAGCAAGGGAGTAGAGGCATTTCTTTAGCGTAATGCTTTTTCCCAGTATAGTTGATTGTCTAATTCTTAAGTTATCCAGCCATCTGATGCTACTCCTTTTCCTGAGTATAAGCAGTGAATCATTTTGTAGTCTCACTCGTATATCTTGCTGCTTGAGCTGGAGGAGAACCACCAACAGCTGTATTAGCATAAACTCTACAGTTTTTGTGAATGGGCTGTTAGAGACAGTTATCACAAATTGACAAGGCATAAGATGCTCTACTTGACTGAAAGCTCTTTTCAGCGTGATTGTTAGCCTTGACATCTCATTGGAGGTAGATAACTGAAGAGGTTTCTGATGGAGAAATCTGTGTTGGATACTTACTCATTTGAGCTCACAGAAGAACTGAATGTCCAACTAAAACAGAAGTGAGTAGCATTCATCAAAATAAATGTAGACCTGAGCATGAAATCTTTTGAACTCATCAGATGAAGATTTTTGTTGAGATTTTGTACTTCATAATGTTGAGAGTGCCAAGAACCAACATTTTAGAGCACTGTGGTATTTCTTAAAAAAACCCTCTAGTTTGGCTCTGAGTCAGTGTCATGAGCAGTCTAATTCACATTAGACAGTTTATGATCTGTCTGAAGGTTTGCCTCCAGGCTCAGGTCAGTTGCTGAACTCTAACATTGCTGGTGTCAGCATATCAGTTCAATAGTAGACAACTGCAGATGCCAAGCTACACAATTTGAAAACATCTTCCAGATTTGCAAGGGTAATTCCCCTTGCTTTGGTAGCCAAACAATGATTATTCATTCCAAGAGCCAGAAGATCATATCCTAGAAGGGAGATAGATATCTTGGGTGAGAATCCATTAAAAATTAGGCACTTCATTCCCAGACTGCAGTCCCAAAAAAACCTGATCAGTTGTCACCTAACGTTGAAGGCATGTCCGAATTCGTTAATCTCTGTTTCCAGGTTGTGTACTGCCTGGGTTCTGCACATCCCAGTCTCTGCAGAGTTGCTTGGTGAAGCAGCAGCTCTGCTCATATGTGAACTAAAGTGAGATCCAGAAAGTAGGAGTAATTTTATGTAGATAATTTGGAGAGAATAACCAGAAAGGCTTTCTCAGAGGACATCCATTGTAATAAACTTTTGCTTCTCTTTAAACTTTTTCCTTTTATAGAATTAGGGCTTAGTGATTAGAGCAGTTGTCCTCAAGGTATGAGCCACAGGCTGAATCCATTCTTGTCTCTGATAGCTTCAGTCCCAAGGAGTGAACTGCCCCATCAGAGGCCAACAGCGAGTGGAAGAGGAGAGGACAACACTGTCATCCTTTCTGCTGAAGCTTTCACAAAACAGGAAAGAATCCATGAGCCAAAAGCTATCACTTACTGATTCAGTTCCTAATCATACATGACCAATGCCACTCTTTTGATTCACTGCAAAGGGCTTCACTCCATGTGCTCAGAGTTTTAAAACTTTGTACTTTAGACATTTGAGGCGTCAGTTCTCACCAGGAAGTACAAATGCGCCTTAAGAGGAGATGTTTTTATCTATAGTTAACCTCCCAGGGAGCCTGCTGTAATTCCCAGTCAAGAAAAAAAAAAAATTTGATAGAGGGATGTAAATGCCTACAGGCACTCAAGTACATCATTGCTTTGCAAGCAGACAGTGACAACAAGGATGTAGGAAGAGGCCAAAAAAGATGAGCCTTGTTCCTCCAATCTATTTAGAGGATGTGATTAAGATTGGACCACACTTGATTTTTGTTTTCTAAACCTGTTTAACTTATGGCTGGCTAGAAGCAGCAAACCTTGTGAGAAGGAAAAGATACAGGTATTGAAGGCAATTCCCTGACATTTTAAGATTCCATGGATTAATTTTTCATGTATTTATTTTTGGAGAGAGAGGAGGTGGGGTGGAAGAGGTTCTTGTTCCAGTTTCATGTCCTGTTATTTGGAGACTGCAGGTTGAGAGCTAGTGTGATATTTTCAGAGCCTTTTACAGGGATTTAGGAGTGAACATAAGCAAGAGCGCAGATAAAAAGTGTGGTGAATACTTTAAGGTTAATACTTTACTGTGCTATAAAGAACATCCCTATAGAAAGAAAGTAAAGAAACAAGGGGTACATTCAGACCTTAGGGATCTGCTCCCTCCCTGTCATATCTCTATGCTTTCCATGCACATCTTCACTATGGATAGATATTAGGGGACTAAAGAGTGTTGAAAGTCGACCTATATATGCTCTCCTTCTTTACCTTGTAATTCTGCACAGAGCACTGAGAATGAAAATAGATGTTCTCTAAAAGTTAAGGTGGATCCTAAATCTAACAGAAATATTCAAGTAGAGAGGGGAGCTAGGAAAAGATTGTGTTGGAAAATGTCTCAGCACTTGATTTTTCAGTTTTTAAACCTCTGTGTCCTTTCTAGCATCTAGTGTGCCAGTCTCATAAAGAGAAAGACTAATTGGAAATCTCTGTGTAGCAACATTTGATGCCTCATTTGCCCAGTGTCTGCTCTATACTTGTCTTTGCCTGTTACATTTAGCTATTTTTTACCTTGCAGTGCTATATGAAGCTCAGGTGTATGTGGCAGAAGGGTAACGCATTTCATCAGCATGCAATAAATGTGCATTATTTAATGGATTTTCAGCTAGCCGGTTTCACTCTTAAACTCTCTGTCAGGAAAATAGTATATGATTTTGGCCAGGAAATGTACAATGCAGATTGTATCAGTGGTTTGGTCAGACTCCATTTGCCCAATAAGACAATGACCAGTTCTGCTAGTTAAGTGACATTTTGAGGATATACATATTTGTAGTTATACAGACAATTTTTTTTGAGCAGTTATTTGATAATTTTCCCGTTTCCAGGTGAAGATTTAGATCTGTACGCCTATGTGCAGTTGCATTTCTAATCTCCTCTTTATTCTTTCAATATTTTTTTGGAAAAAATACACTCGTAAAAAAGGATTTCTTAAATAACAAATGTTCAAACTGAAAACCAAATGTAAAACAAGAGAGGCTACCAACTAATGGGAAATGTATGGCACAGCAATGTAAAATCTGTATATGTGAACAATTGTATAGATACACAGCAGTTTCAAAATACAGTTTAACAGCTCCTGTGGTGTTTTTTGCAGCATGCTCTTTCTGACAAGGCCAATGTGAAAACATTTGATCCAAAGACAACCTGTTTACAAGAATGCCTTATCACTACTTTCCAGGAAGCTTACTTTGTTTCAGAAAGTTTTGAAGAAGCCAAAGAAAAGATGAGGTAAATATTTCCCTTGACTGAAAAAAATCAAATTTCCTCTTCTTTAGTGGTCAAAAAAAGGAAAAAAGAAGTGTTAATTTTCTCTTTTCCTTCAGAGACTTCGCCAAATCAATCAATCGTCCCTTCTCTGTGTATTTCAATCCATATACGCAAAGCATTGAGATTCTGAAGGATACCAGGAGTATAGAAAATGTCGTCCAGGACCTCCGCAGCGATCTAAACACCGTATGTGATGCTTTGAGCAAAATGAACAGATATTTAGGAATTTGATGTGTAGCGCTGTCATTTGCTGTCAGCTGCTTTTTCTGTAGCCAGTCTAATAACATCATATGATATGGCTAACTTCTCAAACGCATCAGTTTTCCCTTTACAGCTTGGCTTGTGGCTTGCATCATTGTGTAGCTCTGTCTAATTGTAACGTGGAGACAAACCAAGGCAATGCTAATTTGTAAGCATGACATGGAACGTGGCAGAATGTAATCATCAGTTCCTTGACATGATGTTGTATATAAGTACACCATTAAAAACTTGCCTGACAATGGTTTACTTTCCGTAAGTTGATTCACTTCAATGTATAAGAAATGCTGTTGCTGATTTCATTAAATTTGAGTTTATTCCTTTATAATCTCTTTCCTCCCATAAGAATCCAGAAAAAAATTATTTGCAACATTTTGATTTTCTTTGTACGAGACTTTGTTTTTAATTCTGTAATGGTGAAGACAATGTTTTGCTCATCTATCTGTAACAGAACTGAGTGTCTCTTGTGACTCAACAATACGATTTATATACCACGCCGACATCAGGAGAGCCATGTATCAGTACTAAAAGGTCTGTGGAGATATCAAATTACAAGAACTCACAAGTGACAAATGTTCAGTGTGGCTGAATAATTGCAACACAATAAAAAAATTGACCAAACCATCTGACACTTCATGTAGAAAGGCAGTTCTAGTTCATGCGTGTGTTTCCTGTGACAGTCTTGAGAGCACTTCCTCTGCAAGGGCCATCTGGGAATAAGAGAGGAAGTGAATGTATTAATTCTGGGTTGTTGATGTGAATATAAGCCCTTCTACATCACTGTGTGCCTTCCACATTCCCTTGTCTTTTGAACATACTCCTGCCTTTTGTGCATAATTTGCACTTTTTCCTCATTATGTCACATGCAACCTTGACATGGCCATGCATGACTGGGTCTGTGCTGTTTCAGTATCACCACATATAAAAGGATGAATGTGGAAGTTGTTATTTAATTATAGCCAAGACAATTATCAGTTATTAGATTACTTGTGGGGTGATTAAATCATAGAGATACCTAAGCTGCCTAGCTTGTACCAGATAGATGCAAGTAATACCTGAGTTAATAAACTCTAAGTTAGCAAGCTCTGACAAAAGTGCAAGCTCTGCCTAGGGAGCACAGTGCAGAAATATTCAAGTCGGCTCTTATCTGGAAGTAATAATTATACGAGTCTTTCCTTTATCTGGATTATTCTGCTCTCCTATTAGCCAATATAATGGAGAGTTGACTATATCACATGGACCCTTGTTAATGGAAGCCCCATAGCTTATGCAGATCATGGCAGCATGGGTGAAAGTGTCATAGCTTGTGTACATATATGGAAAAGAGGTATCTATTGAAGCTGCTCTGCCGACTGAAAGAGTCATGCAGATACTCCTAGGCGTTGTTAGCAATTTCAGCATAAAAAGAGCAGCACTTGATGTACCCATATATCCTTAAATAAGAGGAAATCTATAAGGATAATTTTCACAGGGAAATATGCCACCTCCTCAAAGATAACTATGAGATAACAGAAAATGCTCTTTTCTCCGAGTGGTCCCTGCTGCATTCTAATGCTGCTGTTAATAGAGTGCGGAAAAATCTAGTTTTAGATTTAAGTGTGACTGCTGTTTATACAAATGAAGAGTTCTTGAATTATCTCACGGGGATCAGCATGCCGGAGGAGTTAACTTCCTGGTATTAGTAATAACTCTGTTAGCTAGCACTTATCACAGAGGAATTGCTGGTAAGTTTGGCATGGAAGTTTCTCTCTCTTTCTTCCCATGGAGTCTGGCGAACCTACCCCTTTCTGGAGAAAATGGACTGTACCGATACTTTCAGCACTAAACCATGTCCCTCAACACCATGTCTACTTCCAGGGAGGGAGGCTCAAACCTTTCAGTGAAGAAATTTTCCCTTGTCCATTCTAAAGTTATCCTGGTGCAACTTGAGACCATTTCCTCTTCTCCTGTTATATGGGAGAAGAGACTGACACCCACCTAGCTATAACCTCATTTTAGGTAGCTGTACAGAGTGGTAAGGTCTTTCCTCAATCTCCTTTTCTCCAGATGAAACAACCCCAGTTTCCTCAGCTGCTACTCATAAGACGTGTGCTCCAGACCCTTCACCAGCTTTGTTGCCCTTCTTTGGATATGCTCCAGCACCTTAATCTCCTTCTGGTAGTGAGGAAGACAGCATTTGAAGAGTGGGCTCACCAGTGCCAAATACAAAGGGGTAATCACTTCTATAATCCTGCTGGCTACATTACTTCTGATACAATCCAGGATGCTGTTGGCCACCTGGGCATACTGACAGCTCATATTCAGCTGGTTATGGATCAACACCTCCAGGTCCTTTTTTGCTGGGCAGATTTCCAGCCATTCTTCCCCAGACCTGTAGCATTTCATGGGGTTGTTGTGGACCAGGTGCAGGACAAAACATTTGGCCTTTTTCAGTGTCATACAATTGGCCTGAACCTATCGATCCAGCCTGTCCAAATCCCTCTGCAGAGCCTTCTTTCCATCCCTCAAGCTTCTCTTCCCACCTGGCTTGGTGTCATCAGCATCAGCAAACATACTGAGGGTGCATTTGATCCCTTCAGCCAAATCATTGACAAAGATGTTAAACAGAACTGGCCTCAGCACTGAGCCCTGGCTTACACCACTTGTTACAGGCCACCATTTACCACAACTCTTTGGGTCTGGCCATCCAGCCAGTTTATTACCTAGCAAACAGCAAACCCATTTAAGCAGTTAGTTTTTCCATGAGAATGCTATGGGTAATGGTGTTAAAGGCTTTATTAAGGTTGAGGTAGACAACATATACAGCCCTTCCCTCATCCACTTGTCATAGAAGGAGATCAGATTGGTCAAGTAGGGCCTGTCTTTCATGAACCCATCTGGCTGTCCTATACATGCTGCATGATGGCACTCAATACCATCTGCTCCACAACCTTCCCTGGCACTGAGGTCAGACTGACAGGCCTGTAGTTCGCTGGATCCTCCTTCCAGGGCTTCACTATGGTCAAGAACTGACAAAGTATTGCTGCTTGCTTAAGTAACATAAAACCATGATGAGTAACAAAGATCTAAATCTTAGGACTTTACTGAGGTTTTCCCTTGACTCAGGATTATGCAGGAACACTTTAAATACTTGTATTATATCTGCCTTTTTTTCTTGACTTTTCTGAATAGCTCAAAACAAGAATTTCTGAGTAATAAAACAATAGAAGCATATCTTTGTTTTGTTTTGTGCTGTTAGCAAGTAAATCTTACTATGGATTAAGGAGAAACCCTTGAAATCCAATAGTCATTTTCGGACTAATGATGGCAAGGAAACTGTCTACAATGGAGGTATAATGTCAATGAAACAGAACATTGTCAAAGGATAATGGGCTCCTGCTGCTAGATATATGCTTAATCCAGTGATTTTATTCCTATTATACAACATGATTAAAAATAAATTAAATATAATGGGCTAAGGGATAGGAGTGATTTAGAGACACAATTGCGCATTGTTCTTACATAGCAAAGCTGCCCTCTTACAGGCTGCAGAGCAAATTGTCTTTGAGCTTCAGCCAGTCAGGAGCCAGGACTGGGAAGGAATGCTTTAAAAAGTGCACTACTGCACTTTTATGAATCAAATAGTTCCAGCTTAGCTCAAATTCTTCTCTGTGGTTTTTATTAGCAAATTAAGATCAACCATGCAGCAATCTCCTTGGATGACAAGCTCATTTAGGCATAATGAGGGAATTATTGACAGTTATCAAATTACACAAACGTTTCATTTAAAATAGGCCATATTTATCTAAGGTACTTGTTTAGCTTTAGTGAGCTGGACTCGGGAAATTGGAGTTCTGGCTTAGGCTCAATTATTTCCTGTGTAATTCTGAACTGATGCTTTATGGGTCTGAGATATATGCACTTGCTTTGCCTGCACAGAGTAAATGGGCCCGAGCATAATGAATGTAAAGCATTGCAGTGTTTACTACCAAGCAAAGTCTAAAATGAAAAACAACCCTCTAAGATGTTGCAGCAAATACAAATAGCAAGTTTCATTTGCAAACCGAGATATGTTTCATGCATTTCACTTCGTTTGTTCGGTAGAGAGAATGGAGTGGGGAAGGTGTTAACATATTGTGTTTTCCTTCTCTACCTTTTGAGACCTGTTTAGGAGCCTGTTTAAAGTTTAGCCCTTCAGTACACTTTCTTCTTGCTATGATACCCTAATGTGATGGAGAAAATTCCAGAAATGTACCGTACAGTAATATATATTTACTGTTGTGGTGTAATGGATTACAGAAGAAAGTTTCACATCTTCGACAGGATGGACTGGCTCATCAGGCTAAAGCTGCTGAAGGCTTTCACCTACAGACTGCTGGTAAAATTCCAGCCCAGTCAGTAGTTATTGAAAGCTATTACCGGCCAGCAGTCTCCTGGTTTCTGTGTGATGAACTGGTAAGCTGGGATTGCTTAGTATGAAGTAGAAAAGACAGAGGGGAGACATGATAACCTTTTTCAGACACTTAGAAATAGTTACAAAAACAGAAGGGCCAAACTGTTCTCCAGCCTCTAGAACCAGTGGACTTAAACTGCAGAAAAGGAACATTAAGTTATGGAAGAGTGAAACGTGTGGGACAGATCACCTAGGGAGACAGCAAAGCCTCCATATTTTTTTAATAGACCAGCTAAGGCTGCTGTCTTTCTGGAATGATGTTAGCACAGTCAGTTCTATCTTGAGACTAAGGAAGAACTTTTGAAGTCCCCTACAGTGGCTGCCTGGAAAAGGCTTTGTCTTGGTCATGGAAGGGCTCCAGCTGGCTCACAAGAGCAGTAGCGGTCATCAGCCACCACTGCAGAGCATTTGTACATCATCTGCACCTCTGCCTCCTCCTTCAGTTTTTGACTAGGCCTAACGAGTGATTCTTCACATTTTTGTCTCTCCTTAGGGAATAAATAGGTCTGTAGTTGGAGTGTAGCCTTAAATGCTGACCATGGTGGTCTATTTTAAGTTAAAACCCATTTGAGAGAGCTCTGCGTGTGAGTTCCTTGGTAGTTACAGCTACCCAGAAGCAGAAGACTGACAATGAGCAAGCAGCATCTGTCATTGTTGTAAGCAAGGTCTAGAGCTGCTCAACTTTATAAACAAAACTGAAATGTATATTTCATCCTATCTGTGCCTGTATTTGGCTGTCAAGAATACTGTGATCTCTTGAACAATCTGCAGAACCTGGAGCTTTTCCAAGCTCCTGAGCCTGAGTGCTCCCTCCGTTTGTCTTGATGAAATCTGGGCACAGAGCAATCTGTTTGCTTTAAGTCCCTTGGTTTCCAAGGGAAAGAAACACACTGGTATGGTCCAGGAGGGAGCTTTGGTTCCGGATACACCTGCTGCTCAGCCTGCTGTCACATTAAGGGCCTGGTAAGGATCAATGCAATGGTCTTCCATTCAGGAAATCAGCTTTCCACCCTAGCCTGGAAACATCTCTTCTTGTGTCAGCAGGACAGTCTATGCCTTTTAAGAAATATGGCAGCTTCACTTCTGTCTCAGTAGGAACCATTATCATATTTCCAAATAATTTGCAAAGGCAGTACTTCTGGTATTGTTACATAACAGCTATGCTCTGTGGCATCAATCGCTCCAGCTCTGGACACATTTCACAGACAAATTCTTGCCTTCACAGGGACTTGTTCCTTTTCCAGGCTTTGTAATACATTTGAGAGACAGAGTTAAAAGAGGGATTCTAGTTATACTAGCAAATATTTATTAGTAACAAGTCCCTCTAGCTGACACAGAAAGACTGTAGAGATGTTCCTGGCATCATTACTGACAATTTCCTTTAACTTAAATGAGCTTGGAGGCTAAATAATGTCCTCAGTTGAAATACTGCATGAAACCTCTGTTTCATTTTGTATCTGGTCCTAGAGAAAAGGTAAGTAAACACAAAATAATCAGAATTTGGAGATGTCTGTTCAAAACATTTTCCAACAATTAAATTTGGTTTTTAAAAGACCCTGCAACACCTTAGAGTGAGAATTCATATTTCCTTGCCAACAGCTGAAATGTTAAGATGAGGTTAAAAATATGTGCTGGCATCTTCTTGGGATTTGGCCCGGAGTCGACTACTCAGGTGGAAGAAGTGTGAAATGGGTTACACAGTCACATGCTTTAGAATGCAAGTGGGTGATGGATATTCAGGCAGACATTTTTTTTTAATGTAGTCAGAAATTTCAAATGTCCAGGAGAAATAATGGAGAAGACGCTTCTGTTGCCACATGCCACCTTGCAATAAAAGCATTGAGGTTATAAAGCAGCAGGAGGTAGATTTTAGTCCATGTTAAACTGACGTATGATCTGAAACAAACCAATACGCCTACATCACTGGCTTCTATGTGAGATCCTGCATGAATAGAATTCTGATAACAGAGCAGCAATAAAGCACTCCAGAGACAAACAGCCCTGCTTCCCCACAGGAGACGAAGCGGGTGATTTGAGACGAGTGTGGCACAAATAAAAACACTTTTATTTCCTATTAAATCAATCTTGTTTTCTATTTCTTTTGCAAAACACCTTCTGAAATGTGTTGTTACTTTATTTTTCTGTAAGGTTTATTAAGAGATGTGTTAATTATGGAGTGGTTGATATTCAAAATACTTTAAACAACAGTAGACTTATGCCTAAGATGCAATGCTCTCATTTGCCAGGGCTGGGTGCACCTAAAATGCTACCCTCCCTCACTATCCCTCCTTGTACTGAATTGCTAACCTCAGCAGTGTGAATAAGGCCAGCTAATGGTAAATGAGTTTAAGGTTATGCATACAGTGGATTTACCACGTCCAGAATTTGTCCAGAGGATCAGTTTGGTTGAATGCCTCTTTAATGGTTACCCTTGATAGATTACTTGCAGGTAAAGTTATGAAAAACCAAGTGTCTCACATCAGATGGGAACCAGGGAGTCAAAAGCTCAACTGCTGCTAAACTAGCACATGTTCTGAGGCATTTTAGTGCCAGTGCCACTCAGTTCAATTAGCAGTAGCTCAAAATAGATTTCATAGTTGCTGCACTGACAGGCTACATTTTACCTCCAGGTCTCAATGCAACCACTCTCTGAAGATGGATCTGTGTCTGCTAGAGCAGGAACTAGAGCTGTAAGTCAAACATGCAAGGCCTGTTCGTTATTTAATTTGAAGGCATTTTTTTAAAAGTCTCTTTTGCAAAGTTATCTCCAGAATAAAAATGCAGTGTGTGGCAGATGCAGAGGCAATGATGCCTGATCTTTTCAGAGATCTCATTGCTTTCTCCCACTGTCGGTCAGCATAGTTCGTGGATCCAAGGGAAGACTCTTGGCCTATGCTAATGGACAAGGGCAGAAACTACAAAGCCACCTGAGTCCCAGAGAAGAGGTCCTATTCCTAGCTGCTCATGTGACCTCAAATGACCACTGTTCATTTTCTTTGACTTGTTTTTACATAGCAGCACCTCAGGCTTTTTCTGTGGCTATTTGTTTAGTGGAATCCATTAATAGATGTTGTCGTATGTGCAGGAAAGGTAGTAAAGACAATTGTCAGCAATTTTATTTCATGTCTCTTTCAAATCTTTTCTTCTCATACCTGGCTTCTGTTATAGCTGCACACCAGCACCATTCCTATAAATACCAGGTGTAGAGGACACGGTCTTCCTTTCCAGGCCTTCTTCCCATTGCAGAAACTGTGCAGGTGGTCATTCTCAGCTGTCTAGTGTAGCCTCGCTGTTCCCTGAGATCCGTAGCGAACAGTGGATCTGAAGGGCTGCATGAGCTCTAACTGCTGTGTGCATACAGTGCTGTTTCTGCACAGGACTTTGCTGTGCAGAGCTGGGCAGCCTAGTGCAGGTCTGAAGATGAATATGGAGAGTTAGCACACAGCTTTGCCTGGATTGGTAAGCCCGGCCTCTTTGCTGGAGTGAATATAGAGAGTTAGCACACAGCTTTGCCTGGATTGGTAAGCCCGGCCTCTTTGCTGGAGTGAAGCCATTCAGGATAATCAGGTCTCTCACTTGTACCAATACAATCTTCCTTGCTCCATTCCAGAGGCAGAGCTGCTTTAAATAGCTTGCTTAGGAAGCCTAACGCTTGGGGACTATTAAGAATGTCAGCAGCTCCCCTGGACTTACAAACGCAAGGAAAGTGCATGGGCAGCCTTGTGGTACCTGTAGGCAAGTATTGATTCTCTCATCACAATGTCAGCACAAAATCTGGTGCACAGACAACATGCAGTTCATGGGAATTCAGTCTTGATATGCTGTCTCTCAAAAAGCTCAGGAGAATCAAAAGGGTGGCTGCTTGCAGCTGGATAAGCACGAGGACCCCTATATAATTCTCAGTTTTCCTGCCATTACCTTACTTCTAACGGAGAGGAAGACCAATATATTTGTGAACGCTATGTAAAAGCTGTTGCATTTTCACCAAGCGAGAGCATGATTTCTCAGAGTTGGGAATGAAAATCTGTTTCGAGGGAGTGAATTAGGTCTCCGATGTAATGCTTCTGATTTGCAGAAGAGAAAGGGGAAGTTCTAAGTGAATATAGGAAACTGCAGCATTATGCGTTGTGAGAGCAATTCTTTCCATCCTTGTAGCTAATGGACTGAACAGAAAAGGAACAATTTGTTTCATGCAATGATTCACCAACTCTCTGGCAGGGTTTCCAATTCTGAGCTCAGTTTCATATTCAGCCCCCTGTTTACTAGTGAAATAGTACTATTATCTGTCTACCTCTTAGACTTAATAAACAGGCAAGGCTCTGGTAGTTGAAAAGAATAAAAGTAACTGTATAAATCCTGGTTGTTTAAGGCTGGAGGGAAGGGAAACGAAGAAAGTGTTATCTTTCCAGTGGGCTATTGGAACACCCCTATAAAAATGAAGTTAGATTCCCCACAAAAATGGATCCAAAAGAAATATGCCAACGGAACTTGATTTTCATTTCTGTTTAATGTTTTTTCCCACACAGGTTTGTGAAGGGAAACCACAAAACAATTTTCCATTTGAGTCCACTTGTCAAATTGTCAATAGTAAAGTAGCCAGAACTGCCACAGCTGAATAGGCCACATAAAGCCCTGGTGAAAACGGGTTGCTTCCCCCAGAGGCATTTGGTAAATGTGCTAAGCTGCTTTACAAGACAGGACAACATTTTTCTGCCTCTAACCCTGGTTTTATTTTGAACAGAAATCACTTGGACTATAAGGAGTTTCAGTTTTTAATCTGGAAATGTTTGTGAGCTGGCCCTGACTGCACACATTTCTTACTCATGGGATGAGAGTGTTTGAATGAGGGAAAATTTAGGAACAGCCTTCCAGAAGAGTGTAATTAGTCGCTTGTTAGTATTGACTATACATTAGTGCTTATCAGGGCTATTTGGAAGTAGATTCTGGACAACTGTACTGTAAAAGGGCAAGTCCTGTCCCAGAGTATAAATTCAGTAGAACTTTAAAAATCCAGTGAAAATCAATGGGTTGGGTGTAAGAAGGCCATGGCCGTGAAAGCTGCTTATATGGGTAAAAGCCTGCATAGTTGAGGATTTGTGAGTCTTATTTCAAATTACATATATAAAATGTAAAAAAAGAGCTACTTGTTGTAGGCCTTTTCTGCTAGATGGTGATGAGACTGTCACTTTGTGGGAGAATATGAATCTACCTCTTATGCTCACCACAAACAATGAGTATAAAGTTGATGCTAAAAATACTTGTAGTCTAAGAGCTGCTTAAATTGATAGTGGCAGAAGCAGTCAATGTGGGTGCTGAAGTCTAGGATGTTGTTGAGGAGGTAGGGTGGGCAGCAGAGAGGATGTGCCTTGTTGGGAATTGCATCCCTGAGTGGCTTCAGAGCAAAATATGAGCATGATTTTTGTAGTACTTGTTTTGCATATTGTTCCTCGAGACCCAAAGGGGAAATCCACATAACAGAGAGAAAGCATGTGCCTTTTGTCTTAGAGATACAGTAGAAATGGGTCAGAAGGTTAGACAAAGACAGCCTATATTGCTTTGGTAAGTGAGAGACATTTAAAATTATCAATAACAGAAGAGTTGTAGTTACCTAATCTTAGCACATTAATGAAAAAATGCCCTTTTTTGTCATTTTCTTATAAATGCTAAGCTTCTTCTGTCCATGCACAAGAGGAGAATCCTCAGTTTCCATCTCTCAGTGGCACTGCGTTAGAGATGCCTGGTTATCTGCTGAGTCTGTAGTTGATTTTACTGCTGCCCTTTCTGGAAGCGGTACACTGGGCTTGTGTTTGCTGGGCAAGCTAGCAGTAGTGGCTCATTGCTGGGATTTATGGTGGTACAATTAATCCACTACCTGTAAAATGGAGAAACACAGCGTTCCCTCTGGATTGAATAAGTGAATATGGGGCAACAGAGGCAATTTTTTACTATGAAGTGATTATTTGAGGATGAAATGAAATGTAACCTGCGAATGCTTTTCTGTGTAAAGTTAGGCTTGGGTAGTTACTGCATACGTAGCATTACTAGATGTCTCTGTTCGGTTGGATGACTCTCTGTGTCTTTCTGACCTTAGCAAGTTCCAGGCGAACCTTGACAATGGCTTGAATTTAAGTGAAATTTGCCATTTTCTTTAGCTGGAATAAATAATATATCTGGAGGAGCAGAAGGAGTCTGCCTGAAGAGTTACTCTGCTATGATGATCCTTGACAGTCAGGTAATTGTTTGAGCTAAGAAGTCTAGATCGTGGTGGCCTCGAGGCTATCTTAAAGTAAGTCTAGGCAGAATTTGCACAAAGCCAGTGCTATGACTAAGGAGCTACAGCAGATTTCTCTGGATGCCCTTAAATTCCTGAGTTTTTGATTTGTACTAGGCATAGCATAAAGGAAAAAAAACCACACAAACTGGGGAAAAGAATGTTTTCCCTCTGTTGGTAAGCAAGTGCTACAAACAGAAACATTCCATTTCCAGCACCACCACATTCAAGAGAGGGACCTCTCTGCTTCCAGCTTCCCTGGGACTGTCACTCCTGAAGCTGTGTAGACCGCATTTTTTCCCTATGATTCCACCTTGTGACCTTATTTTCAGTTGCCTGGAGTGCTACAGCAAGCTGAAAAGTGGCTGGTGTTTCCCTTTCAGAAGACGGCTTCATCTTTGCTACTGCAGGAAGCACCTTTACCTCTTGCAGATTGCCAAAAAATGTTTTGTAGCAAGATGACAGACAGTGCATCTACTTTCACTCATTGGCCGAAGTGCTTGCAGCCTGCACACATCCTTCACTGTCGGACATTTCCCAGTACTGGGGTCTGTTAATCTCTAAACAAAAATTAACCTAGTCTAATCTTTTTAGAAGATGAAAGCAAACTAGCAAACTGATATTTTATTGCCCTCCCTCCCTTCTGTGTTTAGGTTACCATTTACCCTAACTGGTCTTGTGTGTGGCTCCTCAATCAAGCAAAACTGTTTTTCAGTATGCATATGGATAGTATGTATACATGTATTAAAAAGAGACCAGATTGGTTTCTAAGCAGATTTTAACATGGTCTCCTATGCTGTAAATGGTGCCCTGGGTTCTGCGAAGTTTCATGTGTGCTTCTCATGCAGAAAATAGAGCAGACATAATGTAACTAACCCATAGTGACTACCAGATGCCTCAAAGTGTTCAAACTTGTAGTAAATTACTGTTTTGTTTGGTCTGTATCCACTCTGCCTTCTGATGCTTTTACCTTTGATGCCCTGTGACCTCGCTACGAATGCAATGCCTTCTGCTCAATGCTTGCACGGACAGATGGACAAGGTGCCAGCAAGGACTCTCAATAGTCAGTCCACTAGATTTTTGCCTGTCATTCCTCAGAAGAATTATAACTGATTAGGTAAAGCTAATGGTTGCTGACAACTGCTTAACTAGTCTTAAAAGAAATACTGTCTCTGCAAAACCGGAGTCTTTTGACAGACATTTAAAACTTCACTCCTCTGCCAGATGCATGTGTTAGTCAGCATACTTCACCAGCTGATCACATCTCATAATTACAGCTACTTGTGCTAGCCCAGGGAAAAGCTCAGTTTGCTTGTCCAAGTATTGATTAACTGGTGTAGTCAAGATTACTTTACTTCACAGAGGATGGATAACCATTAATAATGTTATAATTACAGACCAGAAAGTATGGTGACGAGGGGCTGGATTGGAACTTCAATAGATAAGGAGGCAGGCATTGTTTATATAGCCCTGAAATAGTTATAGCTGCTGTGTTAAAGGGGTTAATTAACCTGAGGCAACCGCTAATGACAAGGAGAGTTTAATGCCCTTGGGCTGCGTGCAGAAGGGAGCTTGGGGCAAGACCAGAAAAATATTTGCCCAAGTGACATCTTAGGGCTGATGTGTGTGCAGGAGCATGACAAGGCAGGTTCATGGATGGTATTTTGTTATCACGAAACAACAAACAGAGCCATATCTGTGCAGAAAGTGTGTGGAATTTTAGTCACTGTTTCCTGTCTGGTCAGGCAGGATGGGGAAGGAGAGTCTGGATTTCACACCCATGGTAGGTGAGAAAGCGCGGAGTGGCACTGGGACTTCCTCTCCTCCCATTCATGTAGATGCCCTCATACTCCAGCTCAAGACACGCACTGACCTTGTCAAGGTGACAGTCCTGCTTTGCTGGTTGGCAGCTACACAGTCCCAGAGGGAGCAGGAGGAAGGAAGACAATTTCAGGGAGAAGGGTGGCCCCACGCAGGGCAGGGCAGGACTGGCCAGTACTGCATTTAGCGGAGCAAAGCAGGACAAAGGGGGAGAGTAACAGAAACAGAGAAGCTGGCATTGCCAAACAATCCTGTGCTTTTTTGGAGTGGTAACACTGTTGTGGGATCAGCACACAATGATGGATTGGAATATCTGTTGGCTGAGGAAAGTCTGGGAGTACTCAAGAAGAGAAGACTATGGGGCAATTCTCGATGCATGCCTGATGGGAGATAGGGACAGGGAAGGAGAAGGTACCTCTCAGGGATGCCCAGTGATGGCAGTGGCATAAGCTGCTGTACAGGATATGGATCTTGAACAGAAGAAAAACATGTTTACTGTGTGGGCAGTCAAATATTTGCACAGTTTTTCTGAGATATTGTGGAGTCTGTGTCATTAGAGGCACTCAAAACCTGGTAGGACCCAGCCTTGAGAAACTTACTCTGGGCTGGGACTCAGACTAGACAGTTTCCAGGCATCCCTGCTAGCCTCTACCATGGTGAGACACTGTGACCAGGGCATTTCAGAAATTCTGCTGATATATTTGTAATAAGGATGTCATCAGAAGTTCCAACATCTCTTTCCAAGCCAAATATAGATAATGTTATGGATTGCATCTTATTTTTGTAGTAGGAACCACAATGCTGTCTGCTTAATGTTTTCTGTGATGACCATTTTCCATGTTTTTGCTTGAGACATTAATCACTGATTATTAACGAATAAGCTCTGTTCCTGACAGACTAAGATCTCTTCTGGTCTCCCATAAATAGGCTAAAGCAAACTGAAGCATGTAAAGTAAATTGCATGGTAGAATGGCATTTTGCAAAAGAAGAGAGCAACTTGTAGCTCATTCAGTTTGTAAGCCTGATGCTGCCTTATTCCTCAAAGTTAGCTGCAGCTTTGAGTTAAGAGTCTAACAGCCCCTACAGCTCATCAAAGAAATCCTGTAAAGATCCTCCCAGTGTAGACTAAGATCAGAGGATTTTTTTTTAGAGCTTTGGGTGTCAAAGTCTAAAGTCCAGAAGCGAGGTCACTTTGCCCTATTCTGAGGGTGCTGGAAATCTCTGGTGTTAGGTGAACTTCCAGAGAGCCCCAGATATAATCTCATTCTCCTGAAGTTCTGGAGGTGGTGAAATAGGACATACATGAAAGATATGACTTTATGGATGGGGTGAAAATTGAGAACATTATTATCTGGAGACAATACATTCATATTCTTTGACCCCATTATCTAGACTTCAGCTAATTTCAAGGTCTGTTCCAAAATTAGTGTCAAAACAGTCAATTCATCCGCTGTTCACCCATGACATGGAACAAGTGTGACCATTCCTTGTGAATAGTGACTGCCCATGGGCCGTGTGTGTGTACTTGTATTCCCTCATACAGCCCACTCTTCCACATAGGTCCATATTTACCTATGTACATTCATGCTAATTTCAATCTCCTTACATGTGAGTATATTTCATCCATCTGATAAGGATTAAAAGGCTCACCCCTTGCTATACACTTTATATTCAAAAGACCTAGAGTTATACTGATGCCAGGAGAACAGCTTTTAATTCTCCCTCTCAAGGCATTAAACTACCAACATTAACTTTCTATGCTCAGCTCTTAGGGTCTACAAGGAAATTTGATTGCAGGTATATTGGCACATGAATGTAAATCAGGTAGAAAGTTGTAAGCAAAATGAGTATCAGGCTAAGATGTGTGGTGCTTTATGAAAGAGAAATAATGAACCAGTTTAAGATCAGGCTACATTTTTTGTTCTTACAGTGGTGATAGTTTGGGTGTTAAGTGTGGGCTAATTGTTTGGAAGTAGCAGGTTGTGAGACCTTTTGTTAATGAAAATGTGGAGAGCTCTTGTGTCTCAACCTGAAATATAAAATATCTTTGCCAGGGCAAATCTTACTGTTAACTTGATTTATTTCTGTTAGTGATCTGTATTCCCTTCCTCATCCACTCCCCTTACAGTTCTCCAAAAGAGATAGTCTTTCATATTTGTTGATTTGGATGCATAATCCAGAGATGTCATTTTTATTTATCGACTAAATCCTGAGTAATGAGATGTAGATAAACAATAATCTGTCCAACTCGCAAATACTGATTGCATGCTGCCTCTTTACCACTGCTATCATCACTGCAAATGCTTTATTAGAATTTATGGGGTAGTTGTGAAAGTAAAGAGATTCTTGGGAATTTTACCTTTCCATTCAAGCTAATGGAAAATATCTCAAAGCTTGAAGCCCTCTTCAGCAAAATCATTGGAGCAGGTCCTGCTCTTTCTTAAATCAGCATGGTGACAGCTTGAGCACATCCACTGAGTGCCACAGTGACTGTCTGATCACCCGGGGAGAGAAGTGTCTCGGAGACAGGCAGATCCCAAGCCATTTTGGTAATTACAGGTGAAAACTAACAGCTTGCCAGTGCAGATTCTTCAATGCCCAAGGCTTGTGCTTACAGTAGGAGCCTCCACAGCACAATTGCTGCATTCAGTGATTCCACAGCATCTTGTCCAAGGGGGCTCTAGGGAACTCCCTGGGGAGAGCATGTTGTAAATAGAGTAATCAAGACATAATAAATATAATGGACAGTAGTTTTGCAAGCTCCTGAGCAGCTGGAGTCGAGATACCCCATGCCAGTTAATGCAGCTACATGATTGTCAGGAGCTGTCTGGGCATCTAACCAGGCCTTTCAGGTGCAAACAAAAGTAATGCTCCTTCTGTTCCTTGATTGCTTCTCCCAGTAACATTTTCATTTTCCACCAGCTTAATCTTGTCTGTTCTCAGGCTTTTGCCAGGCATTGAATAGAGCGTTGTCCTTGTTATGGAATGGAGAGGCACTTACTGTCAACCTTGACGTCACCAGCATTGACATCAGACTGTCAATTTTCTGCTAATGTAGGAGTTAATTAAACTGATAGCCAGCTGGTAGGAGAATGTCTGTGTCTTCAACAGGTCTTTTCCTGAACTTAGGCATTAGTGCCAAAATAAAGGGTCTGAAAGTGTGGTTTAGGCAAAGGCTAGACACCTAAGTCAAAAAGCGTGGAAAATGCCAGCTCCTTTCTCATTTACACCCTAGAGGTATTTGAATCCTTCAAATGCCACAAGGCTTGCCTCTGGCATTTCCTGGTGTCAAAGTCCAAGTGTAATTTCCCATCAGGCATTTCCCTGAGGAAGTCTCCTGAAAGTCACAAACAAGTTGATTGGAACAAGGAGTACTAATTTCACAAAATTAGGAGTGCGTCATGTTTCCCTTTTAAAACCAGGTAGGGAAATTCCCCTCCTTCCTCCTCCTAAAAACTGTAGCCATCTGGAAGCAGAACTGACCAAAGGCATAAGAGGTCTTCTATCTGAGAAACGAACCCAGCATGTCTCATCTATGTTGGACTTCCCAGGTACTGATGCATGGTCCATCTCCGCCAAGAGCCCTGGTTCTGTGCATCAAGAAGGGGAGGAGGGAAAGATGAAACCTGGTGTCAGGACATATTTACTTGTGGTTTACCTCTTTTCCTTAGCTTAGAGTGAGTATTCCTCCCAGGGGTACAGTGGGAATTTGAATTAGCATGAAAACGATCTTACTTCAATTAAAAAAAAAAGTGAATTCTATATGTTATTTCAAGGGGATACTGGCAGTTTGGCAGCTGCATGAGCCTGCATTGTGAACAGACAGGAATGAAGGAGGAAGGGGTAACCCTTTATTTTCAGGATCAGGGAAGAAGAGTGTGATTGTTGATAGAGCAAGCTCCATGACATTACCTGCACCAGGCACCACGTGTACTAGCAGATGAGTGGCAGCACAGCACCAGTGGGACTACACGTGTGCCCTTGTAACCACACAGAAAGGACCTACATACTGGTTTTAGTCTTTCCTCATACCCTGAGGACACCACAGCAATGACTAAGATGGTTAAAACTACTGACTACATTTTTGATCCTTATTGCTGATGATTCCTGAGATAGTGGAAAACCAAAGCTACAATAGTCCTTTAAAAAAAATTTTAGGTTCTGAGTTGAATTTGGAGGACAAGTAGTCTGAGAAAAAGAAATTATGTTCTCTTTTAATTTAACAAGGTGAGTTGTTCTGTGAGTCTCTGGAAAAACTGTAAATGTAGAGACTGACTGTACTATTTTCTGCAAAGACAATCCTCAGACTAGAACTGCTCTTAAATGGGTACTGAACTGTAAAGACAAGAGCATGAATTGGAGCTATCTGGAAAATTTCATTTAGTCTAAGGATAAATTACAGATTTTCTCTGTCATTGCATATAAAATAACTTCCTTGCGTCCAACACTCAGCTATTTGATGAGTTAACAGGACTGGCGTGATTGTGTTGTAGAATGCAGCTCCTGTTAAAACAAGTGAATTTCTAACCATTTTGTTTACCAAGAAGAGCTTCCCACAGTCTAATTAACATACTGCTTTTTATCTGAGTCTGCAGATAGCCTTAACAGAAAAGTGTGAACCTTTCCACCACATCCATCTCAGTAAAGTGCCAGCTTCGCACTCTTAGGTTTCACTCAGTGTCAATGCTATTTGCTTTATTGTTGAGTGTTTTATCTGCCAGTTTGGAAGGAGTGTGCTGGGACGTGCAGGAAGGGAAAGCACAGGAAAGAAGAGCGCTGATACAGAAAGGAAGGAGAAGATATCAGCCATCCTCTGCACGTGAATAATGGACTGGACCCATCAAGTGGCTGCAGAGCAAATGGAAGCTGGAGCTCCAGCAGTCTCATCCAATACAACTTTCTCAGAGGGTAGCCACTTCATGTGTTGTGCTGCTAACAAAGGTTAAAATCTTTCCCCAAAGTCAGCTGAGATTGTCCCTCCTGCAAAACAGGCTGGTTGCTTCTTGTCCCTCTGCATTGTCCCACTCCTTCTGTTGTAATAATCTGAGTAATCATGGAGATGAGTGCAAGGGAATATGTATGAATATCCTGAGTGCTGTTAACTGGAGATGTCAGTGGCAGTGACATCCCAGTGGCTCCATAGAAGCTCAAGCCTTCTGCCTGACCTGTAACCAAAGTGCACCAGTCTGCATTTGCCCTTGGCTCCATCATAGTAGCTCCTTCCCTACTCAGGTGTTTTTGCAAAAGAGCTCCCCATTCCTCCTTTTCCCCTCATCTTTCCGAGTGAGTTTTCCATACATTGCAATTAGATTCTCTTCTCCATGTCACTTGGATGGGACTCTCCATTTTTAGCTCCATTTTTTCTAAGCTTCTCTCAAGGTCTGTAGCCAGGATGAGAAAGAAGTGGCCACCTTTTGGGGACTATGACTCCTGAAACCTCTCTAGTGCTTCTGGTGTGAATATTGTAGCTTTGTGTGCTCAATTTTGTAATACATGCATATAATGTTCCTCTTCACATAGAAGAAACCTTAAGGATATGCTGCAAAATGCTTGGCTTCCATCTTTTAAACCTAACCACCAACTCCATGATTTTTTTCACCCTTCTCTCTGTGTTGCAGCTTTTTCACACCTCTTCACTTCAGGGCCCCTTTAAATACACTAAAGAGTCCCTGCATCTTTGGAGAAGAGATGGTTAAAAAGGTGCAGGACTATCAAGGGGAGATGGGGCTGAGCAAGCCTGAGCAAAAGACATGAGTGGCTGAAGTCAAGCAGGGGTAAGGACCTGGAAGGCTAAAGAAGAGAGGGCTGCTGGAGCCTGTCCTTCATTGACTAAATGAAAAATCCACAGAGCAATAAAAATAAATAATTTTATGAGGAGTTAGATAAGCTTGTAAGAGGAAAAATGGTAGGGGGTGTAACTGCAAATTGAGAAGGACAACAGCTGAGATGGCTTTCCCTATTGCTGTCTGTCCTCGAGTTGCCAGTAGCTCATTTGTGAAAAAAGCAATCAAGAGTAGTTTATGATGCTAAGACATTTCAATGACTTGCACTCAATGAAAATCAGTGGTGTTTCTGCTTTAGCTAGATATTCCTGCTTGCAGTTAAAAGCATTTCACTGCCTGAAATCCTATTTTCTTAAACTTGGCAATGAGTAAAATCACAAGTTCCTTAACAAAATCATCTGAGATTAAAAGGGGATGTGTTGATTAGCCCTGCAATTAGCAGGAAAACTCCACCTCTATGGGGCACTCAGTCCCTTCAGATTTCCCTTCTCGAAGCTCTCTAATCACAAGATGCCATTCAGATTGTAGATTGCCACCATTTAATTCATATGGTATAAAACTCTGATTATGTGTCATTGTGAAACACTCACAGCCAGGCCATAAATATTTCCATCAACTTGTCTCTTTACCATCCCCAAGACTCCACTTCCTGCAATACAGCTAATCCTTCAAAATGCAGTTTGCATTTTGGTTTCTGTGGAGCTGACCCATACGCAAAGGAAATGTTTCCTTAGGAACAAGGTTAAATGATAGGCTTATGGACCTACTCTCTTATTTCCCCTTTATTGTATGATGGAAATGTTAGATGTTGTGAATGGTTCATCATAACATATGCCAGCAGAAGCATGCCAAAAATAACAGTCTGAAGCAGCACACGGTATGTAACGCTTGCCTACTTCTCCGAGAGTTAGAGAGATCATTGAAACAACACATGTCAGATGCTATTAATGTCATATTGTCGGGGCCATCTGTTAGAGCCCAAGATCAAGACCTGCTGCTTTCCCTGGAACAGCAGCTCTGCAAAGGACTGTGGCAAATTAAACTAAATCTGCTCGGGCCTGGGGAGTTCTTCTGAGGGGCTTGCTTGTTTTATCTCAAGATTTTGTCAGGGATAAAACCAACAGTATATTTTGGATATTATTCCAGAGGAAGTCTGGGGGAAGTATTTTTAATTCTTGGGTTTTTTGCTGTTTTTGTGGGTTTTTTTCTTTTTTCTTTTAGGCACTAAGTAACAGGTACAAGATAAGGACTGAATTGTCAGAGTGGGATGTGTACATTTGCGCCTACAGGTGTGTTTCTTAGGAAAACATGTCCTTAAGTGAAGTTGATACAAATTTGCACATGCAATTATTTGCAGCTAATAAGCAGTAATTTGACAGCAACCTGCAGCCAATTAATGCAGTTGACTACACAGGCACAAATTTTCAAAGCAAAGCAAAGACTTTTGAAGTTGCGTATAGAATTTGGATGCCAAATCCTCCCGGTGGCCTTCAAAATCTCAGTTAGAATACCTGTACATCTGTTTTATATATATATAATGTGAAGTTCTGTATGATTTTGGATCCACAGGGAGTTTTGCTACTGACAACAGTGGGCTGGATTTCACACATGCACTTACTTTATCAATGTAGCTACTCAGCGATGCACATCTATACATATGCATACAGATATGAGTTATCAATAGTATTAACATAATGGCACAGCTTTTAGTTGCCCTGCATTCATGTAAGTTTATGTAATGGGCATATGTTTTACTGACGTGTTTCATAACATTTTTAAACAATGTCCTTACTGACACCAGAACACTAAAGAATTAAATGTATTGATGTGGAAGATGAGAAGTCTCTGTTATGAAGACAGGCATGGTTCAAATGCCATGAAGTGGGAGTAGTTTTCAAATGTAGGTAAATGACATCATAGATCTGGAATATTTTTGCGGAGGCTTTATTTTGCTGTGTGTTGGTGAAAGACTTGGACCCAGCTCCTACCCATTCTATACTTTCCAGTTAAATAAAGAAATTTCTATGAAATCTCAGCCTGAGTTACAGCATAAAAATGCTTTTCCTACAGACTCAGGATGGGAATTTTCATGAGAGTACCCTAGAGGAGCCCAGCACAAGGGACTACCATAGCAGAAGACGCCTTCCCAAGGAGGGTACAGGACAGAGCCCAGGGAGGAGGAAGCTTAAAACTGGTACTGAAATAAGAAGGGACTCGTGTTACTCTGCAGGGCAGGAGGGAGGTGCGTGGGGAAGAGAGAAGTCTGCTGAGGATACACTGCTGGCAGTGCCTTGTCAATCTGCCCACCAACTGATTCTATGTTTTAACTAATGATAGCTTAATGTAAAATCTGTGCATGGTCCTTAGAGTTGGAGTAAGATCCAGGTACCTTTTTTCAGGAGAGCACTCTCACTGGCAGAACAGAGACTGGAAGTTTATTAATTGTGCCTTCAGGGCTTGGGGAGGGAGCTTTTGCTTGTGGAGGTCAGACTCTGGGGAGAGGAAAGTAGCTTTATGCTCACAGCAGTTTTATAATCTACTGCTGTTCTTTCCTCTGCGTCTCTTGCAGGAAACTGGTGTCAGAAAGATGCTGCTGTAGCTGTTGCCAGTCAGGAGTAATGGTCCCAACTGCAGCACCCTCTATACATATACCATTGTCTGGGGATACTAATAGTACAAACTGATTATGCAGTGCAAAAGTATCTAACAACCTCGTATTTGTTTCCTTTGCAGGAGAAATCCCCCAAGTAGATCTCTGTCACGCCTCCCAGCCATTTTTGCTCATTGCAGTGTTCAGTCAGTAGTGTTTGAAACATTTTATTGGAAGACTTGTTTATTTGAAATGCACTGTGTCCAAACTAATTCAGCTGAGACTGATTTTGTGAAAACTCTTGGGTCCTTGGAGGAGGGGAGCAAGGTGGCAGTTTTAGGGCGAGGCAAAGTAAGTGTTGAATCACAGGTACTGTGGAGTTACTTGTCACCCTCAGGAGGAGCTAGCCTACAAGAGAAGCTTCCACAATATAAAAAGAACCTCTCTTCCCTCCCTGTCTGAATTTGATCTCAATGTTATTTGGGGTAGAAGCATTTTCCTGATTTTGAAATTTGTGCCAAGTGACAAACTCCCAGGACAGGGCATTTCAGCTCAGCGAGACTGATGTTCTTGTCACTTTTACTGCCACCCCCAGCACAAATGAGTGGTGATGCCAATTCCCCTAAACAGCTTCTGGCACCTGCCTCCAAATGGGACTCTGGGGGGATCTACCAGCAGACTGGTTCCAGCTGAGGGACCACACAGCTTCCAGCATCTCCAGCCTGTGGCAGGTGTGCCAGCAGTCAGGACAACTGATCTCAGTGGGCTGTCTTGGACTGAATAAAAACTTGAGATGCACTGACTGACACATTTTGGGCTGAAGAGTGTGGTATTTTTTGAGTAATCTTTGTTTTGACAGCATTTTCAAACAATTCCAAAGGCCCTCTCAAGATTTCCCACAATCTTAGTGCTTGTGTTCCTTCTTTACTGGCAGTTTAGGTAGGCTTTCCAATGTAATTTAGTATCCAGCCTACATGTGAGTAGAAAAACTCTCCAAATTAGGTCCACTTTTAAGGTGTCAGAGAAAGAACAAACAGTTCTTAAATGATCCAACCAGCACTGAGACAATTCCTATATATATTGTAGTAAGTGGTAATAGAAAACTTTTATAAAGAAAACCCTAAACCATCCCAAACTGCACTTTCCATGAATGAATTAAAACACAAAGCCTGCCTGTGGTCTGTAGGAGTTCAAACCCAAGATGTGTCAACATGAGTGCCATGTCCAATCTCAGTCATAACAGCACAGGGAGACTATTGCTAGTCCCACTGCCAAGCACTAAGTAATTCCTTGCTGGAAGATGTTTGTTAAGCCCCAGTAGAGAGGGAGGCAGCTCTGCTGCAGAGGCTATCCAATTATGTGAATTTTGCAGGAAATACTGTAAAAATATTCCCTTCCATGAGCCTATTTTTGAGCTATTGTTTCTCTAGAGATGCAATATTTTTGTTCTGCATAGCTTTTTGTGGTGCTCAATATGTGGCATGTTTCAAAAAAATTGGTGATTAGAAGATCGGAATGTGTAGTGTAAAAGGTGGCAGAAGGATTTTTTGTTTGCTGTTTTCTTACTTATTTTTCTTAAGTTAGAAGCAGGCTTCTGATGGAGAATTCAAAGAGCAAAGCTAAAATGGGTTTTTCAATGTTAAGGAAATACAAGCTTCTTTGTTTACACTGAGAATATTCCCTAATGAAGACAACCTACATAATAGTATATATGGGAGAGGTTGAAGCCAGAGCTATTTCTCCTAAGGGAACTGTGAATTAATACGTGTTCTTCTCTTTCCCTCTCATTTCCTTCTCTTGGTAGTAAAAAGTATATCCATACTGTAGCTTCAATCCATGCGGTTTAACAATCCTAGACTGGTTCCCCTTGGGATGTAGCAGAAGAGGGGAGGTGTATATTTAGGAAAGGAGATAGTTTGTCAAGAATTAAAGAGTATTTTGATCAAAGCAAGACATTTGAAATGCAATAGATTAAATGGAGATGATTTCAAATATGTTGTCTAGCAATTCTGTGCTGCTTTTGCTGCACCCCATGGTTTCTGGATTCAGCGGCAGAAAAAATACCGTCTGTCTAACTGAGCCATGCTGTTGTAAGAAATGAAGACTGCCAAATATCCTGTCTCTGCTAAAGGCTGGCAGTGGGTCCTCAGAGAAAGAGTAAGAGAAACCAGGCAAGTTCCAAGGGAGCCTTGCCAGTACCCAACACTGGCAACCCAGCTCCCAGGGGCTCTGCCTCCACAGTTGGGAGCCTCTTTCCTCCCTGGAAAGCTGCTCTGCTTGGATCCACTGTCCCTCATCAAATCCCCTTTCCTCTGCCAATGCAGGAACCTTACCCCGGAGATTTTTGTGCTTTCAGATATGTGCTACTGTGCTTCCCCGTTGAGGGGCAGCATCAACGGCGAAGGCAGAAACTGAGCCCTTTTTCTACCTGGTTTGATGGGTCCAGTCCTGTTCAACATTTTTATCAATAACATGGATGAAGGCATTGAGTGCACCCTTAGTAAATTTGCAGACAACACTAAGCTGGGAGGAACTGTTCACCTGTGGGAGGGTAGGGAGTTTATTCTGACCCTGTACTTGGCACTGTGAGACCACACCTTGAATATCGTGTTCTGCTCTGGGCCCCTTGCTACGAGAAGGATGTTGAGGCTCTGGGGTGTGTCCAGAGAAGGACAATGAAGCTGACAGAGGAGCTGGAGAATAAGTCTTATGAAGAGCAGCTGAGAGAACTGGAGTTGTTTAACCTGGAGAAGAGGAGGCTGAGGAGTGACCTTACTGCTCTCTCAGATACCTAAAAGGAGGTTGTGGAGAGGAGGAGGCTGGCCTCTTCTCCCAAGTGACAGGGTACAGGACAACGGGAAATGGCCTCAAGTTCTGCCAGGGGAGGTTTAGACTGGATACCAGAAAGAAATTTTTCACAGAAAGGGTCACTGGGCACTGACATTGACTGCCCAGGTAGGTGGTTGAGTCCCCATCCCTGGAGGTATTTAAAAGATGTGCAGACTAGGTGCTCAAGGACATGGTTTAGGGGCAGATAGGAATGGTTGGACTTGATGATCCAAGAGGTTTTTTCCAACCTAGTGATTCTATGATTCTATGAATTTCCACTGTGCCAAACACCTCTTCCTAGAAAGCACACAGTCAGAGAGCTGTTTAATAGACTTCTCACATCACTGAGGGGAAGCTATTTATTCATTTTATCTGCCTTTTCCCCTTGGGAATTAGTTTAAAGCCTGAAGTGGCATCAGGAAAAGCTAGAGGAATACAGACAGTTCTTGTTTTGAAAATTATCAAATGAACCCATTTCCCACTGTTGCTAATAATGTCTTCCATTATGCTTTTAATGAAATTGTATTGACATATTTATGTTCTAATAACAAAAAAAGGTACTCTGAAAAAGCAGTTTTCAGGAGTCGAAATTTTTTAATAA
Source organism: Coccyzus lansbergi (assembly GCA_033558105.1). NCBI lineage: Eukaryota > Metazoa > Chordata > Aves > Cuculiformes > Coccyzidae > Coccyzus > Coccyzus lansbergi. The sequence continues at coordinate 3,313,368 of JAUMJK010000290.1, read as the reverse complement.
TGGTTTTGTAAATGATTTGTTGATTTTTTTTTTTAAGTCATAAAATTCAGCAAATGAACAGTGGATAATTCCAAACTGCAAATGAAATGTTCTCTGAACTGTGTCATTTAAATCCTTTAAGATGTATTTTCTGCTGCCTGTCCTTTAAATTTGATGTCCTTCATTTTTAACATCTATGGGGAGCTGGCTACTATGTTTAGGAACTTCTTCCCACACAACCCATTTATCTGCTATTTTCCTACTCTCCTATCACTGGGAAAACAGCACTTTGACACACTATTTTATGATTTATACTTTAAAATACCAACTTTATCCACTTTCATTCTGTCCTCAGTTGTTGAATTCAGAGCGACTTAAAATAGGAACTTTAGCATCTGTTTTGAAATCATTAGGGATTAGCCAGAAAATTTTGCAATTATTCTGATGAGCATCTGTCAGATTTTTTTGTGGGGCAGTGGTGAGAGCTTCCAGATAGACTGCGATGGTCTGGTGGATCTGGAGCTGAATGACTCCTAAGCCTGGGATCCAATCTGTTAATTGTAATGCATTTCTGGTTTTAATAGTAAATGATGTGTAATTTTTTATCAGTTTTTTTTTTTCCTTTGTAAACTCATAAAATGGGGCTGAGAGCTATGTGTTTTCACTTCACTTATATGAGTCAGCCAGTTGCTGTATCCAGCTAAATTAACATCTGAATTTGCTTTCATGAAAAAAAGGGCTAGTGCTCTCGTCCCAGAGGTCACACCAGACTAAGAAAATAAAGGTCGCGTTGTATCTTGAATTCAGAATGTACAGATGTTATATGAAGATAAAATCTGAAACCCAAAAGGGAAAGGAAGACATATTTGCAGCTATACCATGTATATGTAAATGGTAACAGATGATTTACTGCTGGTATCCTTTTTTCCCTTTTAACAAAACAATATCATAAAAATAGGCAAACAAGAAAAAACAAAATGAACTAATGAATAACAACACATATTCAATCACTCTTAAACATGAGACTGGGGAAATATATGCTAGTTTCTTAGGATATGGTCAGTAAATATATAGACCCTTAGTGGCAAATCTGGCTTCTCAGAACATTAATTCCTATATCACAAATGAAAATAAGGATATAAAAATCAAAAATAAAGAAGAGAAACAATACATATACCCATGAGACCTCTGTACAATCCAAATCAGTTGTCTGCAAGAGAGTTAAAAAATACTTTATGCATTCAGGGAATATAGCTTTCCATCAGAGAAATAAAATAGATGTATCTAATGTAACAGCACTGGTCTCATATTTCCTTCCTCTGGGGTTTACTCAGATTTGATTTCATAGTATCCATGCTTTTCCCTTTGAAATTCACCATCCATTGCTCAGACGTAGGGACAAAGAATATTTCAGAGGCAGAACTCTTGAAACAATTTTGCCCATGTTGTAATTTGATTCTCTTTTTCAGCCTCCCCTGACTGCTGTGACTTCTGGCTTGAGTTTGGGCTGAGTAACTGCAGAGTTCATCATGTTCAAGACACAGTAAGTACAGAGCTAATACATCATTTCATCCTCTGCGGGATGGGAGGAGACATGACATCAAGGAGTACAAGGAGTTTGGCCCAGTTTTGCAGCAAAGATGTGTGAGGTACCTTTCAAAGGTTTATGAAGAAATGATCTTTTAAAGTAATTTGTCTAGAAATCAAAGTGTTGCTCTTACAGGAAAATTCATCTATCTGCCTGTTTATTATTAGCTAACTTAGGAGGGTGGCTGTAATGGCTTAGATAGGTGCCACGTTTAGATACGGGCAGATTTTCTTTTTTCATTTCTTTCAAGCATCAGTCCCTCTGTGTGCTTATGCCTTCAGTAGGACTGCAGAGAGAGAGATAGGTTGCCTGTAACCTCCTCCATGATTTAACTGCTGCAGACAGATAAGCAATGCACACAGTTTTACCTGAGAATTTATGCTGTCCAAGCGCATTTCCTGACAAAACCACAAACCCTAAGGTGCCTGAATTGAGGCAGCATTCATGGCTCTTGCTAGAGACACATGCAAACATTAAACAGCTTCTGCTGCATTTCAGGGGTTGTTTAGCCTGGAGAAGAGGAGACTGAGGGGAGACCTCATTGCTTTCTACAACTACCTGAAAGGAGGTTGTGGAGAGGAGGGTTATGGCCTCTTCCCCCAAGTGACAGGACAAGAGGGAATGGCCTCAAGCTCCACCATGGGAGGTTTAGGCTGAACATTAGGAAAAATTTTTTCACGGCAAGGGTCATTGGTCACTGGCAGAGGCTGCCCAGGGAGGTGGTTGAGTCACCTTCCCTGGAGGTGTTTAAGGTGCAGGTGGATGAAGTGCTAAGGGGCATAGTTTAGGGATTGGTGGGAATGGTTGGACTCAATGATCCAGTGGGTCTCCTCCAACCTGGTGATTCTATGATTCTATGATTCAGTTATATCATCAAGCTGATGGCCATCTTGGTACAGCCACTTTTAATGTACACACTGGGTGTAGTCAAGAAAGAAAAATGATGTTGTAATGCACAGATTTAAAACTTACAGTGTTTGATTAGACACTAATGCATTGCATCTTAAAATCATAAGTTTTACCATGAAAGAAGAAAAACAAATCAACCTTATAATTTTTGCTTACCCTACTTTACCTAGAACTCACACGTATAGTATATTTTATGGACAAATATCATGGTTTTTAGAGCAATGGACAATCGTCTATCAAATGAAACCACATACAAGCTCATGGTGAAATATACCCATTCCCTTTTTCTTGTTTATAATCATTACATACACGGTACTTAAGTGACTGTAGTCTCTAGGTGTCAGTGTTCAGTCTCACAGAGAACTGAGGCTCAGATGGAGTAAATATGTTCTCGAAGGTCACATGAGATGTTTGCAATAGGAATAGGAGCTGCAGCAAATTTCTCTGGTAGATCATTAAATGAAAGACTGCCCTGGCATGTCTTTGCCAGAGCACTACAGCAGCCAACCAGGGCAGAATATGAGAATGATTGTGGCTTAGCGTTTGTGATCTTGAAGAGGATTGGTTTATGGAAAAACAATCCAATGCGTGTATGGAAACTATTCATGATTTTCATAGGATCATAAGAGCAGACTTATAGTGCTGTGCTTTAAAAGCAAGTGGGTGAAGCAATTCCACAGCAAACAGGTGTGGGACCTGACTCCCACATGATGTCTCATCTGAGTCTCAGCTAGAGATCTGCATGACCTTGAGGCAACACTCTTATGTACTCATAAAAAGAATACATTTTGAACTTCGATATATCAAAGTCTCAATTACAGGGTGAGATGCTCAGTTTCTCTCTTTATTCTATTAAATATCTTTTGGTTCTTATGACATAGAAAAACATAAACATAAACCAGAACGCGAACATAATTTAGTAGCATGGATTAGAAGCCCATATAAACTAGAAGCAAGTAAGGCAGCTGTCACCTCTAAAAGGTCTGGAATCGATTTGCTTTCTGAATAGTATAAATATTCTTAGAAGCATTCTAAGAATGATTTTAAATGATGGATTCATAAACTAACAGACTTTGTAATGTATGTGCACACAAATTTGCTCAGTATGTAGTCTATTTCTTACTGATTTTCAAAGGCTGTTCTATGTCCTTCTCAGAAAGCATGGTCATTTAAACTTAGCTACTAATTAAAATTTTAGAGCAAATTCAGAAATTATCTATTCTGATGCTTACTAAATTCTATATTGTTTATTACTTTGTCTAAATAATTAATTCTCTGATTGTACTCCTGATCCATTTTAGCGATGAGAGGAACGATGTCTTCTCTTATTGATATCTTAAATGTGTCTAAGGCCATATCAAAGGGCAGTACACTTTTCATTGAAAGTGAAACTTCAATAACACCCCCTAGGTTTTTACGAGGTTGGTTATCATCAAAACTGTCTTTACCTTGCATGCTATTTAGTTATAAGAGTTGATAATACACCAAAAAAAAAGAAGATTTCTTTTTTTGCATTGAAATAAATAGCAACTATTCAATGAATCATTGCAGCATGTGTAGTAATTCAATTTCACTCTTCAGCCACTTCGTTTTAAATAAAAATCTTGCATAGCTCCTCACCATTCCTGTCTAGCTTTAATGTTCATAGGGGATACTGGAGAGTTAGCAACAGAGGCCTGTTTATTCTCTTGATCTATAAAAGAGGAACTGCTATACAACACAGTTTAGGAAAGAGAAGTAACAGAGCAAGGAAGCTCAAGTTGAATCCATGCCCCGCGGTATGATCTTCACCTTTATTCTTCATTATCCACCATAAAAGGTGAAATGTCTTTGTATTTACTAAATGATTGACCTTGGTCTTACAATTGCCATTCAGGGTCTGCAGCCATGGAAGTGCAGCTGTCTGTGAAGCTGAGTTCAAATCACCCTCACTCTGGCTCAGGAGGCAAGTGAAGGGCTTGGATCAACTGATGGTAATATTTGGAACAGGAATTTAACCATCTGGCTGAGGGTAAAGGGTTTTGTATTTGCTTATTGATTCCCTGAACCCTCCAGCCTCAGCCACGTCTCATGGCAGATGCTAAACATTGTCATGGGTCTGAATTGATCTGGCTAATGGAGCTAGACATCACCACCTCTGACCTTTTCTGAACTTGGCATCCTCCTCTGAACTGCACCCAGGGGTGGCCTTTATTATCACCTGTGAGACAATGCTCATTGCGTATTTCCTTTTTAAGTATCTCTGCTTTATAACCCTCCTCTTACATTTACAGGTTTAGCAATAGAAATGTGAATTCTCAAATAACAAACAGAAGTTTTCTTACCACAGAGACTTCATATGCTGTGGCATCTGTAAACACTTTCTGCTCTCCCCTGTGAGTCCAGAATAATAGTGTAGTGTGTACAGGTGGGCTCAAGGCAAGAATCATCAAAAGTCCCCATTCAAATTAGAAGATCTCCCCAGTTTCTTTCTTTTTTTTTTGTTGTTCTTATAGTGGAACCTGTAGTTTCTTCTAAAGGAATGTCTGCTCCTCACACCTTTTCTTTCAAAAATCTCCCTGAGTTTTTATAAACATCTTAATGAGTAAACTTGGTAGGGTATTTCATGTATCATCCTACAGAGGCTGTAGGACCAGTCCAGGAAGGTGGTCACCTGGATTTCTTGTCTAATAACTCCTTATCTGTGATAGAATTTAGCATACTGGGACAGGATAAATAAATTGCCCTTTGTCACCTACCACTAGAAATTCCTCTTCACAGCATCACTTTAAAATGAAAGTAGTTCCCCATAAACATTAAATTGATGTTTCAGCTGAGAAAAATAACAGTAACTTTTGAAAGAGAATTTTATTTTTTATACTCTTCTGGTTTAATAGACAGCAGCCTTAGGTATCTGCAAGTACATCCAGAATATGTAATCAGACTGTGCTGAAACCAGCACAAGATTCACCTATCTCCTGTAAATAGAACTCCTAAGAAAGGTGCTTGCACTACAGCAATACACAGAAATCACCACACATACTTACAAAGTGGTCTCAAAATGTACCTTTAAGGGGTAGTACTTTCAAGTAACTGCCGTTGTCCAATTTTGTAATCTGTCATATGGATAAATGCTTCATTTACCAACTGGGAGGGGACCACAAAGATTTGTTGTTGTAAAAGTTTGATTTTCCAATTCTTGAGACTGGAAAATAAGGTACAGATTTGTCCTAGCCTTGTGGCAGAATTGACAAATTATTAATTCCATTGATTCTCACAGCTGGGAAATTTATCAAACTGAAATGCATTTGTATTAGCAAAAATGGTTACGGACCATGGCATGGAAAGTCCTCTTCTTGTGCTCTTGCTTTTATACTTTGACCTTTTTTTAAAGCTCTGTTACATGCCTTGTAAAGAACCCAGAGAAGTAGATTATGAGCCCTTCAACTTGTTTTCACCTGTTAAACTCAATGCACTTTATGTGAAAATTGAAAAGTGTTGTGGAATAGAAATATTTGCCAGCCTTCAGATGGATTTGCAAGGAGTGAAGGGCCGCACGCATCAGGACAACCCATTGCACTCACAAGCTGCACTATTGCAAAGGACTTTTGCAGGGTGTAAGACTAGGAGCAAAATTCCTTGATTTCAAGAAGAAAACACTCAGATTCCTCCTTGAGTGGGCTTTGCCTATCCCAACAATCTTTTGACTCTGGCTGGTGCAGTGGTAGTTTAGACCACTGGTGTTGCTGGTGGTGAGTGCTCTGCTGCTGCAGGGAGGAGCTGCATTTCCATGGGAGCTCAGCCGCTGAATGCCATAGAGGCAAGTGAGAATACAAGGGCCAGGGAGATCCTGATTAAAGTTCCATTTACTGATGCTCTCCACCAATTTATATCCAAGTGCTAATTTGCTAATTAATGACTGCTTATGAAATGCCATGTGTCAGCAATGAATCACTTACTTTTGTTGCACTTCAGTAGTATACGGCTAACGAGCAAGGACAACTCATATAATTAAAACCTAAAATAGCCTTGTAGGTAGGACACAATCAAGTGTTTATATCTCACAGTAGTGGGTGGACGCAACTATATCACTTTCCTGCCTTTGCCTTTGCTAGTTTTACAAGAAAGAAGATGGAAGCTTGAAAAAGATGTGGGCAGTAATCATCTTTTTAACTGTAGTAGTATGAAGAATTGCATTACATTTTAATAGAACTAAAATCCTGCCAGGTACCTGTATTTGGACTAAGCTTAAAATAAGAATGTCTTAATTATTTCCTCTAATAGGCCTCATAAACCTCGAAACTAATTAAAAAATAAATAAAAGTGAGAAACAGCCTGGATGAAATGGAGCAATTTAGTGCAAAGTTACAACAAACCAAGTAGTTTAGTTCTCCACAGCTGCACATAGCTAGGAAAACTGAAAAACAGAGTCAGACCCTCTGTGAATTTAAATAGGCTGCTGTCCATAGTTTAAACATCTTGAAAAATCTGCACTTGAACCAGTAAACCAGTAAAAACCATTCAACCTGCTTGTCCTCGTCAGTGCTTGCACAACCAGGATCTTGTAATTTCATTCATGAGAGATGAAATCAAGTCTTTGGAGAACATTTGTTACATCCAAGTATCGTAGCTACTATTAGCCCATGTGCCCTGTATTACTAGTGACGTGTAGAAATGACATAAAGCAAACTGTTTCCCAGATTCAGCATTAGGAAAACCGAATCCTATCTCTTCTGCCAAGGGATTAATGTTTCTTGTTGACTGACTTATTCTGATGAACATCAGGAAAGAAGAGAAGGAGGTCATTTAGTCTATATTGAAAAGATAAGGGAAAAAAGGCATTAAGGAAGACATGGGCAGAAGAATGGACTTCTTAGGTTTTTTTGGATACAAAATATTTTAATGTTTAGGAGTTTAAGTTTGCCATGAAAAACAGTTTTATGAAAATATTTGTACATTCCTCCTCTAAAAGGGACCTAACATCTCCCTCCTACTCCCTTTTACACATGCTTATGTGGAAGCTTAACTTTCTGTGAAGGAACAAACAGCTTGACCAATAATTATGATTGCTCCTGCTGGAGAAAGCAAGGAGTTACTTTTCCAGGAAAAGAGCATTAAAGGTGAACATCAATTTCCCTTGGAACAGGTTCTGAATACTTTCTCAGTGTGAGCAGACCCAGTCTTGCTGCTCAGCAGTAAGAACAGCAACAGTTCTTCCATTATTGCTAGCATGATGGATCAAAGTTTATCCTTGTTATTGTCTGTAGCAAACACCACATAGACCCTCTGTATTGGCCTCATACAGAGCTTTAAAAAAAAATCCCGAGAAATGAGGATCTTTCCTGAAATGACTTCTACGAATTCTCAAAAAGCTTTGTGAGTGCCTGACAAAAGCTCTCACTCTGGTGTACAAAGCACAGTGGGATTGCCAACTGTGTGTTTTCACAGGCTTAGTTAGAAAAAGCTCTCAACTGAGGTTGAGTGGGGAAGACCTGAATCTCCTTATTCTTGAAAACACTGCAGTCCTCCCAGCCTGCTCTTACTTGAATGTTAAGCTATGAAAACAAATGTGTTACCTGGATCTCGTCCCCACCACTATCCCCTCTGTGATCTCCAATGACGTCTTGACACTGGATAGTTCTGCAGAGATAAATTGGAGAACAATTCCTCTTGTCAACATGTGCTCTTCCATGTTTGTCTAGCTCCGTGGATGCTGTTTCTTTGCATTGACAGGACTGTGGATAACCACTCTCTATTTGAGCAGTGAGATTGTGAGAGAAGACCTTGGATGGAATGAATTTAGGCATTTTTGTTCTCTTTTGGTCAAGGCTCTGTATGAATGCAGCATGCAGGCAGGGATAAGAGTATGAGCCTGTCAGAGCATCTGCAAAATGGGCACTTCATGTTTTTAAAAAACATGCACTGTTGTGGAACAGAAGCATAATATATGCCATTAACATTAGTGTCATTGAGCAGCCTCTAAATTGCAGAGTGGTGGGGGAAAAATTGATATGAAAATGTAAACAAGAGAAAATGAAAACTGTAATAAGCTCTCTGCATAAGAAGGGTAATCTACAATTAAATATAAAGACTAAACTGAAACAATGTGAAGGATGACACATATTTCCTATTTTAAAGCTAAGACTGATGCTCTGTCTCTAACCCCCAAAGCTGTGACAAAAAGTTAATGGTGTGAAACAGAGACGCCATGTCAGTCTTCACTCTGCATTTCTGACTCTGGATGATTTATCACTTGCAGCCATTCTGTTTGGTATTAATTAAGTAAAAAAATTATTTTAGTAAGTTAGCCTGACTGTGCTGCATCCCTTTTCGAGCTTAGTTGAAAGTGAAAACAAAAGACCTTTATTACAGCTGTAAATTCAGGTTCCAAAGGTATTCCTTTGTATTTGCACATTCATAAAATTAAGAAAGGCAGACTCAATTCTCTGCTGTAGGTGCTCCAACAATTGTTATAAATGTGTTTATAAAAACTGATTACTTAGTAACAAATAACCTGCATGTATTATAACATAGCCACAAGGATGGATGTAAGCTGGATGGTATTACCTGGGAATTCTGACATTTCTTTTTTCCCTGGCAGCAGACTGGCTTTGCTTTATGCTTTGGAGGACAATGAACTATTAACTGCCAAATGATGGAAGAGCAACATTTGATGCTGAGAAAGCTCTGCTGTAAGTGCCCTGTGGGAGACAGTGCTCAGCCGTGCAGGTATTTCTTGGAACTGGAGCTGACTACCAGCCAGGTTCTGTTTGTAGCTCTGACTGCTTTGGAAATGTCAGTAACATCACCTAAAACAGGAGGCTTGTGAGAGAGGGAGATAGAGCATCTTACTGAACTACGCCAACAACAAATTTATGGCTGAATGTGAGTTACCACTACCTAGTAGCACAGCTTTCAGAGTAGAGTGGAAAACACACCCACCCTTTATACAAGTTTCCTGGTGACACATCTCTACTCTACTGGGAACTTGGAGAGACACATACCTATGGCAAGAAATTGTTTTTTTCCTGGCTCTGTTAAGAATTATTTCCTACTGCTTCTCTTGTGTCAGAGGAGCACTGGTCACTTTCTGTTTTCTTTTTTTTTTTCTTTTTTCCTTCCTTCTACACACAGAATATTAGAATATCTCCCCATTTTCTTTTTCTTAAAGGCAGGCAGGAAGAATAAACCAAATAAAGGCATTCCCAGAGAGTCTGGGTAATTGGATGTCTTGTGATTCAAGGTATGCTGGAACAAAAAAATACAGAACTGATGAGTGATGTGGCTTTTTGTTCTCCAATCAGCCGATTACAAGGTAAACATTTCCTTCTTTTTTGTACAGTGATGATAAATTGAAGATAAGACATATTTTACTGATGCAGGGGACTGGACAGTATTTAAATGCATGATATAGAGAATTTTATACCTCTGGATGTCTGAATCTCCCACTGAGTCCTCCTGTCAGGGAATTCCTGCACAAGTGGGAGATGTGCAGTGTGGATGAACTGAGAAAGGGGAAGAGTAACACAAGAGACAGTGAGTGTTGAATACCACAAGCAGCTTCTAGTCCTTTCATCTAGGTTGGAATCATACAATTTGTACATGTGTTTTTCTCTGAGGATCTAGAGATTTCTGCTGCAACCCTCCTCCAGCATAGCAATGCTGTACAAAGAAAAAACTAGTTATTATTTGAGATAAATAGATTTAACTTTCCTGTCTAAATTCATGCTAAACAGCAAACACAGCATAGAATACCTTGTATGTTTCATATGCTGATTTTAACAGCTCTCTAGAAAAGAGTTTCAATTATAGTTTGCCTTGGGAAAGACTTTCTTCTGAGATGCTTGAACCCTCCCAAGCCCCATTTACAGGCCAGGGGCTGCTAAGCTTTGATATTTGCTGGAGGAGATTTAGTCCATGGGCAAGAGTCAGCAGCCCTAGCGCCTGTGATGAGTGAGAAGAAGCACCAGAGGGCTGCAGAAAGGCAACACACCACCCAGAGAGGTAATGTTAGTGCCTAACAGAGTTTCATGGAGCCAGGATTGTTTGCTTTTCTGAGAGGAAGAATTTTATCTGTTTGAAATGAGGATACATGATGGAGAATTTTAGCCTTGATGGGATATTCTTAAAAACCATTTTATTATTTCTTTTTGCACTGAAATGTCTCATTGTGTCTTATGTGAACAATTATTAGACATTTTGACATACTTTCAATTCAATTCAGAACTTAACAGAGTGGTTTTAAAGATGTTCAGATAAACCTGGTATGAATACTGGCTTACAAGCCAATTATATTGTTCACAAATCAAGAATAAAATCAAACAGAAACCTATCTGAAGATTACAGAGATAATGTCAAAATAAATAAAAAGATAAAAGAATGAGCACAGCTATCATTCCCTTGAATATTGTGAAATGTGTTTTATGACACTTGGCTGTAATCACAACTAGCAGTACTCAGGGCTGTTTGCTTGGCTGGATGTGCAGATCTGAATGTGTGTGTATGAGAGAGTAATAGTGGCTGTACAAATTAATTTTCTCATGAAGATCTGATTGCTCCACCTGTTATAGTCTTTCTACATCCTATATTCCCATCAAATGTTGCCAATTAGTTTTCAGAATGTAATTGAAGAATGAAAATAAAAGACCAAAATGTCTGATTTATAGACTGAATTGGTCATGCCCAGTGATTTTTTTTTCGATGCTGATTTAAATATTCTGTTATTAAATTGATTAATTAAATGCTGCTATAAACATGTCAGGTGGTATTTCACATCAATTTTCTACCACTGAGTGGGACTTTCACTTACTTCCCAGTGTAGTAAGTATTACTGAAACAAAGTTGGTGCTAGTCTTGTACAAGGCTGCTAAAGAGAACTAAAGAAAAAAGAAAGGGTCAAAAACATCCTCTGTAATCTCATTGGTGAAAAACATAGCATGGGCAGCTCACACTGTTTGTATGTGCTTTACCCATGTCAAATAAGAAATAAAAAAGCTTTCTTTGCTGGGTTAAGTAGAGCTGAAAGAAAAACAATAGGTTCCAAAGGAAAAAGATGATGTCAGTGATTCTTTGTTTTCTTCAAAAATAGTTTTGTGTCAATAAAATCAACAGATCACAAGCTGCACTGCTTGTATGTTTTTTCAGTTGTAGAACTGAATCTATATTTGAGGAAGCATGAAAAGTTAATACTGAAAGAAATCTCAAGATCAAAACAAAGTCACTTGCTGCAAATCACAGTGTTAGTGAAACAGATAAATTAAAAACAAATGGGTTTTAGGGAGAATATACAAGCTGATAAAATCCAGGTGGATCTGCAGGAAATTAGTATAGCAAACTGTTATAAATATTCTCACCTATAGCCAAAGAGAAGGGATTCAGCTGTTGTGTATGTCTTCTGCTCTAGTCAGAGCTAGGGTGCTACCTGTGCTACCTTTGGAGCATTGTATCTGGCCTACCTTTCTTCATATCTGGTGGCACCTGAACTCCTGCTGCTTAGCTTCTGTCTTTGGGAATAATTATGTATTTTTTTTGTTTACCCTGAACTTGCTTAGAGTCTATTTAAGCTGTACTAATGGCTGCAGTCTGTTTCAACAGTCTCTTGGAGAGTCACAGTCATTACCTGGTTTTACATTTTGAAGGAAGAGAAAAATCTCTATCTGCCTTTTAGATGGTGTTCTGACATTGATTTGTTATTTGGCCCACTCACTATTGTCTACCTATGTTCACAGAAGAGGGGGTAGCAGTTTGTATAACATGCAAAGCTAAGATAAAATAAAAAGTGGGAAAGCATGAAACCCAAGGATTTCCTCCTATAGTGGTCTTATTGCATGGGTCCACTGTCATACCCAATCCTGTATCTTCTTTCTGGCTAAGCTGAGCTTACAATATCCAAAGTGTCTCCATTTGCCCCTCAGAAATACTTGTAGATTGTTCTAGTCTGTGGACTACGTCCTAGATGTTTTTTGTTTAATGAATAGGAAGCAGTTCTGTATTTTGGATGGATTGCCACTTAATGACCAGGTCCCTCCAGTGAAATCAGTGGATTTAGGGCTGCAGAATAAAAGGAAGCACTACTGACAGCAGTACCGCAGCACCACAGCACTGCTCTGCAAAGGAATCATATATTTGCACTGTCTATTCAGTGCCTGAATATGTATATATAATGTGTGTTTGAAGATACCTAAAGAAGATTGAGGAAGTTATGTTCATTGATACACTGTTGTCAAGAATATAGCAGGCTTGTCACAGAGTATAGTTCCTCCATTGTCCCAGGATCCCTCTCAGGAGGAGTAGTCATATTTGTATAGAAAGAGATACCATTGACAACAAAATTTTCAAAGTTGAGAGTTTTTGTTGCTGTGCTTTGTTTTGGGGTTTTGGGTTTCTATTTCTATATCTTTAAATCTTACGAGCATTCTAGATGCAGTATTTTGCCCCTAAGACTTCACTTCTTTTTTTCTTAATGTATTCCATTAATTTAAAAGAAAATCAAGGCAGAGGCTGAAGATATATTCTCTGTATTTGGCAAACAGCAATTTCTATGCACAGGTTTGCCTTACAGCAAATGTAAGCCTCTTGTTTTTAAATATCCACATGGGTTCCACATTCCATGAGTCCCAATCTACATCAATTCTCTGCCACAGTGCCTGCGTGCGTTTCCTCATTCTTTTTTCTTGCTCACTGAGTATTTTTGAGTCTTAGCTGTTTAGCAATTTGTGACTTGCATTTGATGGCAGGAATTCCTACTACTGCAGTGGCAGCTAGATGCCTGGGCATCTCCTTACTTTCTGTCATTTTGTAGGTGCAAAGCAGAGACCTTTTTGTATCAACATCCAACAGGTCATTAATCATGAGCTGTTGGATGTTGATACAAAAACTGGAAACTACTTAAAGTGCTTCAGGTTCCTTTTTCAGACCAGTTCTGAGCTGAGTGAGCACACATAGTCACTATTCTCTGAATACATGTCAGAGTGGTTTGCGTTAAAGTCCTTTTTTTTTTATTTGCAGGTAAAGAGATTCCTTAAGAACTTATGGTTCAATGTGCCACAAGAAACTTGGGAGTTCGACTCGCTGGATCTGAAAGCATATACACCAGCCGAAAGGATGATAAAGGAGATAAAATTGGCATTGTGGTATCGAGGCCAGGGCTCCTCCAGATCTTTTTAAGAGAACAACCTAAAAATACTGTGAACAAGAGCAGAAAACTTAAAAAAGATTCAGGATAAACACTGAAAAATAAAATTATTTTTAACAGTAAAGAGACTGAATAAGGCCAACGGATCTTGACAAGTCAGCAAAGATCACTATAAAAGAAAGGCCTGGAATGAACATCGTCGCAGTTCAAGTGACTAGCTTTACTCCAGGTCTGTAATCCTAAGTCTGAAAAAATAGTGTTTAAGTAGCTCCAGTGGTACGTGGGTTTGGGGTTTTTTTTGGTAGAAATTGCTATGACTAAGAACAGATATGATTGGAATTTGGAAGGCAACATTTGTTATTACTAAACTTATTTGCTTATACATACAATTCTTGAAGAAATATAAAGTGAGAAAGGTTTCAACTTGAAACAAATATACAGTGGATTTAGAATATGTGAGAAGTAGCTCCTCTTAGATGCTTTCTTTTTGTCCTGGAAATACACTTTGGCAATTTCATGTAGTGCACAGGCAGCCAGATGTGTCTGTGCACCTCAGTTTGTTCGGCACTATTTGAACTAAGCATTTTACTTCAGTATACATTTTATTAAATGCAAAGCTGAGAAACAGCAAAAGCTTCTAAGCCCCATGCCAGTGAACCACACAGTAAAAGCACAATTATAAAACTACAATAAATATTTATGCACTTAATATGTATTGTAAACTGTGCACAAGCATGGAATAACAAAAGAGTTAATACCAAATCATTTTCTGCTTTGCAGATTACTTTAGGCTACCACAGCCCACCTGCTATGGGAGGAAGATTATTTTCTTTTACTAAAAGTGAATATTTTGAGAGTTTCATGTGCATGAAGAAGCAGGCACTTGTATCTGACAAGGAAGAGGTATGTGGTCTATGGGTCCAGAATCAATATATTCATGCAATATATAATTGTCAATTTTTTAGCAAGGAAACCTCCTCTCCTTCTATGAAGAAGAACTAAGACTCTTTTGTACTGTTTACTAGGCTCACTTTGATTTTTATCCTGTCAAAATAAATTATGAGATTTAAACTCTATTCTTCTGCAGAAAATAAAGCTCTCTTTTTTATTTTTTTTTTTTTTGTGAATGGAAATAAAGTTGAGAGATTAGTCTAGGGGCTATAATTATAGAAATGTATAAATGGAATTGTCAAATAATTCACTTGCAGACACTTTTTTAGCATGCATTTCAGAAAAGGAACAATTTGTGCCATGCCAGCCATCATTAATTGGAAGTTCTGTGCCTTTGCTTTAATAAATTTGCTTTGGTTACTTGGTCCTTTAAACTCTCTCATTAAGTGGACTGCACTTGTTAAGGGAACAGCACAAAGAATGCAGTCTGTGTGGAACTCTGCTTAAGCTCTACGTCCACTGATGAAAAGAGAGGAGGTGCCCATCCACTTAAGGTGCAAATACGCAGCCTCCTTTCTATGAAGAAGTGGGTGGAGAAGGAAGGCCAGAAAAAGTGATTTGAACTTCTTTTTTTCTGTAGGCCTTGGTCATATCATTGTATGAATAACCCAATCTCATTCATCCAAGGAACCAAGGATGTGATTGATTGTCATATGGCTAAACAAGCCATATGACATTTTAAACGTAAGAATGTCTTTTGAATGCAGGATCAAACTGATGATCACACACAAAGTATTTGGAAAGTAGTGGCTTCGAAGCAGCTAACAACAGAATAAAAAAGTACATTGGGATATGCATCACTGTCAAGAATCTTGTGAACTGAAGCAGGTCAGAAAAGGTTTTCTGTTGTGATGCTTCATTGCTTTGTCATCACAGGACGGGATGTGTTTCTATCACATTGGTAGATTGGTGGTCATCTCCCCATGTGACTGCATGTTCCCTGAACCTCACCCATGTACTCTTCTTACAAAATGTTGTGTTTCCAGCCAGATGAGAGGTCATCAAGGAGTCCCAGCCATAGAATGCCATCACCCAGCCTCAATGGTTTGGTTATCTGGAGAAGCTGCTTTCTTCTGGCCATGTGAAGACGTTGTGTGGGACTATGGGGAAAAAGGATAACAGAGCTGGCAAAACAATTCAATGTCCCAAGAGAGGGAACATGATCAGGTCTTGGCCCAAAATCCGTTGCTGCAGTAGAGCAGACCATACTTAGGGACTGGAGGTTGTTAGCTCAAAGACACATTAAGGTACATGTCAGTAGTGGTTTGCCTTTTTAGGTATAGTGTTTGTATACTCTGATGCAGAAAGGGATACTGAGCAGGTGTACTATGATTTTTCCTAGTGTTTTTTAGTATAATTTTGCTATTATGTTGATACTCCGATAAACGTAGTTTAAAAACTTCACACGCCGAGCATGTTAGTTTGCATATTCATTTCTGACAATGTGGTATTGCCTAGGGGTTGGTAAGTTGGTATAAGTGAGCATAAGCAAATCTAATTGTTAATGACATCAAGAATATCCTACTGATCACATCTTTAGGCAGGCACAAGCTACAGCCAAAAAGCAATTAGAAACAGGTGCCTAACTATGGTGGTGAGGGCCACTCAACTCTGTAAAAAATAAAAATAATACAAAAAGATCTCTGCTTAACTGCACCTTTGCTCAGCTGACCTATGCCAGCCTGAGCACCTAGAGGAGCCTGACTGGCATTCAGGCCAAGTGGGGAGGCAGCAGTCTCACAGGCAACAGCCTCACTCACCTTTTAGATGTCAGCCTAGTGCTCCAGGCATCCCCTGCCTGCAGAAATCACAGCCAAGCTGCTAGCACATCCAGCCTGTGCTCATCATCACAGCTTCTTTCTGTGGATATCAGTGCCGTGAGATCTTGGTGCGTAACTGCTACCAAAAAAGAGAGCCAAGAAAAATGGTAGCAAGGCTGTGGTCCAAGGGATCGACTGAAACAATGGGGCCTTAGGAGTTGCTTAAGCCATAAATTCACAGAATAACATAAAATCACAGAATCACAGAATCACAGAACAACCAGGTTGGAAGGGACCCATCGGATCTTCTAGTCCAACCATTCCTATCTAACACTAAACCAAGTCCCTCAAGACCTCATCCACCCATGTCTTAAACACTTCCAGGGAAAGTGAATCAACCACCTCCCTGGGCAGCCTATTCCAATGCCCAATGACCCTCTGTGTGAAAAACCTTCTCCTAATCTCCAGCCTAAATCTACCCTGGCGGAGCTTGAGGCCATTCCCTCTTGTCCTGTTCCCTGTCACTTGGGAGAAGAGGCCGGCTCCCTCCTCTCTACAGCCTCCCTTCAGGTAGTTGTAGAGAGTAATGAGGTCTCCTCTCAGCCTCCTCTTCTCCAGGCTGAACAACCCCAGCTCTCTCAGCCGCTCCTCATAGGGTCTGTTCTCCAGACCCTTCACCAGCCTCGTTGCTCTTCTCTGGACTTGCTCCAGAGCCTCAACATCCTTCTTGTGGTAAGGGGCCCAGAACTGGACACAATATTCAAGGAGCAGCCTCACCAGTGCTGAATACAGGGGGAGAATCACCTCCCTGCACCTGCTGGTCACACCGTTTTTGATACAAGCCAGGATGCCATTGGCCTTCTTGGCCACCTGGGCACACTGCTGGCTCATGTTCAGTTGGCTGTCGACCAACACCCCCAGGTCCCTCTCCTCCTGGCATTTTTCCAACCAGGCTTCTCCCAGTCTGTAGCTCTGCATAGGGTTGTTGTGCCCCAAGTGCAGGACCCGGCATTTGGCCGTGTTAAACCTCATGCCGTTGGACATTGCCCAGCGGTCCAGCCTGTCCAGGTCCCCCTGCAAAGCCTCCCTACCCTAAATTGAAGCATAACTAGAGAGAGTCAGTCTACACAAGGTAACAGCACTTTTGATGTGACTAATAACTGAATAGCTAAAGAATATGTTTTTACACACATGTAATCCACGTACAATTTCACACTAGGTATTAATCATATAATTGCATGTCCCCTTTTAAAATGCAGCAACAGGCAAAAGCATCAGGTTTTATTAATACTATTTCTTTGAAAACAACAACCATTGTTGCATTCTGTGCCCAGTTATGGAACAGCGTACCTACTGTCCACAGTGATACATGTCAGAGGGAGGTAAGAAAAGGATTAGTGGTTTATGCCTGCCTCATTCAGTAAGTGAACTCAAGTTATCTAAACCACATGAAATCCTAGGGTAGCTCATGTTTTAAGCTAGGATGTCCAAATACCTTGCTGGGTTGATAGGCTTAGGCATAGAGAATTCCTAAAGGAATCTGAAATAATTTCTGTTCCATATAGTGACTGCTGTTGTGAATTCATTGTATTGCTATCTTGCACAGAAAAATAGAGGAGTTTCAGCTTCAGACGTGTCCTCAGCATGTTAGACAAGAAGATGGCTTAAATGGCAACAGGGAATCTCCCTGATATAGGGAGTTATCTCAAGAATACCCACTGGTTGATGGAGGCTTCTAAAGAAAAGGAGAAATAGCAAATGCGCTCCCTGAAGAGAAAAAAATCTACAACATCTATCAACACCTTGTCAAAATTAGGTACATTTAGAATTTATTTTCTTCAGATGGATTTTCACATTTAAACCCATTCTGTTTGATTATCTATTAATTAATAAGCAAATACTTTTTTACCACAAGTCCTTTTCTTTAAATTAGGATTTTTGAGTTTTAGGCACAGACTTTACTGGGAGGATATAAATTATTTATCAGTAGTAGGGTGGTGGACATGACTGGTAAAGCCAAGTGTCATGCTATAACTTTTTATGTATCTTGTTTCCAGCTCCTGAAGTGATATGATTACTCTCCCCTGCATGGTGTCCTAGAGCGGTAACTGAAGAGCACCCCTTACACCTGAAGTGGAAAACAAGTAGAGTTACTTAGAGGAATGAGTTCAGTGTTAGTCAAGAGGAACCCATTCAAAGCTGCTTTTTCCACACAAGTTTGGAACTCCAGTGCTAAACTCAAGATGACAGAAAGGCACCACCATTCTCAGCCCAGATTTGTCTGTCTTGGATAGCTGCTGACACACATTTGATTGAAGAATGGACTTATACATTTCTCTTCCCTTGAAATCTGGAATGAATACGAGATATTTATGTAAAAATAGAAATGGTGTCAGGAGCAGAAGTCAAACTGATGATTTTTTTCTCCATGTTGAAGGTCCTGATCACTGGTCTACAGCCCCCCCTGTTCTTTCCCAGTGGCTCCAAGACACAACTGCATGGCAAGAGCAGCAGAACATCCACTGACAGCAAGTCATCCTCCCCCTTTTTGAGTAACAGTGGCCCAAATTTACTTCTTCTTTGTCAAACTTCCTGCAAAACTGTTGGTTTGGACTCCTGCAGTGGATGTTGACTTAAGTCCCTTGTGGGTGATGAGGTTTCAAGGTGGTAAGAATTTGGAGGAGGAGGATAACAAGTGGGGCTTTATTTTTGTGTTAGAAGTGAATGGCAGAAGATGTATTGTTTGGCATTTTATTAAGCAGGTGCTGGAGGGTGCCCTCTGTACTTGGCTCCTTCTTTGTGCAGAAATAATGCTAGTGGGAATTTTGTGGTCACGGTTGTCAGGGATGGAGTCTTTTATTCGCCTACTCTCATACACCTCTGCACTTCAACATTTGTTTTTTTTTCTATTAAATAAATAGATAACAATATTTCAAAGGGCTCTTTCTGGCAGCATTTATCTACTGCAGCTTTTGCATCATTTGCATCACTTGAGGCTGTTTGTAGAAAACATACTTGCAGCACGCTTGGGAATTGAAGCATGGGAGGAAAGAAAATTACATGTTTATCTTTATTTGATTTCTTAATTTGAGAAGCAGGCATAAGTTAATTAATTGACAAAGAGGTTTTAGATTTATCCCATTAGCAGTTAGAGCTGGGACTGCTGAGCTGTTAAGTACTTTTGACATGTCCAGAACCTGAGAAGACTGGATTTTGTTACATACTGTTTTTTCTCACTTCAGGCTTAAGGTACTTTTATATTTGTTGCAATATTTTGGTAAGTAGTGAGAATGCTAACAGAAGCTAATAGAAAATAATCTCTGCTTCAGTAGCTTATACAAAACGATTATTTTGCTAGCAAAGTAATGAGATGATTTTATACTACAATTACATAGTTCAAATTCCATACCTTCTCAATAGCTGGTGGTGTTGAGATTCAGAGTTCTTGCTAGATTCTTGTAAAAGAGAGCTAAAGATCAGCTGATCAGAACTACTAGTCATATTGCAGGATGCTAATAATATCAATAAGTAATAATGGACTTCCTGTCTGGTGAAAATTCGTCAGAAATCAACAGGCACCGACTCAATTTTGCCAAACTCTGTACCTGAAATTTCTGGTGTTATATCCAAGGTAACCAGATAAGATATTTATACTTAATTCAATGTCCTCTTTGGCATGTATGTTTGGAGGAGACATTTAGAGGTGACATTTAAACAGATCACTAAGTGGCAGCACCTATGAAATGCTGTGAGTTTCCTCCACAGCCGAACTATTGCTCTAGTACAATCCTCCATATGTCCTTCAATTTCTAATTCCTTTTCAGGTCACCTGAAAGTATGTGGTAGGAAAACTGAGAAGTATTTTCACATTCCATTCAGATCTCAAGTAATTTAATCAAAACCCTGAAGAGTTACACCCAAACTTGGTTTGGCTCTTTACATTTAGCATAACCTAATACTATGGCTTTATTTCCTCCTAAACTATCTGATTGAATGCTGCTGTAAATTATTCTGCTTTTAGCAAAGCAATATTTGATCTTGGGCTCATGTTTCATAACTTTCAGAATAAAAAAAAAAAACAAACCAAACCTAAGATTTTTTTTGGCTTATTTCAAAGATTTGTGTAGGTAAGCTATATAACATGCCTGCAAGATCTGAAACAACAATTCATGTCTTTGAGAGGTAGACGGACATCTGTGACATTTCATACTGTCCTGTCCTGATCACAAAGCACATAGTTTAACTCCTCTCTGACATATGTAGGATTATGGGGTAATTCTTGCTGCGAAGGGTCTCAGGAGGCTTCTGGTCCAGCCTCACATTCAGAGCGGGGTCAGCTACAAGGTCAGACCAAGTTGCTCTAGGATGCACCTGGCATGTGGGTTTCAAAACCTCCAGGGACAGAGACTACACAGCCTCATTTGGATAGTTTGCCCCAGGGCTTGGTTGTCCTCAAGGGGTAACCTTTATTATGTCCAGTCTGAACCTTTGTGGGTTTGTTTTATGTCTGTTGCCTTCAGACAAGCATTGCTGGCCAGAGCCTGGCTACATCTCCTTAATAAGCTCTTTGGAGGTGCAAGGGCTTCTATAGGATCCCCTTAAAGCCATTTCTTCTCCAGATGAACATGCTCTGGTGCCTCTGACTGTCCTCACATATCACATACTCCATTCCTGACCATCACGGTGGTCCTCCCCTGGACTCATTCCAGTTTATCAGTGCCTTTCCCATGCTGGGAAGGTCCAAACTATATGCAGTGTTCTAGATGGGCTTCAACAGCTGCTGAGTAAAGGGAATAATCACTTTCCTTGAACTGCTGTCTGTGCACCTGCTGACACAGCCCAGGGCACTATTGGCCTTCGCTGCTTCCAGGGCTCAATGTTGGCTCACACTCATCTTGCTGCCCAAGAGCACGTCCAGGACCTCCCCTAGAGAGCTGCTCCCTAGACTGCCTTCTTGGAAACATTTCCTCCTCCCAGAGGCATAGTGTTGCATTTTTCCATGTTGAATTTCATGAGGTTCCTGTTGACCCATTTTTGAAACCTGACCCGAGGCAGGGCTGGAAATACAGCGGGAATCAATTGAAAAGAAACAACTGAATTGCAAGGTTGCTCTTGAATCATTCAGGACTGAAATCTAAATACATTAAAGGGAGGAGGTATGCGCAAAGTTATTCCAATGAAACCTTGAAATCCAGAGACAGAGTTACATCAAGCTGTGTATGGTGCTAAGCGTAGTATAAAACCTACCAGTGTAGAAGCATAGCTCACAACCTCTTAACTAGGAAAAAATTAATTAGCTGTCACAGTACAGAGCCCTGTATCTAGCAGCGGCCAACTGCATAAAGCAAACATTAGGTGTCTGAGGCAATGGGAGGTGTTGTGTGTGTCCTAACACATATATACATGTACACAGCATGTTAGAAAAGGACAACAAAATGTTGATGGGATGGGCATGCCCATCGGTGGGAGCATATGCCTAGAAAATTCCCTACTTGTAATAGCAATTCATTAAAATCAATCCAAAGAAACGGAGGTACTTACTTTAGGTCCAAAGCATAAACAAATTTACACAGGCATAACTTCATTGTTCTACTTACTCCCAAAACTAGGCCTTTTTTTGAGACTTATTTAGAATTAAGGAAAGACACGAATTTAAATTAAAACAACTATTCTAATTTTTCATGTAAACAAGCTCTTATTTGATTTTTGTCTGTAATTATTCAGTAGCAAGAAAATTAAAGACTATATTGCCTATCAAAAACCTTTATTAAGTATTTGGCCCAAATGACTTGATTGTATCATTTTAATGAATATAGAAAAAATTAATCAGCACAAAAATTCATTAATTATAACACAGCAGAAAGCCACTGAAATAGACAACAATGATTCTTCAACAGACAGATAATTACTCAGATAGACTGTTTCAAAGCCATCTTGCAAATTAATCCAATGCGTGGGCAACAGATTTACCACGGGTTCATAAAGCCCTCTCAGTGCTTTACATACGCGCCTACGTATCTCTGTAGGAGTCACCCAGCTAAGACTGGCTTATTCTACATACACAAAAGGAGAAGAATTTACTGCAAATGGAGATCCTGATTTTAGGATCCATCTCTCTTTTCATAAACCAACTTGATCAAAATTGAAGGCTTTGTGAAAACCAGTATTGCATGCAGAAGAAAGCAAAAAAGATTCTGAAAATGGATGCAATTTAAAGCCACATCAGTACTACCAGCTACTGCAGTCCTCACAAGTGAGAATTAAGTTATATGTCTGTATGGATGACGTATTTTAGATCTGCAGATCTCAGGACACTATGTTTTTTTTTTTTTTTTTTTTTTTTCCTTGAATGCAGTTCCTTTACTGGTTCATTTGTTCCAATAAATGGACAGTAATCAATTTCTGAATCAGAGTCCTGAACAACAGGTGATATCAAGTGCCTGAAATCCTAAAAACCACTCCCAACTGCTCAGAAAAGAAAAATCCTGAAGAAGAAAACTGGAATACTGTCATGAAAAATATCCTGAAGAATGAAGCAGTTCAAAGTGCATGTCGGCTTCTTGCAGAACATGGGAAAGCTGCACTCTTTTTTTTTTGTCTTTAGATCTTAAGTCATTAGAACATCCTAGCAGGACTGTTATATCCAAAAAAATAGGACATATGGTTTAGAAATTAAGATATTACATATCCAGTTAAAACCCCCCACCCAAATAGGATTATTTCTTTTGCTTTCTAGTTTCCATTTTTGGTTTGTTTTTATTTTTTTAGCTTTCTGATACCAATATTTTCTCTTCAGTTAGACTAAAAACCATGTATTTTTTTTCCACATAAATACTGTGATTCACTATCAGTGCTGGCACTGCCTGTGAAGCATCAGATGGAAGAAGACTTCGACTAAGCCTGAGAAAGGCTGGAACACTAAGACTGCAGTGCACACCCCTGGACTGGCGTCTGATTGGAAGATCTACTGGTAATTTCCATGGGCCAAGTCTTCAGATGATCTAAAATGGGACAATTCTGCAGTAGTCAATGGAGTTGTATTGATTCACACCATCTGGGTATTTAGTTGGCAGAGTTACAGAGCTACAAAGCTGTCAGTGCCCCTCCACCATCACTCTTTGTGGGTTGATTTTGTATTTGCTGAAAGAAAACAATAATTGAGGCACTGATATTTCCTTGACAGATAATACTCATGGCAACAATCTTTCAGGCATTTATTGTGTACACAGTTATTAGGAACCCTGACAGTTTGCCTTCACTTGATGTTATAATAAGATCCTACAATTAGTATAAAATGCATTCAGTATTCAAACTGCAAATGTCCAGTGATAGTCATTGTTCTTGTGATTGACAGATTTTAGTGGACAGGGATGAATTTACTTAAGAGACATTTGCATATGTTTTTCAATTCACGTTGATTCATTTGAAGTAGCCAAATGCAACGTGATTTCTAGATTTTCATTTCCCTACCAGGGCTACTTATATTTGTTTTGCGGTTTCCCATTAATCCATACAATCTATTGAGTAAATTGCTATTTATTTAATTACAAATATGTGCATTTAATAAGATGAACAAATGCTTAGTCTTTTGTTCCAGTGGTGTGTAAGTGAAAGGAAACAATGACTTTGTCTCCATGCTTTGTTGGCTTTAAAATTACAAGAATAAGAAGAAAGGTCAGTTTTCTAAGCATGAGAAGGCTGTACGAGCACTGTGACATTCATGAGAACAAGGTTGCTTTTCTAATTTTGTTACAGTCAAGTGCTGTGACAGTGCAGTGCTATCTAACGAAGTGAAAAGTAGGAAGAGGACAATGTTTGTGCTGTGGAGACAGTAATGGCAGAAAGAAACCCCAAAGGATCAGTGGGGGATATAATGACACACAAGACCCTGGTAACTCTTCCTTGTAACTGCGTAGCAGAATATTCAGTGGGTTTTGATTGCTTCATTTACTATCAGCCACCTGCCATAAAGGACTAAATTACCCTATGAGTCTTCTGATAGATAGGCAGATAGATAGCTAGATATAGAACATGCCAATATCGGCATGAACTTGGAGTGCTTGCTGAGGTACATTCTCACCAGAAATTTAACCTGGCTAAGAATTCAGCTCTAATGCTTGAAAACTTGTATAAATAATCAAATCTCCCCAATGTATGTGACATCACCACTTACTTCAGTCCCCTTGGAGGTCAGAGTGTAATAGGGTGGTGGTTAGGTTCACCTGCAAATTGAAATAAGAGAAAGGCATTAAAGAACTCCTTTTTGCTGTTGCAAACATACTGCTAATCCTGGAACTGCAGAACAGCAGAGTGAGGAAGGGACTTCCAGATCTCATCTGGTCCAAGCTCTGGCTTGAAACAGGACCACTGAAACCAGATTGCTCAAGATCTTGTCCAGTCAAATATTGAGTATCTCTATTGATGAATATGCTATATCCTCTCTGGACAAACTGGTCCAATATTTGACTTTCCTGAGGGTAGATTTTTTTTCTCCTAGTTTCTAACAAGCATTTCTTGTGTTGTAACTTGTACTCTTGCCTCTCATCCTGTCTTTGGGAAGAATTTGTCTCTGCCTTCTCTGTTAGGTAGCTGAAGACAGCAAGAAGACCCGCTTTAGCAACCGCTTCTTAAGATTGCATAAATACAGCTGTCAGCCATTCCTTGTGTGCTCTCAACCTTTGTTAAGGCCCAGGAAGAAGTGAGGCTCAAGGACTCTTCCCTGCTCTTCCCTGGTCTTTCTTCCCTCTTCTGTCGATGGGTGCTCAAATCAGTATTGGTGCTGATGCTGGAGGTCAGGGGTAATGAGGACGAGAGGAACTACTTAGGTGGATTTGATCTAAGTAGGTTGTTGGGGCCTCTGTCTGTGAAGGCAAGAAATCAAATTACAAGCCCAGGCTTAATGGGAAGCAACCAATTAGGGGATATTTCATGCAAAGGTCATCCTGATTTGGGCCAGAGTCTCAGCTCAGAGTCACACAGTCTCTTCGAGAAAAGAGCTGTTACCTTCAGTATAAGATTGCTCTGCAGCACAGCAGATACTGATAAAAAAAATTGACCACACAACACATCATGTGCAAATGCTCTTTATGTTCAGCACAAATGTTTTCAGAATAATTTAAATACAGTTGTGAAAGATCTTATTGTGATTCTTGCTTGCATTTTTCCACCCGCGAGTCCATACTGAAATGCACAAAGCATGCACCAAGTAAAGAGGAGCAACGTACACTGATAGTGCAAGGACTCATTCAGTGCAACTCTGATATTGCTGGATTCAATGAGGCAGGCTGTCTTCACAAATAAATAAGTCACACATGCCCATCCAGTGCAACAAACCTTCCTTCCAGTCACTGAATGACTGCTATTAAATACAGAATATCTGACGGTGTAAGACAAGGTTAACTTCAGAAGTGTGGTTTTGATCCTACCAAACTCATTTCCATTCCTTAAAATATCAAAAATTTGACCGGGTTAAGGGAGATAGAAAGAAATGAAGCAGTGGTTCAGTTCTTCCACCTCTTCTGCTGTCCTATGTGGAATGGAAACTGCACATCCTGTCCTTTAAGACACATTGGAGTGGCTCCATTGCCTTGGAGCTCCCACAGCTGATATACAGATTGCTTAATTCAGTCTTTCCTATACTCATAGTTACTGCTCTGATATACCAATACCCAGAAGCTTCCTGGGGACTCATCTGCTTGTAAAAATCCAATGAACATCTGAGGGGACATGGCAATTTCTTACGCCTGTCAATCTGTTATTCAGTTGCCAATGCACACAGCATGTTGCAGAAGCATTTTCAATAGTAGGAAGTCTGGTTAATCTTGTAAAGCCCAGAAATAGTTCTCCTATCATCCCAATTTAAGGGGTAATTCTCATGCAAGGATGGAAACATCTACAAATTTAAGATAGCTGTGGATTCAACAGAATATTAACTGAGATACAGGGCCTTTCATGGCATGATGTAGTGAATCATAAAGTTATGCATGTACAAGCAGTTTTAACATTTTGTTTTAAACACCATTTTGCCATGCAACATCAACATAACTTTGTCACAATGTTTATTGCAAAGCACTTTGAGCAAAATATTACCCTCTCAACCGAATATGTGTTGGACAGGAATATTCGTGTCTTTCAGTATGCCTGTAGACACAAACTGGAGCTAAGAAAAAAAATACATTTTTAATATCACTATTTATTTTATGTTGATTTCTTAATGAAATTTTGACAACCCTAGAGTACATATATCATTATTTACAGCTGGATTTAATTAAAAGATGCTGATTTGGGGAGAAAAACCAACAAGCCTATAGATGTCCTGAAATACCACTGCTACAAAAAAAAATAAGGCAAAATGAATAAGAAAAGAAAGTTTTGAAGTTCACGTTTATTTTATGTATGCCTTGAAGTCTTATATATGGCCCAAATTCAAGAATTTGTAGAGGAGGTCTCTTTGGATGAAGATTTTTTTATTATGGGGTGGGAGAAGCAAGTAGGATCCCCATGATACTCCTGTATCTCTTATTGCCAGCTTTTCTCCCATGGGAGACAGCTAGTCACTCAAAAGATGGTGGGATTGGCTGTGTTTTGGAACAGATGTGGTCCTCTCTGTGAGCAAACCTGTCACAGCAATAATCTGGATGAGTTCTCCACTGTTGTCCTTAAAGTGAACTGCTGTTTGATACACAGAAACACAGCCAGGATAGAAAAGAACATGTATGCTACACACATTCCCTTTTGAAAACACAATGCCATGCTGCTGGTGAGTAAATAGCCAATGTTTTCAAACTTCACTGATCAAAATGTGTAATCGCAAGGGTAGGCTTGCTGTATGCATATGGAAAATGTGCAACACTCCCATGGGCTACAGGAGAGTCAAGGCTTCCCAGAACTCCTCTCCAAGTGATCTTAACTTCATCCTTTG
The DNA here is from genome assembly GCA_033558105.1 of Coccyzus lansbergi. NCBI lineage: Eukaryota > Metazoa > Chordata > Aves > Cuculiformes > Coccyzidae > Coccyzus > Coccyzus lansbergi. Next base: position 3,286,147 of record JAUMJK010000290.1, on the reverse strand, counting down.
CCTCTTTCAGACGCTTTTTCAATAGAAATGCTGGAAAGAATCGCTTTCATTCACAAAAATGGCCTCAATTCCTAGTCAACATATTGCTCGTGCTGAGGCTCTGAAGGGGAATCTGAAAGAAAAGGTCCTAATCCTGTTTGTATTCAAGCCCAAGGTAATCTGTCCTTGGCTTGCAGAGGTATTGCTGTCTGCATCAGACTGAGGGTAGAAAACACTGCTGACAACTCCCCATAGGGTTTCCCTTAGGGATTGCTACAATGTGGGATAATTAGTGGGGCTCCAGGGAAGCCAGGAGGAAGCTCCCTTTCCCCTTCAGGGATTCTGTTGAATAACTCAGGCTCACTCAGTATTTGCACAGCTCCTGCTACGTGATGGACCAGGATTTAAAGTAAATAAACAGTTAGCCAAACAAACAAAAAACAATCTAGCTGGTATCTAAATGGAGGATCCTGCAAAGAGACCTAGACAAGCGAAAAAGTGATGTTAAGGGTATGTGCTCTCAGAGCTGCTCCCGATGTGTTCAGTGGGAATTGCTGCCTTCTCTGTGTGATGAAAACCAGGTCATTTGCTGAGTGCCTGAAAGTGGATTTAACAGCCTCACTGGGGGTGGATGTGGTTTTTCTCGGAGGAACTCCTGGCCTTATGTTACATGTTTGCAAAAGCACATGCTTCTCCCCCCCCACCCTGCATCTCTGAAAAGAAAAATAAAAAACCCCAACTGCTGTAAATCAAGGAAAATTCATAACTTGCTTGAGGTGTAACAGCTGTTGATTTAAGGCTTAACATCTTTGGGAGCACATTGCTACTAGGAAGATAAAAATCTTTTTGACAAAGTTGTGACCATAAAAATCGCAAGGCTTTAGACAACGTTTAGAGAGGATTTGCATTTCCCTTATAATAAATAACAATAATAATAGCTCATATTGAAACGGTGCTTCCTAGATTCAAAATGTTTTACAAATATCAGCTAATTAATCTTATTGAAATACTTTCACTTGCAATACAGTGATACACAGTCCAAAATGTATCTCATAAATAGGGCTGATGACTCATAAAATGCAGCATTTTCCTCGCTGTGTGACTATCACTGGCTTTTAAAATGGCAACTATAAAAATCACACACCTTTATATTTATGCAGCCTATTCTTCAATTATTACATCTGTGCAGTGGCTGTTATGGTTAATTTGGGCTGGAAGCATGACTGGAATTTGGATCTCCAGCCTGATTCTCTCTGTATTCATTCTCTCCTCTGGGATTTTCTCATGTTATGGAGAATTCGTGGCAGTTATCGTCACCCTGCCAAGGCTAATGGTCCCCAGTCCCTGGGTGAGGCCCATGAGTGAAACCCATGTGAGGCTCAGTGAGGTTGCTGCTGGGGACAGGTCAAAGCAGGCACCAGTCTCAGGGGTGTGAGCAGCAGAGGGAGTTACCTCCCTCTCTGCAAGGTCTACAGAGGCCGTGGAGGTAGAACAGCATTAGCAGCTCTTCTAAATACTCCTTGAGGTCCTTCTTACTCTGTTTTGAGAATGTGAAGGAGACCTAACAGGGATATGTGCCAAATTTGGACTCCTATTTTATCCCTCTCCTCATATATCCCATCTCATAACATCTCCCAGAGGAACATGAATCAAGCATATGGTGGTGAAAAGGGGCTTTTACTAGCACAGTTTCAATCACATATTTCTTGACTGACAGCCAATATTTTTGAAAGAATCCTACCAGTCAAACCATACCATTGACTTACTGTCGACAGAGGTTGATTGAGGTTTTCCTGCCATTCCCCAGCAAAAAAATCTCTGTGTTCCCAGTGCAGAGGACATGTCCCCAAAAGCTGAAAGCACAAAATAGGGTTAAACCTAGGGATTTGCTTCTCTCAGCATGTGCACTATCTTTATTCAAAAAGATTGGGTAACTTCATTGCTTTCACAATTGTTTACTGCTTCTTACTTAAAAATTAGCATAGGCAAAAATCCCATAATCTTTAAACTGACTGAAGATGAAGTCAAACTCAAGCCAGCCTTTGCATCAGACACATAGACAAATGACTTTTCATGCTGACATATTTTACTTTTTCTTTGACTTACTAATTACTGCTACAACTACGGTACCATTTTTTATAGTAAGCAGTAAGGTAATTGCACAGCTGTGGGATTATCTTGTGGGATAGAATCACTGCTAAATAATTCTGCTTTCTCTCTGTGGAAATTTTGAAGACTGCATTTTAGGTCTTGACTCTTATTTATATGAATGCTGCTTTACTCCATATAAGCAATATCAAAAAGCATTACAGTGAATGCAAAAATAGTTTACTAAGTCTACAAGGCCCTTTTAAGCTGACAGAGTAGTACAAAGTGACCTTAAACATTTATGAGAATCAGACTGTTGGGGCTCTTGCTTAGCTCAGATCCATGCTTGGTTTAAATCAATCTGTTGACTGAAGAAAACAAGAGCAGAAGGAACCAAAACCTGTGGAGTATGCTCTTCTATCACGGGTAGGTCATTTTTTATGTACCAAACCGAAAGAGACATTGGCATCTGAAAAAACTTTCAGCAGCTACCAGTATGTGCCTTTCTGGGCACCAGCTGTGCCACTCAGTCCTGCCAGGTCCAATACATTACAGATTCTGTGGCAGGTCTGGATCCAAAGGCTCAGCTGCCCTAAGTGCCTTGCTGAGATTTCAGGAGAATTCAGACACATGCAGGGAGGAAAAGGAAAGCCCCTGTAAGTCAGTGCTGGGGAGGAAGGACTTGAAGGCATCCAGACTTAGCTGTCAGATGCTCTTGTGTAGCCCTAGCTAGGCTTTTGCCCCCACCTCTGTTCTCAGTAGTCCTGCTTTCCACAGAGTAGCTCTGGGTTTTCTAGCAGAAGCCCTTCAATAAACAGACTTAGAGGTATTTGAATGCTCAAGCTAGTCTTGATATGCTTTGCTTCAGCTGCAAAAGGTCCCATTGAATAAAGGGGATAATGTAACCAACTGACCTTCTGCCCTTGTGTATTCAGTCATAAATGATGACTCCTGACTAAAATATACGTTTACTATATTTTCTGTGTGTTACCACCAAAGAACCACCATTACTGTGGAAGCATGAGCCTAGTTCTCTGAAGTCTGTGTTTCATCAGCAGGAAAACTGCCTGGGTTCAGGTTGCAGTGTGCTTATCTCTGGTGATGCATGAAGTCAGATGTATGGAGACAGCTTTGCTCTCCCAGATATGCTTTGCAGGATTGCCTATTAGCAGAAGATATCTTTACTTTGGGACTTCAGCAGATTTGAGCTGACAGTTGTCAACATGTGGGATGTGAACATGGAACTTTTATGGTAGAAGTTCTAAAAAGTTACTTTTTAGGCTAGAAACCCACTTTAAGCAGTGACACATGATGCTTCTGTGACAGGTATGGTTTCCATACCTTGCTTCTAATAAAATACTTTCTTGACTGTTATCCCATCACATGAACATCATTTCACTGTATCATTACCCAAAGAGTATTGCCATGAGCTCATATTTACAGAATAATGCCTGTGCTTTATTTACACATTTGAGTATGATTATAAGTGTTTTATCGTAATTTCCATTTAAGCCCAGAAATAAATTTTTGGGATGTCTAAGAATGAGTTTGTTGTTCAGACTGTTCTTTACACTCAGTACAGAGCACAAAGCCCTCTTCACACATTTAAAGTGAACAACATTGTCAGCTGGGTGAGGGGAAAATCTACAGAAGACTTCATGAGAAATAGGTCAGAATGTGGAATTAGCTAGGAAGGAAATGTGGAGGACAGGAGAATCCATATGGCACATATATTACATCACACACCTCTTTCAGTTATTAGTTTTCTTAAACCAGTAGGATTCCTGTCCATTCTATAGCACAGTGGGTAGAGCCTCCAGCCAAGATGTGGGAAATGGAGGGTCAACACTCCTTTCTTCCCAAAGAATTCAAAGGCACATCTCCACAGGTAAGAAGAGAGTTATCACAGAATTACAGAATAGTTTGGGTTGGAAGTGACCTTTAAAGGCCGTCTAGTCCAACCCACCTGCAATAAGTGGGGACATTCTCAACTGGATCAGATTGCTCAGAGCCCTATCCAATCTGACCTGGAATATTTCCAAGCAAGGGCCATTTACCACACCTGTGGGCAATCTGCTCCTGTGTTTCAGTGCCCTTATTGTAAAAGATTTCTTCCTTATATCTAGTCTAAATCTGCCCTCTTTCAGTTTAAAGACATTACCGCTTCTCCTATTGCAATAGGTCTTACTAAAAAGTTTCTCCCCATCTCTCTTATGAGCCCCCTTTAATAACTGAAAGGTTGCAATAAGGGTCTCCCTAAAGCCTTCTTGTCTCCAGGTTAAACAAGCCTAAATCTCTCAGCCTATCTCACAGGGAAGGTATTCTGTTCCACTGACTGGTTTGTGTCCCTTCTCTGGATCTGCTCTAACAACTCTGTCTTTCCTACGCTGAGGACTTTAGAGTTGGATGCAGTACTCCAGGTGAGGTCTCATCAAAGTGGAGCAGAGGGGGAGAATCTCCTCTCTTAATCTGCTGGCCATGCTTCTTTTGATGTAGCGGAAGATATGGTTGGCCTTCTGGCTTTGAGTGCACACCAATGGCTCATATCCAGCTTTTCATTAAGCAGTACCCTCAATTCCTTCTCTACAAGCTCGCTCCCAGTCCCTTAATACCCCAGGCTGTACTGATAACAGAGATTGCCCTGACTCAGGTGCAGGACCCTGCACTTGGCCTTGTTGAACCTCATGAGGTTCATATGGGCCCACTTCTCAAGCTTGTCCAGGTCCCTCTGGATAGCATTCCATCCCTTAAGGGTGTCAACCTCACTGCTCAGCTTAGTGTTGTCTGCAAACTTGCTGAGTTGTTAGCTTGATATGTTGTCTGCTAACTTGATAGGTTTTATATTTGAGGAGATACAGATCTCATTCTTTTTTTTGGGGGAAGACACTTGCTTAAGCAAAGCTGTTAGCATCACAGTTTTGAGTTTAAGCACGTACACCACACTTAAACTCCTTTTTGAATACCCAGGCCACAGTGCCACGGATACAGAGATGACAACATTGCTAAGATGACAGTAGCAGTATCATGACAAACAAAGTTTTGATCTTAGTATAGTTGTCTTAACTCCTTTGACTTCAACACTTCTTCTGAAAGAGCTGTTGAAGAGAAGACACGTAACGTCCCTCCTCAGTATCCTCATAACCTCTTCTCTCAGCCCATATGCTAGAGAGTTGTTTTAGAGATCTTATAATATTTACGTCTTTAATGTCTAATCCTTTTAGATCACTGACACTGAAATTAAAACATTTACAGAGAAAATTCAAAAATATTTCTTAAGTGTGGAAGAAACAGTTGAGCTCTTCTTAATCACATCTATAGATCTGAAGAAAGATCAACCTCTCTGTAACCCTGGCAGTCTCATAGAGCATCCCTTTCTCTGCATCCTTACTTTTAGGGATCTGTAAGGAACAGTCAGAATAACCCTGTACAGAATTAAACCTTCTGCAAAAGTTTATTCTCCAGATATTAACCTTACTTAATTATATATTTTAAAATTTAAAAAAAAGGTCTTGTTTTAGTCAAGTATAGTTCTTCCAGACTAAACCAGGCTAATATTTTACAAGCAATGTAGCATAGCATGCAAAGAACAGAAATAAATAAATCAGGTGGTGAACCATTATCATTCACTTTCTGTAGTAAAAAAAATGATATATATATATAGCTGTCATTTTCTAACTTTTATTGAAACTAAATTGAAAATGTATATCATTCTTAAATCTAGTAAAGAAACAGAATGGCCTAATATTCTGTGATGTGCATTACTTGTGTAATATATATTACAAAGGGAAAAAAATATAATGAAGTAGCAAGATAGTTCAAAGTTGTAAAAGTGGCTTATCATATCTCAGAATCATAAAAACCTCATCTGAAAGAGGGAGAGAATAAAGGATGAAAAACCAATTAAGAGTAAGCAAAGCAAATAGCATTTTTTTCTATGTTCCTAGACTGCTTTGCAGCCACTGTATCAAGCAAAAAAAAGGGTAGGTGGGTGTGGGCGTTGTAAAAGTCCAACACTGGAATTGGCTCAAAATCTTAGATTTCTGAAAAGGTTTCTAACACTGAAGTATTATTTTTCAAGGATATCAACATAATTATGTAGGCTTTTTTCCCTGAAAACTAAAAGAGACTTACTATGAATTATCTTCCAGCTCTGTGGACTGGAGTCACAAAAGCAAAGCAAAGACTAAGTCCTCACGCTTTGTCGTTGTATTCAGAGGTACGTGAAGCTTTGGTAGGCCAAATGGATGATATCAAGGTTGTGTTCCAAAGGTTATTGTCTGTTTTCCAAACACCTGAGTGGGAGTCAGTTGTTCTGAGGACAGTTTTGATCTTTGCTTCTCGTTGACGAAACTAAACACTAAGCCTGGTGAACTCCTTGTATAGTTCAATGAGTTCAACTGCATGATTCACACTTGACCCTCTGTAACCAGACCAACTCCACAGAGCTAATTCCCAGGGCAACGTGACAACAATCAATTTACGACAAGTATCTTCCAACCCAAGAAGTTTTGAACCAAGCAGCTACGCAAAAAGACTTCTTAATTAGCGTCACTTGTCCCTTCTAACACTCAAAGGTGGTTCAGCCCAGTTTCTAGGCCTTTGTGCGTCATTGCTGCTGAAATCTGTATGAGCTGCCTAATTGCTATTTTGGATTTCAAAACCAGCTCACTTAAGAAGTTCTCTGTCTTAAATGCTTCAGATAGCCCTTTGCTGAGGATGATCAATGGCCAGCTGACATGTCTGAGGTGCTAACAGCTAATGAAACACATGCTGATGAGAAACCTGCTCACAAAGATAAAGGGTATTTTATGCAATTTAGCTATATGTTAAAAACATTGTCCAGTTTCTTCAGAGCAGTTGCTGATTACACATAAATTATCCTTTAGAAAGGACCATTACCAAAGGCTAATAAGGTTTAATCCTATTAAGGGGAAAATACTCGTCCTGTAAAATATTTTTTGATAGTCAATGTTTGCTTCAGAAAAAAATAGCAGATGCCATGTTTAGGGGGAAGTAATGAGTTACACAGAGTTCAACTCCTTCAGAGGACTTCAGGAAACACAGGGTATGAATTACATTTTAATTTATAGTATCCTACTTGTGTCAGTTTACATGGAGAAATAAACAAAGCCTTTTTCATATAATGCACCTGACAAGCATCTATTACAGCATCCTCTAGAAGCAATTTCCAGTGAGATGTATTTTCATGCACAGTCTCATTAAAAGTTAAGGAAATTGGAGAGTGTATTTGACAGATAAAATTAGAAAATTAACTGAAATGGATAATCCACTCCGATATTCAGAAAAACTGTATGAAGTATCATGTACAAAGGAAGAGAAGAGGAAATACTTCAATTCATGAAGAGAAAACTGAATGGTGCTACTGGTTTGCTTTTTTCCCCCCCCTTAGTATTATTATCATACATACATTCATACTGTAGCTCCAAGAAGTCTTAACGAGGACTGGAACCATTAAATATTAAATATATATTATATTAATATATACTAAATCTGTCAGTCTCATTCTCTCTTCCAATACTTAAAGGAGGCCTACAGGAAAGCTGGGGAGGGGCTTTTTATCAGGGATTGCAGTGGTAGGGTGAGGAGGTAACAGTTTTAAGCTGAAACAGGAGAGATTTAAAATAAACATAAGGAGGAAGTTTTTCACTGTGAGGGTGATGAGGCACTGGAATAGGCTGCCCGGAGAAGTTCATCCTTGAAGGTGTTCAAGACGAGGCTGGATGAGGCTATGAGCAACCTGATCTAGTGGGAAGTGTCCTGGCAAGAGTGTTGGAACTAGATGATCTTTAAGGTACCTTCCAACCCAAAACATTCTATGATTCTTCTCCTTCCTCCATGAAAATATCCATCTATATTTTCTACTTAGAGTAATCACACAAATTGTAATTGAATGCTAAATATAACTCTTATTACAACAATTTTTCTTTGCCCATAGAGAGCTTCATGGTGCCACGTACTGTGAATAATTTTGTGGTTTGTGAAGAAAGACATAAAATAATTTTGTTTTCACTTTAAACTGTCCACTATTTCCTGCAGCAGTCTTGAGAAAATGGATGAAATAGTCTCTATTTTTGCTTAATTCCTTTTAAATACAAGATTTAAAGCGTATGTGAGATGAGTGCATCTGTGCACACTTTAAATGTCATTATATGGAGTTCTGTGCATGACTGTTCATTTTGGAGCCACTGGCAAAGCTCAAATTGATTTTGAACTTTTCCTCTGCCATAGGAATACATATTAACACGACAGACAAATCTGCAACTTAATATAGTGGCTTTTTAGTCAGTGATAAGTGTTACATCATCTGGAAACTATGATTTTCATGATTATTGTCAACAGAATGCATCCAAAGGAAGCTTTGTTTTCATAGTTTTGAACAATTGTTCCTAAAAATATACTTTTTACATTATTTCCTGAATTATTTTTTATTGAGCAAGAAGTTATTTTCAACATTTAGCAATGGGTAAAACACTCTTTCAGATGATGAGTATTATATTTATCCTCAGTTGGAAAGTAATACAAGAAGATAAAAATAAAATAAACCTCAGTCTGTGGTATGCCTTAGATGTGGCATTGATTATGCAGCTGAGATTTCCCCATTGTGCCCCTGTTCTTGGCACCCAGTCAAGAGTCTGACAATAATGATTCAAGTTCTCATTCTTACTGAACATCCTCTTGTATCTCTGTAAAAAGTCTTCTGGCCCAGCTGGCTTCTAAACAGGTGTATCCCTTTTTTTCTGTACCTCATTAGGCACCTTGCCAAGAAGAGAAAGGCTGATTCAACTTTCCAGTCAAATGGTATCTTTTAAAGTGGCATCTTTAAAAGTAACATCTGATATTTTGCTGGTGTATCTGGGCTCAAGTTTTGGAGACAATGGAACGCTTTTGGTTATCTCAGAAAAAAACCTCTTAAACTTTAGTGATGATATTGGCATACAAGTTTTTGTTCCTCTACATCTCACTAATAAATACATATATTTCCAGTAACAGGTGCCAAAATATGACCAGAGATAAACAGACCAGTAATGTTTTCCTTAAGGTGGAATTAATCATATGGAAAAAGGTTTTCAGGAGATTCATTCTGACAGTTTTTAATTGGAAACATTTCCCTTGGAGAAAAAGGGACTTCAGCCCAATCAGAAGATATAAAAAAACCCCAGGTTTGTAATGTAAATAAGGTTATCTGGTGTGTTTAGCTTCTACGTGTTTTGGCTGGAGCCCTCCACAAAACCTGTGAAAGATGTTCTTGCTCTAGAGACCTACTATAGTCCCTGTGCATTTCTATGTACACCCCCAGTAATTACATCCTGCAGTGCCATTCTCTGCAGCCAACAAAATTCCTTTTCTTGAGCAATGATGCCTTGTATGTCCTCTGTTTTGATTCTACCAGTGTGGTTTCCAAAGATATTTAAGATTCCTTCTCATTCAATAACTTGTCAGTGGGCAAAAGGTCATCTCACTCTATTTTCATCCCTTCCAGGACATTTTTGATAGCAGGGGACAGCGGGACAAATGTTCAGCATTGAAAGTCTCTGGCCTCTGAACTCGTTGCAAGTTGATGTGCAGGAAATTTTACACCTGGATGGACCACAGCTAAATTTGATAAATACAAAGGCTGAGGTTTACAGAGCCAGCTAAATGTTTAGCTAGTCTACTCCATATGAAATGAATAGCAGTTATGTGGATAATTCTCTACCTGTGTTTAATTAGACATTATAGGGGCAAATGTGAATGTGCTGAATGGATAGATAATAATAAAAAATTACCAGTTTATTCTCACTTCTTTTTACATTGTAAAATCTCTACTGCAGCTGTCATGAGCCAAAGCTGCGTGTTCAGTACATCACACAGGGTTTTGATAATCCCTTCCTAAGCTAAAGCTAAGCCTTGCACATTTGATCATAATTTCAGCCTATGTCTGTGCTCTTGCACGCCTGTTTTCCACCCAGCCAGCAACCTACGCTTGGCTGTCCTCACACTGGACCAAAATCAACCCAGTAAATGAGATCTCTGGTGCTTTTGCCACAGGACTTCCATGGCAAGTCCACGAATGGCTGCCTGTAGCAAAGTTGTGGGGACCTGGCTAGCCGCTCTATGCCCCAGCCATTTAGCAATCGACCCCACGGTTACGGCTGTGGTTGGGATCAGCTCTCCTGGGGTGCTGTGGGGGAAGCAGCCCCTGGACAGGGGGGGTCCTCAGGGGAGGCAGGAGTTGGCAGTGGATGCTGCCTGGCAGTAGAGCAAATGTTGGCTGGCAGAGCTGTAGCGCCTGCCTGTGTCCAAATTTTGGCTCAGGACTGTGAGTCAGGAGGCTTCCTCAGTTATCGGCTTCAGTCTGGGCCAAACAGGCTTTATAGGTACATCCCACCCATCTGAATGCACATGCAATTGTGCCACCATAACACCTGCAAGTCTGTAGCCTACTCTAGACTTCTACTATATAGGCTAAAAATTAATAACTTAAAGAAAACAAAGGAAAAAATTAATTTAAGGAGCTTTTGATGATGCCAGCTAATGTGGCCATCTATCCAGAAAGAGCAGATTATATACACAAGTTACAAAGAATGTTTGCAAACATTATCATTAACGTGCACACCTTATCAACATACATTGATTTTATATGCATCCTTTAATTTAAATAGCTTTGATTTTCTGTCTGGAAGACAAAAGAGAACATTAATAGCCATAGCTTACTGAGCTTACAGAGCTGTACATTAGCTCCTTTAAAATGATCTTGTGTTTGTTATGCTTAAACTGTGAATATTTAAAAGAATATTAAGCGTCCTAGAAACCTGAGTCAGGTAGACACTAGATAAATAAATAGTGTATTTGATATAAGCTCACCCTGTTACTTCCTATCACCCTCTGCAAAATTGTACACTTCTTGCAAAGCTACCAAAAACAATCTCTGTGTGCCACTTTATTACCTGTATAGATATCATTATTCCCTTGTGACAGCAAAGTCAAATTCAAGGCATTTTTCATAAACTAGGAAAAATTACCTTCCCAGTGACATATGACACAACCTTCAACTACTAAATGAATCCAAGAAAAATTCTCCTTTGGGAAAAGACCTTGCACATGATTTGTCAGCCTTAAAAGTATTTTTTGAGAAAGTTAATTCTGAAAGACTTTACAACTGAGCGGTGTTTGCTGCCTATATTTAAACTGTCCTCTGCTGTGATGCATTTCAAAATCAAAACTACAGAAAAATAATTTACTTTGCTGTATTTTAGTTGTACAAAGACTGTTAGGCCCTCATGGTGAGAAGTGAGACCTTACTGGAAATCTCATATTAAAATCTTATTTGTAAATGTCACATCATGATTTTCAGCACCAAGGTGTTCCAGGAGATTGATGCTGCAATGAGGAGCCTGAGGAATGAAGACTAAAACCGAGGTGAGAAGTCTGGGGATTGACAGGGGAATTAAAGCAGGATGAAGTGGCTGAAACAAAAAGTATTGGCTTTGGGGAGAAGGGGAGGACAAAAGGATATTCATAAAAAGAGCACACTCCTTTCAAAACCTCACCCCCATTTACCTTCTTTCTGATGTTGATAAAGATGTGTCTGTAAAGCCCATCGGCACTTGAGCTTCTTAGTCCTGGTCCATATGCAGGGTGGTAACCTACAGATGCTGCTACTGCCCTCAGTTATTGGGATGGGGTGAATACATTCTGCCTGCCTACAGCTCAGGGAGGGTTAATGAATGGCATAATTACCTCCTCTAGCTGAAATCAAGCTGCAGATTTGAACCAGCTGCTGTGAGAGATGGCTGCCTGGGCATCATGGGGCAGCAGGTGGTGATGCTGCAGGCTGCCCTGGAGAGGCTTCAGACACACAGGCTGACAGGAGTAGTGCAAAAAGCAATGTGGAGAGGAAATCCAAGCAGGAAGTTGCAAAGGAAGAGGGAGAGAAAGGAAAGGATGAGCTGCTATTTCTTGTTCTACAGTTGGCAGGGAAAAGCATCTCTGGCCATCCCTGCACCTACCTGCATGGGCTGGGGTAGAGTGTCTGAAGTTGAGGTAGGGGCTGATAGCTGAGCTTGCAACCTCTTATACCTACAGCGCGTGATGTTGAGTTGTTCATTATTGGTGGGGACTGGCTCTTTTATGGTTGGAGAGGGTGGTACAGGATGGGGATGCTTGACTCCACTGCAACAGACTTCTGTTGCCTTGGTGGGTTTCAGCTGTGCAGTACAGCTCAGTGCTGTGCAGAGACCCTGAGGTTATTTCTAATGGCAGCACTGGGTGGCATTTGGTCTCATACAGATGATTTTGCTGAAAAGTATTTTGGGGCAGTCTGAACAGCATGGTGTTTAAAGCAGCTAAACCCCTTCAACCAAACTGGGTCACAGCTCTTCTAGGTGATACTATGCTATATAGATACACATACTTACTATTCAGTGTAACTAAAAATACTGCAAAGGCAAGGCTCTGATGTTTACTGAAGCAAGGTGACACTGTTGGTCTTCTTTATTCTGTAGTGTAGGAAAATTAGGTTTTCCATCTGCATATGAATATAGTGTTAAAATTGGAATTTCCTGGGCCCCAGGGAGCTTGAGTTTCAATTAGGAATAAATTCCTAGGCATGTGAAATTCTTTCTGTACATAACTTTTCAAAAGCAAATTGAGCAGCATCTTCAGGTAGGAAGTAAATATCTGTCTGAAGATGGGTAAAGCAAGAGGGTAACACTGCTAATGACACCAGTTGATTCTTGAGATATGGTTAGTGGTGAGTGCATCTGCTGCTGAGGTTGTTGGATTGCCAGTAAGCTGGGATGGGGGAGCCTCATGCTTTACGTGTTTGGTAGTAGGCTAAGCCTGGCAGAAGCACAGCTTGTAGTGTATGTTGTTTCTGATGCAAGAGAAGCTAAAAACACCTTGTAGAAGCCAGAAACACGTTCTATTAAGTATTTCACAAATAACACAAGGACCTCCTATACAAAAAATGGCTGCAGACCTCTGTACCCTGTTACTTTTGTTTTTAGAGTATTTACTTTATGCCATTAAACTCATTCTCCACAGTTAAACTTTATCTGATGTTTTTACAGCATTTCAGGATTTTGAGACTGTAAAAAAAACCCCAAACAAATATCCAACGCCCATTTTTAAGCACATGGCCATTCCTCAATACAGCAAGAGCAAATTTCAGGGAGGCAGATTGCCAATGCATGTCTTGTGCTGTTGGTAAATATGTAGAAGTACCTAGTTTCATCCGTGTGAGGTTTGGGTAGGAAAAGGTGGGGAAGGAGTGATAGCAACTGATGCGTGGTGGAGTCATGCAGAGACAGCTGTCTCTCTAGCTGTATTCTGAGCAGCTGCTGAGATGTGAGCACAGGGTGAAAGCTCTCCCACTTGTTATGTGGTGTTTTTCACTCAACCTCATTGCAAGCACTTGTCCCCCCTCCTGTCTTCTCAGTAGAGAAGCATTTGCCCATCAGTGTTTTGCAGTGGGTGGCTGTTCAGCTCACAGCAAATTTTGGAATGTGATTAGATATGCCAGCCATTGGTATGTCAGTATTTCCATGGGCTGCAGCATCCAAACACCATAAAGTCATTAATAGCCCTTTCTCTCAAAGGCTTTACCACTGTTTGGAGGGGTAAAGCTAGCAACAGGGTAGAGGATTATAGAGATTATGGAAGAAGGCTGTGATTGTACTGGGAAATCAGTTGCTGAGGTTTTTTACAGTCTGGGCTAGTGAGCTGTTTGTTGGATCACATTTTCTACTTTATTCTTTTGCCTGAGCTGAACTTACCATGTTAGATCTTAACTCAGACTCAAAGAAACTGCTGGACACCTATCTATTAGCTGGTAAGGGTGTGTGTTCAGAGGATTTTACTAGGCTTTTCATCCTTCGGAAATCTCATTGAATTCATCAAACTTCAATGCTTCCTGTGGCACGTGCTTCTATGCAGCTTCCAAGTCTCTTTCCATCCAAATAATAGCTATATCTGATCATGGGCAACTGTTTTTTCCACTGACTTATGGTCTGTCACTTGTTCTGATTTTATGTCTTAAGGATGAAATCCAATTTTATTAAAACCCAAGAGTTACTATTTAAAATTACCTCTCTCCTTACCAGCAAGATGCTCAGGGAGGTGGTCAAGGCACCATCCCTGGAAATGTTTAAAACGTGGACAGATGAGGTGCTTGGGAATATGATTTAGTAGTGGACAAGTACGGTTGGAGCTGATGATTTTCTAAGGTCTTTTCCAACCTAATGATTCTATAATTCAAAGATTACCTGGTACAGGACTATTTGATTTAGCTTAAGAGATTTTCAGGGATGACTTGCTTTCCTTTATAAGTCGGCATTCAGTAAGAGAGAATGCAAAGGAGCTGGCTAGATAAAACCCAGAATTTGTAAGCTTAAAGTGTTTTGTTGCTTTTAATGTTTATGCAGAATAAAATGAAAAAGCCATTTTATTTGTGAGCTTATAAGGTCTGAGAACTCGTTTCTTGTAGCTTCAGAAGTCGTTGGCATTAAGAAAAGTAACAAGAAGTGTTAATAAAAGAAGCAAAAAGGGCTTTTTAAAAATTAGAAACACCGGAAATGTTCGCTCTACTCCTTTCAAGAAGACAAACTGAACATAATTCCACTGTTCACAGTTCCTCCCAATAATGTGTGAGTATGTGTTTGTGCAGTTCTGTAGGTTAGGGGACAGCTGAGTTATTAGTGCTGTAGTTGAGAACACATAGCGTGACCACACTCCAGCCAACTCTTTTCCTGAATGTCCTTTGCAGTATGTAAGTCCCCTGACACTTAATTTTTTTATATATATTTTTGAATGTCTGGGCTTTATCATCAGTAGAACCAGAAGCTTCTGTGTTTAAATCCACCCTGAATTTCTCAAGCGAGTATGCTATGATGTTGCATCTGATCATTCATCTTTTCTGAAAGTGGGATTAGTGGGAGTTTAAAATTATCTAGCTTTACTTCTCATGGAAAGCTGTTGCAAAACTAATGGTGCTAAGATACAGGAACATTTTTCTTGTGGCAAAAATCACACAAGTCAGGGCTTGCCACTTACATTTTCCAAGATAAGTTTGATGATTATCCTGTAAATGAGCATTGATTTTTTTTCTGTAGAACCCATTACTTTCAATCCTAGAGAGATTGTTCTGTCTTCTTGCATACCTGTTATAAATGTATAGCCAACATTCTCTCCCTATATTATTGCTTTTTTTTCCTTAAAAATAGACACTCTAAACTCCCCAAAACACAATCTCCTCCCTGCCCCATGATGCTCTGCATGCCAGACCCTCAAAATTTTTACTGCAGCCGAGGAGAATGCTGTGCTTTTATAACCGGCTGACCCACAAGGTGGCACTAAAGAGAAAAGTGACAACTTGACTAATAAAAAGGGAAAACTAAAGGCAAAATACCATATGCTGAATCAATATTATTTTAATTAGGAGCACGCTTCCTTTATTGTCAGTTGAGTTTTATTTTGTGAAAAGCCTTAAAGCTATATCGCAGCAAAGATGGTTCATTGCCCCCATCCCACATCAAAAGTTAAGTTTTAAAGAGACGTAGGTCGTCTACTTATCACAGTTCCAGAATCTCAAGGGGGATAATTGTGATCAAAATGTAGTTAATTAATTTTCTCCTCTAAGGAAAAAAGGAATTCAAATGAACTAAAAGCTGAAATCTTCTTTTCAATTATTAGTCATGTTGGGAAGAGATACGACATGAGGAATTATTTATCGTCTGCAATGTGAATGAGTTTTCTACTGCAACATTTTGATTGTTTAATTTTTATGCCTTTACTGTTGAGTGCTCTGGTCTTATTTCATAAACAAATTATTTGAAGTAAGATGGTTCTGTGATCAAGAATTTTATATCAGTAGGGGTTAAATCTTACCAGCTTGATAATGAGCATGAATTCTCACTAAAAACATCTTAATCATGAAACTCCTTTTGAGATACAAGTTATGAATGGACATATTAACACTTTTCTAATGAGAAAGTAGAAGCTATGACTGTTCTATAAACTGCTGACCTGAAGCTTGCAATAAAAATTATACGAAATTACAATGAAATAATTGCATCAGAGTACTTTCTAGACCCTTATAAAAAGACTAGCTACAATAGTTTTATTTCTTCCCAGGTGTGTGCCTATGGGATCAGTACTCTTAAAGGCGATAGGGGGCAGGAGTTTACTTGCAGAGACAAAATAGTACCAATGCATTAAGAAAAAAAAAAAAATCTTAAAGTGCTTTTAAAATATTTTTCTATGAGATGAGCAGTATTGCAGAATGCCTGGCAGTGTGCTCTGTGACCCACCAAATAATCAGATGTAGTAGGAATGTATTTTGATGTTTAATGAATTTGAAACCAACCTGGAAATCAACAGTGATCCATATGTAGCTTGAAAGTCTGGAATTCAGAATTACTAGGGAGGCTATTTTCATGTACTTTAAGTATTGCCTAAAGTTTAAGTGCTGCTGCTGCATTCAGAATAGTTCTATCACTGAGAATAGTTACTATTTTTCTTTTTAAATCAGTAGCTGGTATTCTACATTCAAAGGCCTCATTTGATTGGTCTGCATTATTAATTATGTGAGGAAATAAAGCGTCTGTTCCTCAGGATCCCAGTAAAAGCATATCCAGGCCAAGTTTGACAAAGATGAGCACTGAGACAAACAGTCCTGCCCATCAAGCAGAACTCCTCTTTACTTTTGTAGTGTATTCCTCCCCTTTAGCACTTGCTCTATTTTAAAGGCGAGCCCAAAGAAAGTCATGTTTCAGCACATACCAAAGTGTTTCCTTAGAATGAATTATAAAACCACAGTGACCATAAATGTATGCTGGCCTTCTTCCTTGCAGTCCTTATTTAGAGGATGTTTAGGATCAATCAGAATTTGGACTGGGATTTCACAGTGATCTGTTTGTAGATGTATGCTATTGCTTTTAAAAGTTGTTTTTCTTGAAGGATAGTTGCAGGCTGTATGTCCCTCAGCTGTTAACTTTTGGCCACATTTCTTCAAAAAATGCCTCTTCTATGCTTATCCAGGACATTTAGCAAGTCATGAATCCTTAAGACTTTTGACTGGGCAGGTGGATATCAATGCATAAATCCCTACAATTACTCAGGGAGTCTGTATGAGGGTACAACTGGTTATGGTGGAGTTGATGAAATACATTCATGTACTCATACAATGTCTACTGAACACAAAAACGGGCCTGAGGCAGGTGATGGTAAAGCACAAGTGCTCTTGCATAAATGCGGACTGTCTAGCTTACCTGATTCATGAGATCCACAAGGGGACATCCATATTTTTTCCTCGTAAAACGGGAAATGGGATATTGAAAGGAACAAAAGAGAGAAGGATGTAATGCTTTATAAAACACACTAAACTGTCTGCGCTGACATCCATCACCAGGAGTCTGAGCATGCATTGTAGAATTAAATGGATGAAGAGCTTATCCATAGATGGTTTTAAAAACATGTTTTAATATACATTTTAATGTAAATAAAATCTTGCCTTGCCCACTACCATTTTCCTTGTATTTTTCAGTGAAAAAGGTTCTGAACTGGCAGATAAGAGATGATCTAGGTGTGGGAATGTTAGTTGCTAACACAATCTGGAGTTTCCACAGATGATTCTTCTTCCCCTGAGACTAGCTTCTTACCACTAATTGATTCCAATTAGCCAGTTTTAAGTGTAATTATTCAATGAAAGAAACAAACAGTATTATATCTATGCTCTGCATCCCACTATTAACAACATGGCATTATTGAATTTGTGGCACTGAAATGGCTCATGCTTGGAAAAAAACACCTTCAAGAAGTGGTGTTTAAAAACACAGAGAAAAAACCCTTTGTAAAGAAACTGAAATATACTTTAACTAAAACTTGCTAGTGGAGAATGAAGACATTAGTTTTCCTTCCTAAATTGCTGCTGAAACGAAGAAAAAGAAATTAAAGGAAGAAAAAGAAAAATCAGTTTCTGAATATACGTGGATACATATGAAAACAGAACATCTGGGGAAAATAATACATCTCAGCCACCTAACTTGGAAATTTAAAATATTTAATTCTCATACAGAAGTAGATATTTTTATCATAAAACTTGAGATTAAAAAGTATTGGCTTTTGAGTAAAAAAAAAAAAATGTGTTACAACTTACGAAGGTAGTACTGAGACGTTTTAAAAGGACTGAAATAAAAGGAAGAGAATTCCATAGCAAAGTATGGTGATGGTATGATTTCAAAGCTCAGGGTAAAAAGCAAGCAGCAGGTGGTCACTGGGGCCTGGTGGTACACAGGCAACACTCCATTGATGCCTCCTCAGATGTTCGGTCCAACTCAAGCGAAGACTGAAAAGCAAGAGGTGATGATAAGGAAGGAAGGAAGGAAGGAAGGAAGGAAGGAAGGAAGGAAGGAAGGAAGGAAGGAAGGAAGGAAGGAAGGAAGGAAGGAAGGAAGGAAGGAAGGAAGGAAGGAAGGAAGGAAGGAAGGAAGGAAGGAAGGAAGGAAGGAAGGAAGGAAGGAAGGAAGGAAGGAAGGAAGGAAGGAAGGAAGGAAGGAAGGAAGGAAGGAAGGAAGGAAGGAAGGAAGGAAGGAAGGAAGGAAGGAAGGAAGGAAGGAAGGAAGGAAGGAAGGAAGGAAGGAAGGAAGGAAGGAAGGAAGGAAGGAAGGAAGGAAGGAAGGAAGGAAGGAAGGAAGGAAGGAAGGAAGGAAGGAAGGAAGGAAGGAAGGAAGGAAGGAAGGAAGGAAGGAAGGAAGGAAGGAAGGAAGGAAGGAAGGAAGGAAGGAAGGAAGGAAGGGAGGGAGGGAGGGAGGGAGGGAGGGAGGGAGGGAGGGAGGGAGGGAGGGAGGGAGGGAGGGAGGGAGGGAGGGAGGGAGGGAGGGAGGGAGGGAGGGAGGAAGGGAGGGAGGGAGGGAGGGAGGGAGGGAGGGAGGGAGGGAGGGAGGGAGGGAGGGAGGGAGGGAGGGAGGGAGGGAGGGAGGGAGGGAGGGAGGGAGGAAGGGAGGAAGGAAGGAAGGAAGGAAGGAAGGAAGGAAGGAAGGAAGGAAGGAAGGAAGGAAGGAAGGAAGGAAGGAAGGAAGGAAGGAAGGAAGGGAGGGAGGGAGGGAGGGAGGGAGGGAGGGAGGGAGGGAGGGAGGGAGGGAGAAGGATGTAGATTACTAGGGAGCCCGTCTGTCCAGTGGCAAACTTCCAGCTTCTCATTAGATAGGATTTTATCCACAGCATAATGCAGGACTATGCCCCTTCCTCTTATGTGTGTTCCTTTAGAAAACAAACAAAAAAAACTTGTCCAAGATGAAGCTGTATCTATTCATATGTCATCCTGGATTATAAGCTAAACAAAAATAGTGCTTAATGCCACTGTACGCAATTAAGAAAGAAGGTCATTTATACAGGCGACATGAGGGTTAAGGAAAACAGAATGATTGAAGAAAAAGTTCCTTTTCTTGGTATGTTTAAGCCAGCACAAATAAGTATGTGTCAGCTTGTGTTACAATCCAGTGTTTTGGCCGTTTTGGCTTTTAATTAGAAAATCTTCCCCTTAGCATTTTTTCTTAGCATCAATTTTTAAAATAAACAGAAGGTGCATTCCCCAGTGCCATATTTTAAACCTGCCATGTTACTGAAAATGTCTTATGAAAAATCAAATTGAAACCAGCTCCCAAACCACTGCAGGTAAGACCACTGACCCAATACATTCCCTTTGGCCTGCATGCAAGCCTTAAGAGGACACACTGGTTCCCTGTCAGGCAGCAGCACTTCTTTGGGGTATTATTCATAACTTGCAAAGCCAACAGACAATAGGCACCTTATTTCCTCTTTGCTTGTCTGGCAACCTGTTGCGGATTAGAAACAGTCATTCCCATTTGGTCTTATAAGTAACACTCACATGGAAACCGGGTCTGTGGGAAGTGAATAGTTCATAATGCTTTGAGACATCACCTTGACTTGGAAGCACACAATGAGCATCTGACTTTGACCACAGAAAAGCCTGACTGAAGCTGAGTCAGTAGGGCACTGCCTGATGTGGACTGATGCAGTCATTTCCCCCTGTAATTCTTCCCTGTATAAATTCTATTTTTTTCTGAGCTTTGCATAGGCCATTTTCTGAGTTCTTTACCATGAAGTTTTTTTTTTTTTTGTTTTTTTGTTTTTTTGGGTTTTTTTGTGTCTGAGTGGGGCATCCTCAGAAAACTGAAATGTAGTGATCCCCTGCTTGGATGGATTGTACCCAGCTACATGACATACAATAAGGTTGCTAATTTATAGAGCTTTTCTTCTAGGACTGTAAAGCACCAGTGTGCATATCAAACGTGTTTGTTTGCAATCTTAACATAACATAAAGCACAGCTTTATGAGGGTCCCTCATCAGCTTTTTGCTGCCCACAGTACAAACTGGTATAGAATTGGAAACTGTACTATCTAAAGTTTATCCCTGTTTCTTCTGATACTCGTCTAGGGAGGACCATCTCAATAGCAATCCAGTTAAGGTGAGACATGCTTTTTTTATTTTGTATGAGTAACTGAAATCCTATCCTATAAGCTCATAAAATGAGATTGCATACAAGATGTTGATGGCCTAGGGGAAGTCTTGAACAACTGGGAGTCATTATCAGGAGTTTACTGAAAAAATGATCTGATATATTTTCCAGCAGTCTTGGCAGAAAGACCAAAGGAGGCACAAGCTTCAGAGGCAATACCCATTAAATCCATGTCCATGTGTATAAGTGTGGACAAAAGAAAAACCAATAATTTTTCCCAGATGTACACAAATTGTGTCTTGGGAGCCCCAGGCCTTTGTGATTTCTCGTGAAAATAGCTACATATAAAAATCTGAACACAGACCTACTTGCAGAGAGTAGCATTTGAGTACAAATTAATAAGTTAATACCTCCCTTGACCTGTATCTGGTCAAGCTACATTTTAGAAACCCATCATTACTAATATCAAGAAGAGGTTAATCTAGTAACGTGCAGTTTTAGAATGATGGATGAGTCTAGGCACATGAGCTATTTAACACAGTGCCTAGCAGCACCTTCTTATCATACGTCTCCAGACTGACAAGAAGCCCGAAGAGGGCTGGAGAGGGGTTGAAAACCTCATGATGCTTTGTTTGAGTAATGGGACCAAAGTTGGAGGTGAATATGAATAGCTTCAACTCCTGCCAATCATGTCTTGCTCCAGCATTTTGACTGTTCCATTTCAACTTTGCTTAAAAGGAATTAAGCCTCGTGGTTTCTTAATAGCAAGTACCTTAAATCTTTTTACATACCCTTTCTGATACTGACCCTTCAAATTATAGACTAATACTGTCACAGCTGAGTTGTGTGACTGACCCCCTAAGTTGTTTTTTGAAGATCTCGGCCCAGAGAATTATGTGTTTGTTATTTGTTTATCGGGAAGGCCAGAGTGATGCTCCTGTGCTGTCACAGGCAGCTGTGCATTCCTCCTTAGAAGTAGCAGAGGTGGTTAGTCCAACTGCGTGGCAACCACCGCTTTTCCGAGAAGCCTTCACAAAACCCTTAACCCATGAAACTTGTAAATATTCAGTTGTATTTTATGAAACTATGATTAAAAAATAAGATTATTTGTAAACGACTCTCAAACTGCTTCACCATATTCCAGGCTGCTACTTCTTTCTTCTTCTTTTCAGGCATATCTTTTTCTGAAAGTCTCCCTGTGCTGCTGCTGGGAGCAAACATAACTTAAAAAACATTGCAGAAAGCAACAGAGGGAAGCACTGCCTATTTCAGTAATGCCTGATACTGACAGCATGCATGCAAAATCTTAATAGCACTGGTCACCTCTTTTGTGCCCAGTTTTAAAGGGTTTAATGAAACATACAGAAACTGACATTTTAAACTTGTAGCTTTGGATTTTATTTTGCAGTGTTTGATTTTTTTTTCTTTTTTTCCCCCCAAGTCACATAGCAATAGTTTTCTACCTTTCTGCCTCAAACTTCAGTCAACAAATAATGAAGGCTATTTTCAGGGAACAAAATATTTCTGTTCTTTTTATAACAGGCGAGCAGCCAAATAAAGCCACAATAAACATGTGGCAACATAGAATCATAGAATCACCAGGTTGGAAGAGACCCATCGGATCATCGAGTCCAACCATTCCTATCAAACACTAAAGCATGTCCCTCAGGACCTCATCTACTTGTGCCTTAAACACCTCCAGGGAAGGTGAATCAACCACCTCCCTGGGCAGCCTATATCAGTGCCCAATGACCTTTTCCATGAAAAACTTCCTCCTAATCTCTAGCCTAAATCAAACATGTCAAAATCTTAGTCTTCCTAGGACATACAAACACACTTAGAATACTTAAGATCACAAGCCTCAAGGTAAAAACAAAGGCTCAATTCCTTCCAGGGAGAGTAGACTTATATGTAATGCTTACATAGGAATACATAAGGAAATAAAAGGAATATATAAGGAAATACAAGGAATATATAAAGAAGTGGAGAAATTCCTTATACTTAAAATGGTACTCCTTAAATTTAAACTGGTTTGAGTGTCAGTAAATGATCATTTGTATTCTGCAACAGCTTGCAAAGTCAGATAAGATTTCTAGAAGATGTAGTAGATTCAGTGAAAACAGAGATCAGGCATTCCTTCGGGAAGTGAAATATATCACATCATGAAAGTCTGCAGATTTGCTTTGCCTATAAAAGAAGTGTTGGACTTGATCTTTATTTTTTTTTCTTCACTACGGAAGAAAAGGCCTTTATTCTCTAAACTGTTAGGTACACATTTAACTTGACACACTGCACATATTCCCGTAGATTCCACAGGACTGAGTGCTGTGGATAAACAGGTCTGCAGCCGCTTACAAGATTGGAGCTGAAGAGCTTCAGAAAAGAAAATCAACGGAGGTAGTTTTTGAAGTCTGCAAACAAAACAAGGAGAACATGGACGCCTTCAGACACCGATCTAGATCCCTGCTGTGCGTATTAATTGTTTGAAGTCCCCACGTGCAAAAGTTTGGGTGCAAGGTGGAAGAGGGGACTCAGATCCAGCAATTCGTTTTCCCACACCAGGGTTCGCTCCCGGGACTACTCAAACCACGTGTTGGTCGGTGTCTAACTCCGGGCAGCGTTTAATACATCCTTAAATCCCTCCAGGAGAGGAGCGGGGCTCGGCACGGGCGGGAGGGAGAGCGGGGACCGAGGGCTTTCTGAAAGTCCTGGCCAACGCATACGGAGTGATTTTTCTCGGCACATTAACCCTATCGATCGAACTAGGAGTATTTATCCTTCCTTTTATTATTTTTTTTTTTCCCATCCCCACGTTAGCACGACGGCGTTATTCGCCTCCAAAGGCGCAGTCGGCGGCTCTTTATTAAGGCTCTATATAAATCCAAGCACGGGGGTTCAACGCTTGGGCGCAGACCCCACTCGCACGCGTGTAACCCCGGGAAATCCTGCGGGTTTCCAGCCGGGCTTCCCCCCCGGGAACAACCCGTGTCACCGCCCAGGGAAAGCCCCCCCACCCCCCACCCCCCCCCAGGCGCCGCCGTCACCGCAGGAGCAGCCGCCGAAGCCGAGGGGCGGCGGGGCTCGCCCGCCTCTCCCCCCATTCGCATCCCTCGCCTCTCCCCGGTGCCTATATATAGCCGAGCCAGCCGGGAGAGCGCTCTGTACCTGCAGGAGGCAGAAAAGGCAAAATAAGAGAGGAACCGCGAGGAGTCACTCTCCGGAGCCGGGAAGAGAAGAAGGAGCAGGAGGAGGAGGAGGTGGAGGACGGGTTCGGCGCCGCCGTCCGGTGCCGGGCGAGCCCCCGCATGGCTCGGGCGCCGGCGGCGCCGCGCACGCAGCCCGACCCCGTCCCCGGCGGCTCGGGGCGCGGGGGGAGGCGAGCCGCCTGCGGGCGGCGGCGCTAGCGGGGGCCGGGGCGGCGGCGCCCTCCCCGTCGTGTGCCGGAGCGGCCGGCGGCAGCCGCGCCGCTCGCCCGGGGGGCGCCCGCCCCGTCCCGTCCCGCCGGGGGCCATGCGGCTCGCCGGGAACTGAGAGGCGGCGCGGCCGGCTCACGCGTGCGTCCCCCCCCCGCCCCACACCGAGCGCCCCGCAGCCTCGAAGCGCTCCCCATGCCTTCGGGGCCCCCTCGGGGGGCGGCGGCCCCGCGGGAGGCGGCGCTGCCGTGATGGCTTCGGAGGAGAAGCGGGAGAAGCGGCCGCCCGTCGCCCCCATGATGATCGAGGAGGAGGCCGCCCTGCGGAACGGCAGCCGGGGGCCGCCGCCGGGCCCCTGGGCCGAGGCGGCGGGGCCGAGACCCCGCACCACGGAGCGGCAGGTGGCCGTGCACAAGCGCCTGGTGCTGGTCTTCGCCGTCTCCGTCCTGGCGCTGCTGGCGGTGGCCGCGATCGCCGTGCTGCTCAGCGTCCGCTTCGAGGAGTGCGGCGCCGCCGCCGACGGCGGTAACGGGAGCCTCCCGGAGGCGGCTCGGCAGCCGCCCGGAGCGGGGCAGCCCCCCGGCCGCCCGGAGCACGAGGAGGAGGCGCCGGCCGAGGGACGGCAGCAGGAGGAGGTGGTGGTGGAGGAGGAGGAGGAGGAGTGGCAGCGGCGGCGGGAGCCGCCGCCCTGGGCCCGGCCGCGGCTGCCCGGGCACCTGCGGCCGCTGCACTACAACCTGATGCTGAGCGTCTTCATGGAGAACTTCACCTTCAGCGGCGAGGTGAACGTGCAGCTGGAGGTGCTCAACGCCAGCCGCTACGTCGTGCTGCACGCCCACCGCATGCACATCGAGGCGGTCCGCGTGGCCGAGGACAAGCTGGCCGGCGGCGTCCAGGTCGCCCGCTCCTTCCTCTACCCCCAGACCCAGGTCTTCGTCGTCGTCCTCAACCGCAGCCTGGAGGTGCAGCGGAGTTACAACCTCAAGATCCTCTACAACGCCCTCATCGAGAACGAGCTGCTGGGCTTCTTCCGCAGCTCCTACGTCCTCCACGGCGAGAGAAGGTAGCGGAGCGGCCGCGCCGCCGCCACCGCCGCCGCCACCGCCGCGGGGCCGAAGTTGCGGGGCGGCGCTAGGACCCCGCGGGCCGCCGGGCGGGGGACGCCCTCGGGGGCTCCCGGGACGGCGGGCGGCCCCGACCCGAGGTGGCGTGGGACGGGGAGGGGGATGGGGAGCGAGACAGCCACCCTGTCGGGCCGGTCCCCGGAGGGGATTTGAACAGTCGAGGCTGGTTAACAAACGCCGCCGCGTCCCCCTTCCCCGCGTCCCCGGGTGACAGAGCCCAACTTCCCTGCCGCTCCGCTTTGTTAGTTCGTTATTTGAAGGGAAAGGTGCCGGGATGTGGTTTTCGCTCAGCGTCAATGCGTTTACGCCACCTGCTGCAACTGAATCGCTGCGGCTTTTCAAGCCAGCGACGGGGCAAACCCGGTCACTTGCCGCTGGCTTCGTGCAGAGCGAGATTCCCTCTCGTTCTGTGTTTATTCCTTTTATTTCACACCAGAGGCCCCGTCAAAGTCCTTGTTACACTAGGAAGGGTCGCTCTGGAGGCCCCACCCCATGGAGCCACAGAGGCTCTGTCTTTAAAGTAGTTTTCCAGCCACACTCGGGCTTTATAATAGAAAAAAGAAGGTTAGGTTGGGCTTCTTGATAGTTCTGGCGTTGTCTATAATTTTGGGACTAGTTGCTTTTTACACTCTCCTTTCTCGAAACATCTGCTCAGTGACAGATTTTTCTCTTCCTGAGTCTTACCGCTTTGTGCTGCGAAGAGAAAAGTTTATAGTTGGAAGAGCTGGGAAGAAGAAAGTGAGTTGGACAGAAAGAGAGCGCTCACTAAATCAATTAAATCAACAGCCTTCGTATTAAAACATTAGAATCATAGAACAACCAGGTTGGAAGAGACCCATCGGATCTTCTAGTCCAACCATTCCTATCAAAAAACATGTTTTTATTTCTGCGATTGCTGGCAATTTTAAACAGCCCGATGTTAGACCTGCGAGCAGGACTGAGATTAAGTTTGTGGCGTGTCACCACAATGAAATGAAATGGGAATTTGGAAAAGTACAGATGTGGGAAGATATACAGATGAAATGCCTTTTATGACTGAGGAGTGAATGACTGGGGTAATAGGGAGTTTGTGCAGACCTGTATGGAAACGGGCAAGTCAGAAGACAAAGTGTCGTTGACAGCAGGAGGTATAATTCACTTCCAAAAACCAAGGAAGTATTTAAGCAGTTATTATTCTTGTGCATTTAGACTTTGTATAGGAATAATTGAACTGTCAGCTTGGTGTTGCAGCAACGTTTCTCCAAAGTTACCTATTCCACTTCAATACTGCTGCTCCAGTTATGATTTTAAAATAAAAAAAGCCTCAATTTTTGAACCAGCAGGCTAGCTTAAGACATAGAGTGAAAGCTGATAGTAAAACGTGTTTCCTAGTGCACTTTGTGTAACTTCGGATGCAAGTTGCTTTGTTTTAATGCACTTGATTATAGTCATATTGGGCGAGATCCTTACCTTGTGTAAGGTGGCATTGTTACATTGAAGTCAGTGGCATTTCTTCTTTGTGTCAGCTCATTTATATCTCTTTCAGTAAAGTGATGTTTTTAAAAACTGTAATCAGCTTCTTTAGTATCAGGTGTTTAAAAGAAGTGCCGTTTTTTCCTTTTCAGCTGTCACGGGCTTAACGACTTGCTGCAGCATAAAGTAAATAATACACATGTTTCTTTGTTCAGAGTGTGCTCTTGCAGTATAGCAATTTGCATTTCGGTTTATAACCAGTTTTTAATGTAAGACTTATAATCATTTGTAGTCCTTAAACATGGGTGGTTTCTACAGTGATAGATAGACAGGGTTTTCTCAGGCTGTGAGGGACCTTGATGCTCCAGTGGAACTTTAGCTCTTTGATGTCTTTATATTTGATTAAAATATAGCAATATTGTTGGAGTAGCAGTTGCTATAAAAGGGTCTACACCATCATTTTTCACTTTTCTGGTACATGAGGAGTGAATAACTGACTAACTCTGAGGCCTCACAAACCTAGTAATGCCTTGTCTTCATAATTTTTTTTCATAAAGATAGTTCATTTTCTGTGGTCTTCACAGTTGAAAGTCATAAATCAGTCTGAAATGTTCATAGGTGCATAGAAGTATTTATTTTCACACAGAAATCTTTGTTGCTTTAATTGAAATGTGAAATGCAAGTGATAGGCCACACATTTACTTTGCAATACGTGCCAGAATTTACTGGCAATCATCAGCAGACGTTTAATACAGAGCCACCCTAGAGTACTGTAAGAGCATGCACGTGTAATTTAAATGAACATCAAACTGTGGCATAAATGAAAAGGAAAAAAAACTTTCTTATATCGTGCAGACAAAACAAACAGACATATTCTTCCATCTTGTAACAACTAAGATGTCAAAATAGATAGATTGTTGAGGAAACACATGTCTTCCTCTAATAGATGAGGTGGAATTAAAGCACCTGCAAATTACTGCCGTGGGTATGCTGAGAAGACAGGCTGCAAGGCTGTCATTTCCAGAACTAGAACTTTTTATGGTGATATTTGGGGGAACTGGAGATAAATATGTCAATGCCCAGAGAGTTGTGTAGAGAGGTGGGTGAAATCCTCAGCCTGCTCTTCACTTTTGGCATGTTATAGTAGTTATGCTTGATTTTACCTCCTAACACAGACGAAAATAGGTCAACACAGGCAATGCTTTGGTGTGGGTTTTTCTTTCCCCTTAAACGTGTAAGGGTTTAGTCTTCGGGAAGTAGTGTTTGAGTCTTGTTTGTTTTGCTTTATGGCACAAGAAGCAAATTGATGCTTGATAGTAATGTACATGTTGTAAGTATCACTGTTATTGGTAGTTGATGTATATTTGTATGAAAAATTGACTGCCTAGGGTTTTGCATAGTTACGTGTGTGTGGGTGTATCTATCTGTCTGTCTGTAGGAGTAGAGAAGGTGCAGTTTTCTGTTAGTCTGTTGAAGGGATTTTTTCAGCGGCCAAAACCATAACAAATATTAGAAGTATCTCCGAGAAGTGAGGAAAAAACCTCACTTCCTTAGTTAGAGAGTGTCAGAATATATGCACTATTCCCTAAGTATGCATTTATATGTGTGCCTGAGCTCATTAAAATTGTTAATTGCAGAGGAAAGTTCATCACTCTTGCCGTATTAATAACAGGCTAGTACAGTTTTCCGTGCTCACTTGAAGCTTCTGTTGATGTTTGTAGCTCTTTAGAATGTGCCTAGAATGCAGAATCAGGTCCACTTGAAATACTTGGCATATAGATTAAGTTGCTTTGCTTCATTTAATCGGCTGATTTGGCTTTGTTGCAGTAGTACAAATCCACTGATAATATGGAATATTTTTGGATTAACACCAGAATACCTACCACCAACTTTTTACCTTGTATTTGGCAACTTTATACATAGATATGATTTTAGTAATCCCATGTTTTATAGTGACACAAGAAAAATGAAATGTAATTTTTTTTTTCAATAATTACTAGCCAAATAAGGCTTTTTAATCTAGGTGAAAGACCAATGGTAACTGCTTCAGTGGTGGAGAAATTTGACATTTTGACAAGTTTTTAAAAAACTAAACTTTTGAATGATAAAACTTATCTAGTTCTATGAGGTATGGATACATTGCAGCAAAATGAAAACATGTAACATTTCAAGAAGTTTATTTTTTTACATAAAAAAGTGCTCCAAAATATGAATAAAATGCAGGACATTTTTTAAAAAGTTAAATAAATATTTTCCTTATGGGCTACCTACTCTTTTTTTTTCTCCCTCAGCATTAAAGAATATTATATTTCAGAATAATATTTATATGCTGATTAATAATAGGTGCCAGCATTTTCATTATATCAAATCTACTCACCCATCCTCTTCCCCCAGAGGAATAACAGGTGATTAATCAACATCTAAAATTCTGATAAACTTTCACCTGATTTCTAAAATGGTTATTTCTACTGATGAAACTTTGGACAGTGAGATGTGAATCAATACCACGCTAAAAACCTGCCTTTACAGTTGTGTAGTTGGCTCATAATTTTCTCATCCTGCATACCTCCAGTAAATAGTCTTACCTCACTCCCTAGTGCAACCTTTAGGCTGTAGCTTCTTGATTCTGCAGAGAGATCATTGCATATGGGTTTTCTCCAAATGTATAAATCTAAGTATTTATTCAGAAAGGTTCCTAGTCTCTATCTGGATTAAAAATCCTTTAGTTGCAAATAAAACAGGTATAGATTTTGTTGTCAAACTGAAGCCTTCCCATTCTATACAATGATATAATAAAGATCTTGTCCTTCTTCAGAGACCTTTTCATAATTTAATCCTTTAAATGAGAATATCAATTTGTTCTGTGTGAAATACACCAGAAAAGAAAAGCATGGTTAGAAGAATGGTGAACTACTCTCTGC
This sequence comes from Coccyzus lansbergi, assembly GCA_033558105.1. Classification (NCBI taxonomy): domain Eukaryota; kingdom Metazoa; phylum Chordata; class Aves; order Cuculiformes; family Coccyzidae; genus Coccyzus; species Coccyzus lansbergi. Next base: position 3,256,691 of record JAUMJK010000290.1, on the reverse strand, counting down.
TTGTTTAATCATTTACTCATATTGGTAATTCTCCTAAGCTCACACAATGTTTTTTTGGACTTGCATAGGCACAGTAGTGCTGTGCAGTAGCGTGTCTCAGACCTGCAGGTAGTCAGTACAGAATTAATCACAGAATCATAGATATCATAGAATGGTTGGATTTGAAAGGGACCTTAGTGATCATCTAGTTCCATCCACTCTGCCATGGGCAGGGACACCTCCCACTAGACCAGGCTGCCCAAAGCCTCATCCAACCTGGCTTGAACACCTCCATGGAGGATACAACCACATATTCTCTGAACAACCTGTTCCAGTATCTCACTGTCCTCATAATGAAAAAGTTCTTCCTAGTATTCCATCATCTCACTGTCCGCATTATGAAGAACTTCTCCCTAATATTCCATCTAAATCTCCCCCCTTCCTAAATTGGAATGCCTTTAAATTAAGGTCTTCCTCCTCATCCTGTCACCACATGCTTTTGTAACAAGTCCCTCCCCTGATTTCTTGTAGGCCCCCTTCCACTTCTGGAATGATGTTATAGGGCCTCCCTGGAGCCTTCTCCAGGATGAGCAATCCCAATTCTGATAGCCTGTCCTCGTTGCAGAAGTGCTTCAGCCCTCTGATCACCTTTGTGGCCTCCTCTGGACCCATTCCATATCCTTCTTATATGGGGGATTCCACATCAGCAGTGGGAAGTATTGACCCTATTTAGTACGCTATGTGATCTTAAGTTCTTGTGTTCTAAGAAAGGCAAAGTATCTTGTTGATGTCTCAGTGCAGAATGAACTCCCTGAAGGCTGTTAAATCCCATTCTGAACTCTGTGTATTTGTTTTTACATAGCATAACCAATATTGACTAAGTTATTTTTATGCATTGATGAACAAAATTGCTGCTAGAACCTGAAGTCTGGTGTGAGGCAAGTGATTATTTAAAATTAGCCTGGTGGCTGCAAATTTGTAAGAAATTTGTAGACCATTACTTTGTATCTATTGCGTTGTAGTACTGGTAGTAAGAAAGTGATAAGGCAGTGTTCAAACATTGTATACTTGTACAATTTGTCCCCGCCTTTCTCCTCCTTAAACCACACTAGTCAGGCAGTGTCTTATTTGGTATGTGCGTGAATCAAGTGCTGCGCACAGTTAGTAATCACTTTGTTTTTTGTTTGCTGCTTTTGCAGGTTTCTTGGTGTTACGCAGTTTTCTCCTACTCATGCTAGAAAAGCTCTTCCTTGCTTTGACGAGCCCATCTACAAGGCCACTTTCAAGATCAGCATCAGGCATCAAGCAACTTACTTATCTTTGTCCAACATGCCGGTTGAAACTTCTGTTTTTGAAGAAGATGGATGGGTTACAGATCACTTTTCACAGACCCCTCTCATGTCCACGTATTACCTAGCTTGGGCAGTGTGCAATTTTACATACCGGGAAACTGTCACCAGAAGTGGAGTAATTGTAAGTATTTCTACTGTTGTATCAAATACATTCTGTTATTTTGAAAACCCTCACTTTTTGTAAGGGATCATAACATCAAGTGCTTAAAGTATTTTCATGATTAGCATTCCTAAAATTTGACAGTTTAGTATTGTTTGGGGTTTTTTTCTGAAGGTTTGTCTAACATTTCTGGTTTATTTGATATTTTCTGTAACTGGTTAGCTTAGTAGGTGTGGTTGCCTGGTGACATTCTCAGCTTTTAATATGCCATTTCACTTCACTTGGATTTTCTTGGGAAATTTTCTCTTGTTTTTTTCCTGTAGCCTTTTCAATGCCAGTGTTTGTGTGGACTGTCTATTAAAAAGAAGTAATACTGGCAGGATTTCCAGTCTCCTCCTCTCAGTACTGACACATCCCTTGGTGTGCTGTGTGCTAACTCAGATGGCTAATAAGTAATTCCTGTCTTATATCTCTTGCACTGGAGCTGGACTCCACAACCTATCAGCTTCCTGTTGAGGTCCAGGTTGATGGAAGCACTAACTTTGTGGAGCTGTTATTTCCAAATATGGCACAATTCCAGCAGTTATGCCATGAAAAGGAAAAAAAAAAAAGAAACCCCTTTATTTATGTCAGTTTTGTTTTTGTTTACAAACATCAAGCTCAGAACTGTATAACAAGCCAAAACATACATGAAAAATGCTGTCAGCTTAACAGAATATTTCACAATGCTGTCATCTCGATTTTTCAGGTGAACTTACAGGGAAACCCTTCCTTCTTAGTTACTATGAATAACAAGGCAAGGCTAGTTTTGGAAGCAGTGAGCTAGGCAGCAATTTAAACTGTGTAGCTGAGCAAAGGAAGTATTTACTTTAAACGTCTGCAAATACTCTATAACTGTGCTGTAGCCTGGGGGCATGAGGAAGGTTTGAGACCTCCCTTCTGTAGCTCATAAGTTCAGGGAACACCTCCATATCCACTTTTATCTGGCCTAAGCTTTGAGCTGCTGTGAAGGGGGCGCATCCCACCTTCTCTTAGCCAAAGGTTTTCTTTGCCTTTCTTGTGCCAGCTCGCAGCTTTGCACAGCTGTATGATCTGTCTAAAAATGGACCTGAAAAAGAAAACAAAAATTTGTTGAGTTGTCAACCAAATCAATTCCCTAATTCAGCTTTTTGTGTGACTGCCATAGCCCTAGTATAGATTCTGTTCTGTCTTGTAGATGAAGGAGAGTGGACCCAGGACAGTCCTCTGCTTTGCCATCCCTCATTGAGGCTGTACTGAAGTCATCAGGAAATAAGTCTTGTTTTTTGTCACTGGGACTAGCTGAGTAGAACTGTGCAGGACCTTTCACTCTTCTCCAGCCTATCATACCTTGGACAGCAGACTGTAGTGCTCCCTTCTGGCCCTGTGAAATAGAGTAAGGAAGCATGGCCAGGAAGTTGTTCTCTGAAGTGCTTTATCATATGAGCATAAGGATATGGAGACTACTGAGGCCATGCTTGCAAGTCCTAGTGAAAGCCTTTGGGTTTGGTGTTGAGCTTTTCTGTTTGTTTGTTTGTTCCCCTCACCCCTTCCCCTCAGTTGTTTCTCTGTCAGTTCAGTGAGTTGAGTTAATTTAGGGAAGGATCTCACAAGTACCAGGGCAAAGAAGTAAGGAGGGAGAGGTGGGTGCCTGGTTCTCAATGTTGCTGCCAGGAGATTATTATCTGGACAAGAAGGATCGCTCTTGGTAACTGGTTGCCTCTGGCTGTTGTAATAGTCACTGGCTTGGTAGAACAGGCTGAGATATTAGGCTATTTCTTGCTCCCTATCAACCAGTCCTGGAACAGACTTCTATCCAGGTAGGAGCTGCTGATTTTCATTGTAATGTAGTCCACCTGCTGAAGGATTTGGTCTTAAACTAAATCTGGTATGGTATTTTTCAGCTTTAGTCACTGGATACTTGAGATTCCTCTTCAGTCTCAATAAGACAGAAGTTTTTGATATATACTTTTAATGGGTAGGTCCTCTGTTCCTTGTGCTCTGATGCAGTGTAACACTTGTAAGTTTCTTCTACATAATACTACCCTGTTATCTACTTTGAAATGTCCTAGACTCATTGGAGAAAAAGCTGCAAGCAGTAGATGTCAACATCAGTGTAAGCAAATACATTGGGGGTGGAGCTCAGGACCATCAGTTTGAAAGATACAGCCTACCACTTCTCTTTAACTCAAGGAGAATCTAATTTTCTTGTAGTGTTATTCGGAGCCCCTCTATGGTAGACTTCATCTGCTTGAGCAGGTTTGATACCCTGTAGGCATGGACATACTCATGCCATATAGACAATAATTGATAACTTTCTGCTGTTCCCCTGTTTGGCAAAACTGTTCTCAAGACTTTAGGTTTAAGAGGAGTCCAAGGAGAAATCCAGGTAATAATTTGTTAGGAACTTGTGGCTGCTGGAGCTTGACAGTTATGCTTGCGTCTGTTGGTTCAGCACACACTGAATGTACATATGTATACTCCACTGCCTCGCCTGTACTACAATACAAAACTTTTGCTGGCAACTATGCAAATCAGTGGGTAATCCTAGTCAAGACTTGAAGTACAAATGCTTACATAGATTGAGATAGTCTCTGTTATTCCATGAAATTGTTTGGTTAGTCTAGAGTTTTAGATCTTGTTTTTTTTTTTTTTATAATGCCCCTGTCACAGAGGTGTATTAATGCCCAGGAATACCAAAATAGTTTACACAGAGTTATTGGTAAAATATCTTGCTATTTTCCAGTCCATTTGTGATCTGATCGTCTTGAGTTCTTGTTCAGTTTTGTTGAAAGAGGGTCTCCTTTGGTAAAAAGAGAAGTTTGCCCTCTCATGGCAAACTTCATTTCAGAGCTGAATTGCTGAGGTAATCCATCTTTCGATTCTTTTGTATTGCAGTACCAGGAGTTCATGGACCTTACTGGGAAAATTTGAAATGACTGAATCCTGGCATATGCAATTCTAACCATCTTGCTTTCCTCTGAAACCATTTTTTCACTACAATTTAGTTGCTCCCATATCCTTGGAAATGAATGTAGATGTATAAACAAAGTAAGTTTGCCTCTAGAAATGAATTAATGTTCAGAAAAATTAACCAAACCTCTGTTGAAGCATCTTGATAGACCACTTCTGGCATTGGTGAATCTTTCTTCAGTTAATGCAATGCATATTGTATTTACTTTCTAGATAGCTAGTAGACATCTAAAAGACTTCATATATTTTCACTTTTGTTTTGGCACTTTCATAAGCCTGATTTTTGTTCACAAAACATTTGGAGGGGAGGGCTGTCCTTTCACATTCTGGAGGCATACTAGCGATTAAAGTCTCATATCTCTTCTAGCTGACCTGTCTTACTAAAATGCTATGGTCAAGGGTAGATAAACTCCCTGAGGAACAGGAGCAACAGTGAGAGTAAAGTAGGTTTGCTCCTTGAAAGTGGTTAACTGTTATCAGTTCAGGTTTTCACAAAGATTGACATGGACTTCAAAAGTAATTTTAATCTAAGCGTGAGATTCAATACAAATCAAGTTATAAGCAGAAACTGTGTTTTGGAAAGCTTAAGTAGCCAATCCAAATAATAATTTTGATATCTCCTACGTAATTCTTGCAGACACTAATATGTACTATATTTCATACACTGAAATTAATTTGGAAAAGGGAATTACAGCAAGCAGTGCTTTTTTAGGAGCACAGCTCAGTGAATATAAATTATTAGCATAACTCTTTAGTCTAGGTCTGATCAGTATCCCTTCAGAGCAAGTAATTTAAAAGTAGAGTTGACTTTTTATATGCATTACAGATATTTAATACATTGTTCAGAGTCACCTAGGATTACAGGGAATCACCGCAACTGCCTTTGCCTTTCCTGTGGAAAGGACTGTGGTGCAGTCATCTATGGGTCCTGCTAGAAGTAATGGTGTATTGATAAAGGAGGGGTACCCTTAAGGGCAGGCTTAGCTGATCTTTGTACGACTCTAGCAGTTGTGCCAGCTGTAGCTGGTGAAATTCATGGGATCTGTGTACTGTCATCTTTGCACAGTACAATAATCCAGAGAACTCCACTTAGCTGCACATCCTTGCTTAGCTCTAGTGATATGTTGTGTTTCGTAATCATACTTCTTATGTATGTTTTTTGTCAGTAATTCCTAAAGCAAAATACTGCTGGCTGGATTGTAATGTCTGTCACATCATCTGTGTGTCTCTTTCCTTCATTGCCTTGATCTGTACTTTCAATCCACCAAGACTTTTTGTACTATTGTTTATTCTTACCCTAGTCTGGATTTATTTTTCTGTACTTTGTGTTTTGTTTTACTTATATTCTCAAAATGCACTGTTTCTCATTGCTTTGTCAGGTGGACATGGAAACTAATTATATTATTTCTTTTTTCCCCTGCTAATTCTTTCTGTTTTCAGTCAGTGGAAGCTGTGAGTACTCAGGCAGAAAGCAGGGTATATCAGTGAAGATGAATGCATTGCTAGAAGGAGATGTTTCAGGGAGACTGATCTTCTCTTTTGTTGTAGATGGGTGTAGAGAGAGGTATGGAAATAAAGTGTCAGCTGGCAGCTTTAAAGTGCTTTGCTTTTCTTAGGGGAGTATCTGCTAAAAAAGCAGAAAAGAAAGTGCATGGGAAGGAGTGGAGTCAGGAGGATTTGTGGGTGCAGACTTTAGAAGAGCAAGTGCAGGCAGCGACAGAACAGATGGGAGTGAGTGGCAGTGAAAGGAAGTGGCTATCTAACTGTGTGGTGGAGAGTGGGAGGAGGAATGCTGATGGAAGGCCATGCTGAAGGAAGAATTTTGTGTGGTTTCACTTTTGCTACTCCACTTCCACATGTTGCAGGACTGGTAGTGTTTGGATGTGACCACATCCTGGTCAACTGCTCAGGGTAGGATTTCCACTGACTGGCTGAATCCATTTGCATTACATTTTGAAGAGACCTCTGAGGGTTTTAGTTATATTAAAGATTATCTTGCTTTCAGTTGTATTAAAGATTACTGTAGAGTCATCAGTGCTGAGTAATTTGTCATGATATAGAAAAAGACCATGAGGCTAAGAAAGATCCTGAGTCATACTACAATAAGGCTAACCTTTATTGCACTGCTTGTGTTTTGTTATTATTTTATCTAAGATGTAACTAGTAATCATGGGCTCCTGGTTAGTAAAGATCTTATTTCAGTACTTTACAGTACAGTTAAATCTTGTCCTGTCCCGTGAGGACAAGCTGTAATAATCTCTCTAAAGGAAAGTAAGAGGGTTACTGTTTCCATAGTGCTCTCTGCTTGCAGAGAGGCTGCGTAGATGTCCTAGCACTGAATTCCCTTAGTCATGTATTTGGGTGGCTCACTGAGTTTGGCTCAGCATCACACACAAAAGGCAGAGTGGTCTCAAAAATGGGATCTAACAGTAACCAGTCACTCAAATCTTCACAAGTGAATTTTTTTTTTCCTTTTGCCCAGCAGGGGCTAGTGAACAGCAGCACATAAGCAGTCTTAGATCAGAATCAATGCATGTTCGACAGCTCATGTTAGTTTAGGGCTAGCACTATGGGAGTATAGTTTTATACTCGTCCTTAAAACAAGATGACTGGAGGTAACGTAGTGCTTCCAGCATTCCATGAGGTGCTGGAGAGCTGGGCTGGGCATTCCCTCATCTGCAGTGTGGTGATCCCTCTGAGGAGGCTGAAGAGCTGACTTTTAATGAAAGTTTAAAAAAAAAATATCAGGTTGAACAACTGCTTAGGATAACTTTTTCCTGAGTGGGTTCTATCACTTGTTAGTTGCTGGAAAAAAACAATAACATCAATTCTCTCTCTACAATAACTCTGCACTTATTGTGCAGTTCAGCCTGTAGTTTTTAGAAAAATCATTCTGTATTTGAAAAATGTATTAATATTTTTACATAATAGCGGTAATGACCTCAAGTCCAGGCATTTTCTGTCAGTTAATGACTACCTAGGTTAAAGGCCTGAGGCTCTGCCTTAGGCCCTCTATTCAGCTGCTCGTTATTAACTACCAGTAAAGTCTCTCCATCAGTTGTTATTTATTAATCAGTATTGAAGCAATTATACACCAGATAATTCTTTGGGGGTGAGAAAATTGGTTACAGAAGAATGATTTAGCTATCAAAAGTAGAATTACTCTTCAATTAAAATTAGGTTTCCTTCCTCTGCAACCTGTATGAGCTCTACTTTGTAAGCCCGCCATACCTGAAAAGTAACTTTTGTTAGCCCACCACTTACCACTGGGAGGCCACACTTGTTTCTGATAAACAGATAGCAGCTGATGTGGAAAGCACCAGGCATATTTCTGAAGCCTGGTGTGATGCTGACTCGTAATGTTTAATCTTTATATGCCCTGTAATGCTGCTCTGATAGTGATATGGTGACGCTCGTTCAGTCTTTTTGTTCTTTATTACAAATGTTCCATGCTTGCCTTCCCTCAAACAGCTTTCATCAAACAATTAAAAGTAGGATGTGTGTTACAAAGAGTGTGGTGGTAGCTATGCAGTTACATTGAACTAGCAAAGCACACACACATATGAACATGAATAGATGTGTCTGTGCTTTCTTTGGGCTGTATGAAATTTTCTCTGTTGTTAGAGCAGGAATGCTGTTTATGCAAGTCCCTTTTACCCAATTTTGTGCTTACTGTTGTGAATTTTTTTAGGTAAGTGGGAAACTGTTATATACTACGTTAGTAATCCAAACAAATTGTAGCCTTTTCAGATTCACTGCATCAATATTTGTTTACTTATTCTGTTTCAGGTTTGTATATTGAAAATGACTTTTAGTTTATTAATTTTTAAATACTATAGCTACAAAATATGCTACAAACAAACAAAAACCTATGAATACAAAAACTGAATACACCAGGGAATCTGTAAAAAAAAATAAATTGCAAACTTGCAGTCCACTGTTATTGATTTCTGTTTGAATTTGCAAGTCGAATGCACTAGTAAAACACTGTACATGTATTGTGCTTAGTCCTTTAAAAAATGCACTCAGTCAGCACTTGTAGTACCTGCAGTATTTAAATGTGGTATTTACTATATTAACATAACCTCTAAGCTGCACTCTGTAAATAATGAGTTAAATGAGTTGAGTTTGGGAACAACGTTTTGTTTTTGTTTTGCGTAGGAAGATCACCTCTAAGTATCTGATGGCAGTGGTGTATAGAACTTTCTATGTAGTAGCAAGAAGACTGTCAAAAAAGTGTAAATTGTTTATTTATGGCTAATTTGCAGGTGTATGGCTTACTTGCAGCAACAAGGAGTAGAGAGAGAGGCAGCACCTGTGGTTGCAGTTCTGAAAAGCATCAGGCCAGGGGCTTGACTGCAATTCCATGTGTTCAGGAGCATTATTTTATCTGAGGTCTCTTCTGACTACTGAAAAGAAAGACAAGTTTGAGACTCGGTACTTTCCACTCCTTCTCTACTCAGAGGAGAGTAGTGTGAAGTTCCATCCATTTCTCACTTTACAAACAGGGTAAGGAGGGAGATGGAGTAAAGACTCTATTTTCCTTTCATGTACTTATGAGTATATGCTTAGTAGTACGTACTGTTATAATGTAACTTACAGCAAAGCTAAACAATGCAGCTGTGGTCTGCTTTTTGTACTGTATGTACAAAAAATGTCTTGTGCCTCTTATGTTCTGCTGCTGTATTTGACTTCATTAACTTACTCGTTAAGGTCTCTGTCCTTGGCATCAACGTGAATTCTGCTGTCTGACATCCAAGGAAGCAGCAAGAATCTATTAACGTGTTGCCATAAGAGTCATGCTCTTGCTATAAAAGCAAAAATGAAGTGCCAGATTATCTGTAGGAGGTATCTCACCTCCGGACAGCGTAAAGGTGAACACGTTCCTGCACTAGCCTGAACATCTGTCAGTCAAACCTGTATTATCCAGTATACCTACCATAGTAACTGCACTCTGTGCAGTACAAATGGATTACTGAGGCAGGCGGCTTAGTTGACATCTAGTTGAGTGACAGAGACAGTGTTCGTGAGGGAGGAGAGTGATGTGTAATTTTATTTATTTATAGACCAGACTCTCCTCCAGGGTTTAGGTAAGTTTTAATCATATTTTTCATGCAGAAACAAGAAATTTAGTCTATTTGTTCTTGTTTTTATGGCCAGTGGTGGAAAGATAACCACTCATGACAGAGATTCATAACTGTTGTCAGTCTCAGCCCTCCTTTTCTGACAGTCAAATGTCTGTAACATTCATCCTTTAGGCTTGCTTTTACCTATTTTTATTTTTTATAATTGGAAAACCTGCACATATGCTTCCTATTTTTGCCTTTTCCCATGGTTTTTTTCTGGCTAGAGTAGAGGAAAGGGTCTATGGTTTATGGTTACCCCAATTTATGCTCTTAGAAGACCTAGTCTGTTTGATTTTTTATGAAGATGTCTATAGCTGTTAATGAGACTTCCATTCTTTCAGTGGGGTACTTTCACACTGCAGATGCCTCTTCAGAAGTTTTTTTTTTTTTTATTATCAGATGGCACAGCGTCATAGCATAAATGTGCTTTTCTAGTGTCCAGCCTGGCACAGACTGTCTTCACATGTCCTTCCTTGCTGTTCTCCAAGGATGTCACTTGCACGGGGTGACCTCTGCAGCTGTTGGGATGGCCAGAGTGACTCTTGACCACCTTGCAGATGGTGGTTTCATTCTTGAGTTTATTCTATCTCATAGCAGCTACTGTAGCTGCCCAGCTGCTTGAGCCCTGCACACAGCCTCCGGCACTGTTTTCGTTCATAGACTCGTAGAATAGTTAGGGTTGGAAGGGACCTCAAAGATCATCTAGTTCTAACCTGCCTGCCCTGGGCAGGGGCATCCCACTAGATCAGGTTATCCAAGGCTCCATCCAACCTAACCTTAAACACCTCCAGGGATTGGGGCATCCACAACTTCCCTTGGCAACCTGTTTCAGTGTCTCACCACGCTCATAGTGAAGAAATTCTTCCTAATGTCTCATCTAAATTTGCCCCTCTCCAGTTTATCCCCATTCTCCCTCGTCCTATCACCACAAGCTTTTATGAATAGTCCCTCTCCAGCTTACGTGTATGCTCCTTTCAGGTGCTGGAAGGTTGCTATAAGAACTCCTTGGAGCCTTCTCTTCTCCAGGCTGAAAAAGCCCAACTTTCTCAGTCTGTCTTCAAATGGAAGGTGCTCCAGCCCTTGGATCATTTTTGTAGCCCTCCTCTGGACCTGTTCCAAAGGCTCCATATCCTTCTTAAGTTGAGGATTCCAGAACTGACACAGTACTCCAGATGAGATCTCACAAGAGAGGAATAGAGAGGCAGAATAACTTCCTCCAACCTGCTGTCCACACTTCTTTTGATGTGGCCCAGGATATGATTGGCCTTCTCGGCTGTGGGCACACATTGCCGGCTCATGTCAAGCTTCTCACTGACTAGGAACTCCAAGTCCTTCTCTGCAGGGCAGAGAGCTCTCTCTTCAGTGGGGTGGGGACAGGTGGCAAAGAACCAGATGCATTGGCCCACAGTTCCACTGAACAGTACCCCTAGGAGATGCTCCTCTGTTCCTGTCTGGCAGCTTTCTGGCTGCTCTGTGCTGTTGAGATGTACCAAGAACAGATAGAGAGGAGAACTGAGCCTGTTATCTTCTTATTTGGAACAGCAGAGTTTGAAAGCAGATTATGTTTCTCTTTGAAGGGTAAATGACCTAAAGTGTATTAAAAAAGTAATCCCACATTGGATTATCCTGAATAATATTAGCAATGTGTTTTGTTTCACAACGTGCAGTGGAGGTACATGGTAGCGTAGAACAGAATGAGAAGACTTAAGTATTTATTTAAAGTGACTACCGAGGCGGGAGGGGATAGGAAGCAAAATCTGGTTATTAGCATTCACTTGAGGTGCACCTAGGGATACCCACACTTTCCTCCCTCTCACCCTGTCTTTCCTGAGAGCACTGGATAGTTTGATAGTCACAGCAACTTGGAACATCAATTAAGATTTTGTATCCTTAGAACAGCAAGCAGTCCTTAGTTAATAAGGATAAAAGAAGAAGGGAATAAAAGGTGAAAGAGATGAAAGAAGAAGGGAATAAAAGGTGAAGGAGATGAAAGAAGAAGGGAATAAAAGATGGAGGGAGAAACAAGTGGATTCCTATGTATTGAATTCAAACAAAGAACTATATCTATTGAATTATTTGCATACTGCATATGTGTTTCTTGTAGTTCTTCAGTCCTCTGGTTTATTAAGTCACAGCCCGTGTTTGAATAACAATACATCATGCTATGTTTTGTTTTACTGAAGTGTGCTCCTGTATGTTTAAAAATTGATAATGTTTTGAGGTAACATCATTGTTGCCCTTCACATACCATGGCAGAAAAAAAGAGAGACTGATTTATACCTGGTGAGAAAGTTTGGTAGTGTTTTGTCTTACTTGAGAATTCAGATAGACTGCCAACTCTGTATGTGGGCACGTCAATGAGTAATAACATATACTGCTTCATTTAAAACCATATTTGTAAATGCATATGCATTCGTAAAACAAATACTTATGTCAGAGAAGACATAATTATTTATTTCCCCAGACTAAATGATTAGTACTCCTCATTTTACTGAAGTTCTGCTGACTGGATTCAGACGATGGAAAGGGAGTCATGCTTTTTTTTCTTCTCTTCATTAACTTTTGTTTTTAATCTTTAGAAACTCCATATGTTTAAAATGTGTTAAATATGCAGTTCTAGAGTAAGAGAACAGAGTGATTGCAGAGAATATCTATTTCAGACTACAGCACTTTTACTCTATCACCTTTCTGTGATAAGCACCAACAAAGGTAGTAGTAGCATTCTGCCCTTATTTGAAAGCCTTCTATCATCCTGTGTTCAAGTTGTATTCATGTAAATACTTGTATGTCTATTTGCTTGGAGGGTATGCACCTGTGGTGAATATAAAATGTATGTTTGTCTTTGTGCTTGAAGTTATAAACTCTTGCTATTCTAGTTCTTATTAAGCAGATATATGTTATTTCTTCTCTATTATCTTTGGGGTTTTTTTGGTTTTTTTTTTTTTTTTTTGAAGGAATACATAGCAGGGATTTCTTCTGGAAACTAAGACCTTCCTCAGTTTGGGATTTAGTTAGGATTCTCCATAGGGCTGTGATTCTTGGCATGCTTTATTGTGAGATGCCGTTTTACCCATGTGGAGTGGTGTTTCCTTAAAAAAAATCTACGAGGTTATATTTTACTTTACTTGGAGCTGTTTAATATTTATTTTTGAGCTAGACCCATTACATCTGAACTGGAAACGTGGGCAGTTAATATAAACAGTCCTAAAATTATGCTAAAGTCACCCATTGATCCTGCTGATCACTTAAAAAAAATTTTAATATGCAGAGCATTAAGAAATAGAGTTGACACTATTAAGTTTGCTACTTAAAAAAAATACGTCTTTTATGGACATGGACAGCAATGAGTATATTAAAGTTAATATAACTCAAGATATTAGAAAGATGGCTTCACTGGAAGTATTTCTTAATATAGAAAAAGAAAGTTTTAAACTTTTCCTTGTGTCTTTGTATCGCTTGAGTTGTGATGATCCACAGAGGACTGGTCACTCAGTGTTGCTGTGGGAAGGAAGTATTCTATAAAATTTGTCTGCCGAGTAAAGTTACATTAACTTCTGGACACAAGAAACGTGAGGCATGCAGAGGAGACATGTTGGTGTCTTAATGTTAAGAACCTAGTACGAACCTTTTCAAAACTGTGATGTAGAAAGCATGAAGAAGGTTGAGAAAATGAAAGAGGATGAAGAAGGCAAAAAGAAAAACCTTGGGACTCCTTGCTGTGAAGCAACTTTGAAATGCCTAACAAGCTTATATATGAGAGCTGCTTGAGCAGCAGAAAAAGTTCAGTGAAAGCATAATTTGGATAGGGAAATGAAGATTTGTAATTTGCATGGTCACAATAGGGCATATTATAATATTTGTCTTTACTACAAAGTACTTTGAGTCACACATGACTAGGAGTGATTATACTACCATGAAGTATTGTGAGGATAAAAGAGATCAGTGAATCATAGTGCAGCTGGTACTGTAGAGTTGCCTGGTTTCATAGTTCCATTGTTCAGGGGCTGATGGCTAAGATACCGAGTACTATTTTGTATGTATATATGTTCTTCAGCAGGATTTAAAGCATTTAATTATATGGTCTGTTTCCTAATTGAACTCACCAGTACACTGATACCTTGCAGTACCTATGTATGTGAGGAAGTCCAGAAAAGAACAACACTGATTTCCCTGCAGAATCTGCTATGAAAGATTCTTCCTCTCAAATGCAGAGAATATTTACATTTGCTGGGATGTTCTCATGAAGTTGAACTACTGTAATAGTTATAATAAACATTTACAAGTTGAAGTGCTTTTCCATGTTTATTGAGCTCTGTCACCTGGACTTGGTCAAGCTCCCCCCTGCTTACCAACCCTTGAAAATAGATTTTCGTATCCTTTTTTAAAAATTCTTCAGTGGCTGCTTTGTGTCATCAAGTAACTTTAGACTTGCTGTCTTTCAGATCCAAGGACTTCTATGGTTTTCATTCAGCGGATCAAGTTCAAATAATGTTGCTTAACCATAGGTTACAGTCCAGTGTTGTATGTAATGCAGTGTTGCTGAGAACTTCTACTGAACAGAGTTGTTCTCCTACACCCTTGCTTGAACACTTTCCTTGTATCATTTCTGTCAGCTCTAGTGATCTGTGGCTAAACAGTGAGCCTGATCACTGCAATAATCTAAGAAGAAATAATGAAAATGTTTTTTAGCTTTTTGAATAAACCATCTCACACAATGTGTGGATAGTTCATGGGTCTAATTTGGTAGGAGGATGAAATTCATGACTGTCCTTTTTAGTAATATACCATCATAATTGTGGAGTGAGAACAATATAAAACTATCTGGGAAAGTATTTTGCTAATCTGACTTGTGGGTTGTCACTTTTAACATCCAAACATTATTACTCAGAGGAGGAAGTTAATGCCATGTGCTGGATATGTGTGAATTACAAGTGAGACCCTTCAGAGGGGTAAAATGTTATTACTGTTCTCTATCTGTACCTCACCTCCCTGATTATTAAGAATCCATTATCAGTTGTTTCCTGGAGTCTTTCTGTGTTGGTCACTATAGCTGGAGGAAACCCCTCTGTATTATCCACTAGGAAGAGGCACCATGTGAAGGATACACAGTCAGAGCTGGCCTTCAAGTCATGTCTTGGATTGCACTGAAATATATATATATTTGTCTCTTAACTAACCCCAACTTGTAAGAACAGCCACAGAGGAAGTATTTTACCATGTCCTATATGGAGACCCGTTTAGAAATGACAACCAGTGGAAGGTATTACTTCTAGATTCCAACTATCAGTGACTTTGACCTGGAGTTATACATGGACCACTGGTTTAATAGCTGCCAAAGGACCTGCACATTATCCATGTACATTATCCATGTTGGTAGCTGTTGCACTTTGCTTTCTCTGACTATTGGTGGCAACAAGATCTGTATTTTCCTTATGTGCCTCATTTACTTAAATGCATTTATTCCACATTTTCTTTGGCTGTTCTCTTTTGCCATTACTATCAGTGACTGATTGTTCTTCATTTGCTTCTCCTGTACCAGTCTTGATTTTGCAGCTGGTTTAGCTGTCCTTTTTCAGAACTCAAAATTACTTAATCTCTCCTGGTATGGGATTCACTTCCTATCTCTTCTTATTCTTATCACCATTCTCTGTGCCTTTTACGTTCTACAGTGGCTGTTTTGAAATTCTGAGTGAAAGAGAGGGGTGGTGCCACAACTGCCTTCAGCGCTCAAAGTTTATATTCTTGAGTTTGTTCTGTGGGGTTTATTCTTTCCTTAATCAGTTGTAACATTGTGTTTACGTATTGAATACCTGCTGAGCACTGACCTGACGTTTTCAGGGAGCTATCTGCAGTGACTCCAAGAATTCTTCCCTGAGCTAATGTAAAATCTATTGCTGTTTATATATACACTTGTTTTTTTCCTGTTTGTTTTCCTTTGTACTTAACAGTGTTGAATTTCATCTGCTGTTTTATCATCCAGGCATTCAGTATCATGAGATTCACCTGAGTAATTCTGTACAGACTGCACACTTTTCTGCATATACATCCATGTCAGTACTGGACAATTTCCTTTTATTTCTTGTCTGTGCTGGTGTGGCAGAAGAGTCCATGGCTAATAAGAACAAGGCAGTTTCACATTCTCTTTTGTGGCAGCAAACTTTAATGGAACTTCACTGAAAAGTTTTGCTGAAAAAAATTCTGACAATGCGATACAGGTCTAAATAGATGAATAGTGATTATAAAGGTTGTTGCTAGAAGTCATAGGTAATTAGGGTTCAGGTCACTACTTCGTGAGAAGTATAGTAACTTTAATATTGCAATTGCTATGCTGAAATTGACCAACATCTTCAACAATTTCTGTATATTTTAGTCAGTGTCAGTTGACCTGATGTAGATGGAACATTCTGAATCATTCTTTAGGTTCTGTTAAATTTATTGAACATCTGTTGATTGACTGTGGAGGTATAGATACCGTCTTGCATGAATACATATACATCATGGAGACCTTTAGGACCTGAAAGACATCTGAGATGCCTGCTCAGTGAAGCATCACTCCAACCATAAGCTCTAATGTTTTGACTGTAATTCTGTTACATTTGTTTTTTGAATAAATCTTAGGGAATGAAGCATCCTGCTTTATTTCAAGAGGAATGTATTGCCTGTCATGACATTAAATACTTTGGGTTTGTTTTGGTAGGAAACAGGGTTAAGGCAAACTTGATTCAATACTAGCAAACTTAGAGTGACAAGTTTAGCTGGTGAATTGAAAAACTCGATTGTTTGCGCATCCCTGATGAGATGCTAACACAATTAAAGGCTAAGTACTAGCACTTTAGGAAGTTTTTCTTTATACTTCCAGTTTTCATGGTTTTTATGGAATGCTAATAATCTACAACTATAATGAGCTGAATGCAGGAAAAAAAGTAAAAATTCTGGTTCTCATATGTGGAAAACTGTTTTCACATTTGTCGCTTTATTTTTTTGTTAAACATCCAAGGCTGCAGTCACAGGAAGATAACTTCTTTTCTTAACAGAGAGCACATTAGAAGCATGAAAGAAAAATCATGTCATTGTTTGAAAGTCTGTCTATTTTAGAGAAGGACAGATAGTGAAGCATTTAACTGATCTTTATATAGCTGGACAATGCTGAATATATAGCTTCTTTGGGAACTCCAAAATGGAAAAAAGTTGGACCTTCCATACCTGAACTTTTAATCTGAAAGGGACTGTGGCATTGTACCATTTTCTGCTCATCAGCATTCAGCAACACTGCAGGATAGAGGAAAAATAGAGAAGCATAAGAAAAAGATAAAAGGAGACTGGGAACTGAAAAAAGATAAATGACTTTGCTGTCAGTGCAGTATAATGAAAATCAAATCAACGCTTGGCAATGCACAATTGCCCAGTATGGCTAACCCCAGACAGTGTTTTAAGTAAAATGCGTGCCTTCTATATTTTATTCTTGTATTCGTATAAAGATAAATGACTTTGTTACTAGTTGATTGCAGGGAAAATAGGCATCCTGATTCTGTAAAATCATAAGAATGAGTGTGACTTACATGTTTAGCGTCTGTTCTGTTATTTGTAGAATTTGTTTTTGCCAAGATAAGGCCTGTTACAGCCCCTCTTTGATTTGTTTGGGCTGGGTATAAAAAGATTCTGCAAACAGAATATGGTCACTTTAGAAGTATAAAACGATTACTTGTTTGATAACACACACAAAAGATACCTAGGAATTAATGAGGTACTAGGCTCAGTGTTAGTGTGGTTACCATTGCTCATGATCTTTACTGGCCAGGCTGGCTTTAGCTCGGGGAGAAGGATTGTCCTGCATGGGTCCTTTCAATAGACCCTTTGCGCTTCTGAGCTGTCATCTTCCACCAGCTCTGATGACACGTCACGATGGTGATGACTGGAAGTGGTGATGATTCCCAGTGAGGTCAGCTAACCTTTCTTTATGTTTTTATGCCTTTGTGGTGGTATTCTCTTCTTCAGTCCCTGAGCATCCCATGATGATGCTGTCTTGATAATCTTAACCTCTGTAACTTTCATATTTTTATCTACCTCTAGGCCTTCTTATAGCTGCTTTTCAGTAGTTACACAGCTAGGCCGTTCCAGAGCTGAATCTCAGCATGCAGGCAGCTGAACCCCTTGGGTGGTGAAAGCAGTGTTACCAGAGAGGGCTATGGTGTTAGTATTTACATGACCAAGTTACACTGTAATTGAAAAAAGTATACAAAATGATTGTAACAAACTTACCAATTTCATTTTAGCAAAAGAAATAATCAAAGTACCTTTTCTCTGTAATTTTCAAATAATATTAACCTTTTAAATTACTATGCATTGCCCAGTGCTGCACTGTTTGTGGGAAATGCACAGTAAAAACAATTCATTATGGAATGTGCCTATACTGGAATCAGAACACAAAACAGAACCCGCAACAACTTTGAAAGATTTTCGCAAACTTGCATTTTGTTACTGGTTGGATCAGGCAATATATTTTTAATGAGTGCAGTCTTGAACATCTGCAAACTGTTTGTCAGCTGGAATTTTCTTTTCATATAGCTGACTGTGGAATCATAGTCTCTGTAATCATGGATGCTGTGTCTCCACAGTACCTATTTGCAGTATAATATTATAATAATCATAATAATAGCAGTGATGAAATGCCTTCCCTGCCCCTTAAGATTCAGTGTTCTGGGTAGCATTTCACACTAGTATAACACACTATTGACTGTTTATCATGGCTCACCAATGACAGCCAGTGACCTCCAAATGTCTTGTACAACTGAAAATACACTCGCTTTCTGGATTTTTCTACTCCAGCTTTTTCATTTTAGTAAATGAATCCCAGAATCCAGAAGCGTAGATGAATCTTCTGAACCAGAACTTTTTTTGTTTTCAGATTCAATTACAACATACAGACCTGTTAGGACTCCTGGATTTGTGTCTACAAAATGAGCTCAAGTTGCTGCTAACTCACTCATCATGGGATTTCAATGAGACAGAGTGATATTATTCCATCTGTTCTTCTCCTTTCTAAATATTTGTATTGATATTGATTGTTATAGATTTTAAGTTCTTGAATACATCCATATAATTCACCTTCCCTGGAGGTGTTTAAGGCATGGGTGGACAAGGTGCTGCGGGGCATGGTTTAGTGTTTGATAGGAATGGTTGGACTTGATGATCCGGTGGGTCTTTTCCAACCTGGTTGTTCTATGATTCCATGATTCTATGAATGCAGTGCAGTGTACAGCTAGGAAAACTCCTGGTATATGAACTAGCAGGGGTGGGTAACTTACCTGCTAAGATCAGGTGTAAAGGTATCACTAATTTAAATTGAGAGACTTTGTGGGTGTGATGTGGGAGTAGATGCATTGCAGATCAACTCTTCAAACATTGCAGTGTGCAGTGTAGACAAACCCTTAATCTTGTATTTGCTTTCTTGTATCAGTTTTCTTTTAAGCTTTAGGACCAAAATGGAGGGAAGTGCTGTCAGATCTTTTCCTTGAGTGCTTACAGGCTTTTTTAATATGAGCGATTTAGTAACTTGATCTTTTCCTGTAATTACTGAACCTTCAGTGACTAGGATTTGGATATTGTCCCAAAATACCTGCTCTTTCTGGCATGTGATAAAGATACTTCCGTTTTTATGAGTTCAAAGGCTACCACTATTAAACTGCCTTTTCTGTTCAGTACAACCCTGGAGCTTTCAGAACACCTATTGCTTGAGAGTCTGAAGAACACTTAGCCATCTTGGCAGTAATGACAAAATATAAATCAGCATTCAAAGAGTCGTTTTTCAGGGTCTTACGTGAGTGAGCTTTGAGGAGTGTGCAAGTCCATCAGTGAAACTTGGACTGGAGAAGACCAATGGAGCAGCCTTTGCTGCTGCTTAAGGGTCTGTGGTATGATGTTCAGACATAGAATATGATGGAGAAGAATGTGGAGAATGATGGCTCTTCAACTCACTTAAAGCTATCACACAGCTCATTTTCTGACCCCATTCCTGTGTTGGTGTAAAATGAATGAAGCACATCTGTTCTTTTTAGGGAGAGATGAGTAATAATCAGTGGAGTACAGTGCAAGTACAGCATGGTGATTCTTAATTGGCACTGATTTAGCTGCCTCTGGAACAGAGAGTGGGATAGCAGTGTTAGCATAGCAGTGTGTCCCAGGTCATTTACTGTGCTGTAAGTCAAGGCTTGTTAGCTTACCCACATCTCTACCTTTGCCATGCCAGTGTCTCAGAGCAATGCTGGATTGTGATGCACAGCAATGCCAGCATGCCTGGTAGCAATTCTGTGCCATGCTTTGCTGTTGAGAGTAGCTTTCTCTCCTCACGTGGTCCGTGCTGCTGTGGAGGTTGCTTATGTCTCTGTGTGCTCTTTCCTCTGAAAGCTTGCCATTATCTGAGACTGAGCCCACCATCTGTAGGACTGCATGGATCTTCAGGTTAGTTTAGGTGGGGTTTTTTTGTGAGTAACGAGGCCCTTTCATTTTATTAGGAAGAAAAACAGAGCTGAAGTACTCTAATAGTTGTTCAGCATAATCTGTGACTACTACCTTCTACCCCCCACAGCTCCTACCCATTTTTTTTTTTTTTTTAATGAGCAAGCTGGGCAATGATCAAATGTAATTGTAAAAGTCACAAGACCTGCTTGGATTCTGAAGTGTACTTAATGGAGGTACTTGGGAACAGCAATTGGTTGGGTAGTGTTGGGAGTCACTGACAGTCAACCTCCAGCTGGGAGGAAGACTATTCTCTCATAAACTTAATCCTTGGGGATGTTGCTGATGAAATTGACTGGTCTTTGAACCAGGGAACATTTTAAGCTCTGGCCTGTTGCTTAAGAAGAAGAGGAGGAGTCAGTCAGCACTGTGAGCATATGATCCAGCAGTGACACTTCTCCCTGGGATTTCTTTCTTCTTCCCTTATCATTTGTTTTCCCCTCCCTTTGCTCTGTGCAATAAGAAATAGCAACTTTGAAGACCCTCATGGGAAAAGCATAGTAGGTACTTTAGAGATGGTAGCAACAAGCTGCTTGAGAGCTTTGGGGGAAACTGGCAGCTGTATTTATAAAATGTTTTTCTTGGAAACTTCTGGTAGCAGTTGCTGTCACTTTATGTGCTGATCTGAAGACACTCAACTTGTTATTTGTGCTTCCTCTGCCTAGTTCCTTCACTCCCCTTCTCTTTAATAGTCTTCCCACATCCCTACAGCATTAGTGGCAATTTTCCTCTTGGAGAACTCAAATTTTTAAGCACAGGGATCCCACTCCTTGCTGATACTTTATTGCAAACAATTACAGTACATAAACTGTGGGACAGGACCGTTCTGTTCCTCCTTCTCTTCCACACTCCTGCTGACCATAGAGTCAAGCACCAAAAACTTGGGAAAAAAGGATACTTATGTCCTAGACAAAGCTTCCTTACATGATACCGGCTTGATCCTTTCCATTGTTTATATTCCATGGGATAACCTTCCAAACAATTTTGCATTTGTTCATTAGACTACTTGCTAAAGTGCACAAATTCTTTTGCTGCCCATACGTTGTTGATATTGCCCCTAATAATTTTTCTTAATGTTTGTTAATCTGCAAATCCTCTGGTTGTAGACACAGTTGGTGCTGTGGGTGCAGATAGGATGAGAGCAAATAAAACCTGCCATTTTAAAGGTTGCACTATGCAGTCAGAGTATGTCTCATGAGAGGGAATGTTATCTTAGACTCTAAGAAAGTGTTAAAAAGAGAGAGGCTAATGAGGCTATTATATTGACATGGATGTCAGCTAGAAGCTAGGCAGGGGAATAGCTTTCCTCATCAGCTGGGGAAAGAGAAGGAAGGATTGTTTAAACAATGATGATCTTCTCCACTGTCAGCAAAGAAATGTGTATCTGGAACCTATTTTATTGAGCTTGAAATTAAATAAATAATTGTGGCAAAAATATTTCTCTCTTCATATTTACCTGATTGAATGGTTAAGATTTAAGCCTTTAGGGTGAGATAGGTTTTGCCTCCACACTTGCAGCATCTAAAAGTTTGGAAAGCCCAGATTCCAGAACTGTTTATTTTCTTTCCATTATCCCATAATCCATGGGAGCCTATTGCTGCATTTTGTGCTGGTTAGCTTCTTGGGGAAGGAATTGCCCATACTTTTTTATAAGAAAGGGTTTTAATCTGGTTTCTTCTTAGATGTGATCCTGTTTTAAACAAGGTATTGTATTTTAATGTCATGCTAACCAGCACATCTGAATGAATGAAGACATCAGCCCTCATTAAATTGTTTTATTTTGGGAAACCTATGTGATAGTCATCCAGACCTAGTTTAATCTCAATTGTTTAGCTGACTGCCTACATGAACTGTGAACTAGATGTAGTGTTTGAGCTGTGGCTGATCAGAAAAGTGCTAGCAAACAGCTGTTTCCATAGACATGCAGAGGACATTGCTGACTGACTCACATCTTCCTAGTTGGAAATATGTCCTGAGTAGTGTAAGTTTTAAGATGAGGAATGTAATTTGAATGATAAAACGTGCAAAAATATGTTTTCATAATCATAAACATCTGAGCATTTTGTGTATTAGAATAGAGTTGATTAATAACCCTGCAGGTAAACATTTTGTAGAATTTTATTTTAATTTAAATGATTCATATATTGTTATATTAATGTGTGTTCTGTAGATTAAAACAAGCATGCCTCAGAGTCTTGCTCATCACATTTGTTTAGGTTTGTATATATCAAAGTACTTGAATTTTGCAGCGTCTTCTATCTTAAGGTGCAAAAAGCCTCTGTTTTCCAGTTCAGATTATTTGTGTATATATGATCTGCCACTTATCATCTGTGTCTCTGCTGGCTGCTGGTTAGCCGGTTAATCACTTTAATCCGTGGTTGTGGCCTTGATCTTTCTCAGATGGGAGTCCTGAGATAGGAATAATGTTCTAATTGATTCAGCTCTTCTATTTTGCTTTCTTTATTTATAATTGTAATTTGCCTTTGGATTTTTTTTGCTTTTAATTCTCATGTTTTACGCTGAGGTTGGTGTGCCCAGGTGGAAGGATTCCAGCCCTGGCTTTGGGATGTTATTGATAGATAATTGGCTCTCTCCTAATTTATCTTCTCTGGCTAGAGTCCTTATTCTGTCTGTTGTTTTGTCAGAGGCTAGTTGTGTTAAAAGGGTTTGGATGCTACTAGTACACTTAGGTTTATTTATTTCCTTGTTTTTATATTGTTCTATGGATTTTGGAGGGTTTTAAAAAACATTTAAAATATTAGTTGAGGGTCAGGAACAGAATATTAATGGAGTGCCTTCTAGTGGATTTTAGTGTGTGTCCATACAAAAAATATGATTTCTTGTTTCCGTATTTCATGGTTTATGGATTTTGCTTTTACTGGCCAAATTGTTTGTCTCTCTGCTTTGACAAGCTTTTAGCCTGAAGGAACTCTCCCTGTTAATGTGGTTGCTGCTTTTATTGATGTAACCTGTTTTTGTTTTTGTTATGGATTTCAAACGAGTCAGAGTACAAAATTTCCCAAGTGCATATTTTTCTCCCTCCTAAGGGCTAGGTACAGTTTTTCTAAAAGTATTGTGGCTCAATCCAGCACAATGCAAATTTATCTACAAAGTGCTGAGTTTCCTCAGTGTTGACAAGTTTTAAAGGGTACTTTAGAAACTCAGCACCTTACACTACTGATCTGTTTACTTTGCAAACAGTTTTTTCTATTGAGTTTACACATAGTTCACAAGGTAATTTCCTATGTTCCTTTTGCTTATTGCTGCTATTGTAAACTGCATTCAGTAAACTAATCTGTGCTCACAGATCAACTATGCTTCTGCTTTGCTTTTCTTAGGACTGTATTTTGTCATCTGCTCTCTTTATTTTGGGGTGGGTTTTTTTGTTTGGGGTTTTTTTTGGGTCTTTTTTGTTTTTTTTTCCCCTCTAATACTAGTCAAGATTTATTGCAAATTTATCATGAGTATGGCGAAATCTCAGTCTCCATCTCCACCAGACTACGGTTTCCATGCTGGTTTTGAATGCTGAATCTATGTGAAATGTGAAAGTACCGACATGCCCTTGCAATTGTCTTCATTGGATTGTCATGTAAAGTCTGTCACTATCTCCTTTGAGATATTTTTGTTAGGCTCTGGACAAGAACCTCCGTTACTTACTATGTATTTTGTAGGGGACCATCATTTTGAAATATCTTAAAGTAATTTCTTTTAAGTGAATAACAAAATAACCTTTCCCTTTAAAGAAAGTGAGATAATCTCAGCACAGTAGCCACCTGACAAAATATTTTGTTATAAGAATGGGATGGTTGCTCTTAGACAGGGGTAAATGTGGAGAACTGTACTTTTCAGAACATCTCCAGAAGTTGAGCAGTTTCAGGGATCCTGGGCTACAGTTTGGGATATAGTTTAGGTCTGTTTTTTTAAAAACCATGTTGTGATTGAGGGATCTGAAAACAGGAATTTTAATGGCCTGCTTTCCAGAAGATGTGTTTTAGGCATAGTAATTTGATGATTTATGGTGAAAAAGTATTTATTCATTTAGGACAATGTGGATATTCAAGTTCTATTTCCAGCCTTTTTTTCAGTTTTTCTTCTTCATATTAAGGCTGTCTTTCTGCATCCTTCATTTATAAAACACAGATAGTAACAGTTCTTTTCCCCCATGTTTTGCCTGTCTCTGCTTATACTGAAAGATCTGAGAGTTAACAGTCAACCCTTGCTCCTGTTTATGTAGCCAGCTGAGCGCAGGGGAACCTCATTGTCATATTGACAGCCTCTAGCCAAGCCAAAATATAAAGCAGCGGTTATAATAGTTGCAGATTATAATTTCAAATGGAATCACTCTAAGGTAACATCTGTGTGCTTGTGACAGAGCAGTCTCTAGACAGGTGAAATTGGTTGTGCTACAGGGCTCCTGTATGTTGTAGGTCACTTGTTAGCACTTTCTTTAAACCTGTGTAATTTTGTAACTTTTTGTTTTATCCAAGAGTAGGTGAAATATTATTTATGAATGACGTGCAGTGTGAATGCTTTGACTGTAAAATAGCCAATGAAAATTACTCTGAATAAGAGAAATCTTTCAAAATGCCATCCCCAACCGAACAAAACAGAAACTGGTGTTACCCTTTAGGATACATCTACTGAAGATTTTTCATGGAGAGAAATACCACTCTCACATTATCTTACTGCTGGTACTGCGGTGCAGACTTTTTATGTGTAGTGGGTAAATAATACAAATCTTTGTGCTTTGCTTCTGAAAGCTAGGCTGATTTTTCACCTTTGACGAAGATTTGGAAGGAGGCTTTAAGCACTGGGAATCTTAAGAATTTAGACACTGAATTCCCCACTACAGTGAAGTTTTTCCTCCTAGGTTGAAATTCTGTAATGACTCAAATTTATCTCTCTAGTCTGCCATGATCCTGTCTTCTTGACACAAGTGCTTTTCCATGCTTGCCCTAGCACCAGCCTGATGGGTGACCTTGTGAGGATGTGGGGCTGCCTGGACACTGCCCACCTGGTTGGCATAGTTAGCCAACTCATCTGGTTGAAAATTTACTGCAGGATGAGCTCTGGTGTTGATGCAAGGGAATTGTCAGTCAAGGCTGAATGCCTGAGTGTGTAGTGGCCGGGTCACGGCAGTCTTAGTTGGCTGAAATGGTGTCTGTAGTTACATTTGCTATACATTAGTTGTTAACATGTTCAATTTCTGTTCCTGAGCCATTTCAACAGGATGATACAGATCCTGAGTGCTTTAAATTAATCTTAATGGCACTGTGGTCAGTGGCATAGCCAGTATTTTATTTTATGCCATCTGAGCATTGGTTGGATTTATATGTGAGAGCAGCTCATTAATTTTCCAAAGGATTTTATGATCTTATCTCACTTTAGAAATGGTAACATGTCTGCCTGACTGTTTTGCCTCTTAGTAGAATATATTGTTGCACCTCTTGCTGGAGTGGTCAGTAAACACCTGCATTTGTTTTTGTTCAGATGAGAAACTGATGAGGCAACTAGATAATTCTCCCATGCAGCTATGCTTATTTAGGAAGGAGGTGCACAAAGCTACGCATCCTTCCTCCCTGCCTTCACAACTCTGAAAATACATGGCAATCTCTTCGCTTCATATTCCTAATTTTCCCACTGTCAGCAGGAACCCCACAAGTTTCTTTCACTTCTTTTTCCATCAGAATCACACTTTGAGTTTTCATCCAGTAACATCTGCTGTGTCTGTTTGAAGCCTCTTTCCTGTTGCCTTGCAACAATATTCAGGCACTCCTGTGCTTGCATTTAGTTTCCTGAGACACCTCTCTGCCAGTACAACTCCCTCTGTGACCATTGCTTTCATATAAACTTTATTTTTAGTGACAAACTCTCTTGTTTTAACTGGTTGGTTAAACCAGTTAAAGCTGTCTTGAATGAGGATGTAAAGATGATGTTTGTTTGCTTTAAAATCTTCCACCCAATCTTCAGCAAAACAGCGTTTCCTTAGAAAGTATCAGGTCATTGAACTCTTGCTGTTTCCAGGTAGCTTAAAAAAAAGTAATTCCGAAATTTATTAAGACATTTTTGGTTATAATTATATCAAAAAAAGACTCATTACACTGCAGAGTTTGTCTGCTCAGTTTGGAGAAAAGTAATCTCCTTATAAAGATGAGCTGTCCCTTCGGTATTCAGTAAACACATTTCATTACCATGCAGTCTCTTTTGGGTATTGTCCGTGATGAATAATGAATAAGAGATTGAAACAAGGTATTTTTCTATATTTTTTTCCATTATCAGGTTTAACTGTGTTCACTGCAGCAGAATTGATATTTCACTACAGCTACCTCTCTCTTTCTTTCTTTCACTCATCAGTGTTGTAAAATTTATTGCATTTGAACACACAAAACTTGTTGAGTTATGCTCAAGTAAAATAACTCATACACATTCTTAATGGAACGTGGCTTGTAGCTTGTTCATGTATATAGTGAAATTTTATTTCTTTAGAATTTGTAACATTTAAAAGCTCATTTCAGATGTAATGCTTCAGTTGCAGAAGTGACCCAGGGAGGTCTCAGCCTCCAGACATTTATCTCCAGATATCTGCCTATAGTAAATGTGTAATGTGAACATATATTCATCTCTGTAACAACAATAAAAGCAATACCTGTGCCTAAAATAGTCAGTGAGCAAAGTAAAGATAAAAGAGATCTCAGATTATCAAGTGAATTGAAGCTTTTAAGTGCAGAGGCAATGCCCGTGTTTTTCAACTGCGTGTCACTTGCTGTGGATGTAATATGGATCTTGAATTAAGGAGCATAAGGGTATTTTTTCTACCTTTAAAATATCTATAAGTGGCTGCTCTATTGAAAAGTTATGGCCTTCTGAACCATGTAAATGCATGTTTGAGGTTGAGCACGTATTTAAAATTAAACAGATGCATAATTGCTTTCCTGTACTGAGATTCTTAAATCATTGGGGGTAGAACCCACATTTACCATTGCTGGACTGAGCCTGCGAATGTGGTCACAGAGAAGCTGGAGGTAGTTTTGCAGGGGCCTTCCAAGAACAGTGCTTCATGTGGAGTCTTCTGG
This sequence comes from Coccyzus lansbergi, assembly GCA_033558105.1. Classification (NCBI taxonomy): domain Eukaryota; kingdom Metazoa; phylum Chordata; class Aves; order Cuculiformes; family Coccyzidae; genus Coccyzus; species Coccyzus lansbergi. Next base: position 3,229,555 of record JAUMJK010000290.1, on the reverse strand, counting down.
CTTTGAGAAAGGGATTAAAAATCAAACGGTATACCCAGGGTGGTGTTACTGACACCAGTTGATGTGCAGAAGCATCTGTTTTGTAACAGGAAAGCACTCTGACATGCTTTAAAAAGTAACTTTTTTTTAGCTGCTGACAAAGTAACTTTTAATTCTGTTTGAAATGGGTGGGAGGGGAATCTATCCTTAATTGTGAAGTGCATTCCCCTGTTGATACAAGGTTACCTAAACCACGTTTACCTGAGAAAACCGCCACCTCTAAGGCTGTCATCAGACTTCTGCTAATTGCTGTACCTGCTTGTGTATTCAAACTTAAGTACATGTAGCAGAATGGACCAAAGATAGAAAAAAGGAAGAGGGGAAATCTAGACAGCAGCAATATAGGTAGATGTCATTTTTGGAATATTAGCCATGTTTGCTCGGAAAGATGTTGTAGTAGTACCAAACTGAAGGAGAAAGAGCTTCAGGTCTCCTGTGGTCTCACAAGCCTATGTGATGTTACAGCATTCAGGGCTGGGCAAAGCTGTTCATGGATGGGGGCATATTTGGGAATGGTTTTCTGCAGTCATGTGTGTGCCAGTGTCCACAGTGTCAGGTAGTGTGAACCAGGGGCTGGGATTATAGATGCATCTTCTCCCCATGTCAGTGGCAAAGCTGGCCTCGTTGTACCAGATGCAGAGATACAGTGATAGTTGCTGCTTTGTAAATTCTGTTAGGGTGTTTTCAAGAAGCAGAGAGCGATTTTCCTTATAGTGCAAGGGGATGTAAATGTAAGATCAAGTCAGTGGTCCTTCTCATGATCTGAGCTAGCCACAATCATGACTGGAGTGCCATTATTTAAAGGACTGATTTTGTTTATTTTTTTCTTTTTTTCCTATGCACTGCCTAATAAGGTCTACTGAAGTGGTGATCTGAAAACATGGACTGTAGACATGGCAGATGCTGTTGGTGAAGGTTGCCTTGGCAGAAGTGTCATTAGCCTAGGGGCTGGATCAGTCATGTCTCTTCTGAAAGTCTGATTTAAAGCCTCTGTAGATAACAGGAGTCATTCAGTTGAAGTCAGTGGGTGTTGTGTTAGGTCGTTAGAGCCCAATGAACCATCTGCTCTCACAAGCCTTCCCTTGCTAAAATGAGATACACTTCATTCCCTTGGAGCAGTATTTCTCATGCAGTGAGCTGTGATCTCCCTAGGGCATCACGGGAAGGCAGTGATGGCAATTGGAGTGGTCTTAAAATATGGGAAAAATGTCTAAACATTTAAAGAAAAGCTGTCTTGCAGAATGAATGCAGACTGTTATTATCGTGATCAGCTAACTTTACTGTTGCAATAAAAGAGAGAATAAAAACATATCTTGATATCGAGCAAGGTGATGCTCCCCTAAAAAGATAACACCACTCTAATAACTAAGATTTCAGAGGGAACGCACACGTAAAATATAATATGTTGCAGAAAATGCCTTCAAGAGCAGGCTGCAAATGTAGAAGTGAACATTTAATTCTAAAATAAGAAGTGAACTCTGGTGTATGGCATGATTCAGGCTTGCAAGCCTCTTGCTGTAACATCCTTATTTCTGCCAGGTTGTCAGCTTCCTTAATTCCCTGGGGAAGCAGGTTGGCAGGCTTGTGGCACCTCTTGCAAAGGTTGTAAGCGTCTTCTTTGAGTGCCAGAGGGGAAATATACTGTAGTTCTCTCTGGTCTTCCTTTGTCTTTGGTGCATTTCTGCAGAGGGAGAAGGTTGGACAACGGTCTTTTTGTAATTAGTTGCATGTAAATAATGGGTTTTTACTTTTTTATATCTGTGGTTAAAAAGCTGAATGTATTCCATATTCTTCCTACCTGCAAAGCAGAACTGCACAAAGACTTCAGTTTGACCTGAAATATTTTACAGACTGGAAAAAATGAGACTGCAGTTTTTTCCTTCATCTCTTTCACCATTTTATTTTTGACATGTACTTCAATTTTAATGCAAAAAAGAAGTGATTTTAAAATGTTAGTATAGAACAACTCTGCTTTTTCGGAACCCATCCCTCTGTTTATTTTATGCTTAAATTATCACTAATGTTTGTAATACAGCCAAGACATTTTTAATGAACATAAAATTCACCAGAAATTAAGATGTTCATTGCTTTTTACAGTTAGTACTTGTCAGAATTTACCCATTGTACCTTGTATATAGTTACTAATCTCCTTTTTTTTGTAAAATACTCTGAAGTAATAAACCAAGAAAAACTGTATTTTTTCTTTTTAAGAGCTATATTTCTTTTTGATGAATATTTTTACCTGCTGTAGGCAGGGAGATTTTCTCGTGCCCAGTAGTTAATAACCTGACTTTAGTTAGATGTAATTTATTCTAAATCTTTTGCATATTTCTTAATATATATCACAACTGTCCTTCACTATGTGTCCTTCACAGCTATCAGTTTACAATCATGTTCGTCTGTTCTGGTGATCTGGCATTACAAATATTTTTAAGTTTTTTTTACTTATTTTATGTAACAAATGCTGAAATAGTAAGAGAGACTACAGAAAATGTTGCACTGTGTACAAATTATTTGTGAAATTACACTTTTTGTACAGCAGATACTTTTGACTAAGTATAGACAAGTAGACTACTGATCATTTGTAAGAAATATGTGGAATTCACCATACAAGTTTCAGGAATATTTTAGTGTTTTATCTGATAATGCTACCAAAGTCATTCTAAGAACATGAGTCATAATGTAACTTGAGTTAGCAGTATTTTTAAGCTAATCCTTCAGGATGATTCTTCTGTGGTGGTATCTGAATAGAGCTATTTTATTGTCTTTATTTAAAGTTCTAATGAAAATAGCCCAGGGCTTCTGCAGAGAAGACGAAGGAAACAATTCACATTTTTTCTCACTTTAGAAACGAATAAGAAAGTACACATTGCAGAGATTTCATTTGGGATATCTAATAACTTCTTGCTCTGCTGTTAACAAAAGTGAAAGTGGTTACTGGCAAAGTGTATCTGGTGTCCTCCCTCAGTGGCTTTGTGGTTTAAGAACAAAAGCATCTCTTGAATGTCAAAGGACAGGTCTGGGTTGTAGGACTGAAGGTGCAAACCTAGTTATTCAAATTTGTGATAGGAAGGTGGTCAGTTTTGTTCTATTTGAGAGAGAATTGAGGAGTGTGAATTTTTTTTTCCCTTAATCGTCAGAACTTCTGCTGACAAATTCATAATGGTTGGAAATGTAAGTGCAAAGGAGTTAAGAAAAGAACCCAAAATTTAGGTTGACCATATGAACTTTTCTGCACTCATAGGTATTTTGGCACTGTCATTACTAACATATTCTCTTATAACATTTTTCTGGTACTTTTGTCATTTAGATACATAAGGAACCATGCTTTATCAGGAAATCACCAGTGTCCTGTGAATATACCTGATGTCTGAACACTCCCTACCTTATCATTCCCAAACGTGAAAGGTACTTGGTACAGGCTGTCAGGTGGTGGCAAAGCTGAACGCCGCCTTTGAATTCCATCCCTGTCTCTGCCACCAGAGTTGCCATAAGACACAGAGCAAATCACATAAACTGAAACAGTCTCATTTAGTCACTAATCGAGTGTTACTAATTTTCTTAATGCCCAAACTAAGGCACCTGTGACCAGATTCAAAGCCGGGTTCACCACTGCAATAAGATGTAATGGGAACAGGGCTTTAAGTGTGTGCAATGAAACTGTTAAGTATACTTGACAATGAGAGTTGTCAGTATAGGCACACAGAATTTGTCTCAGTCTCCCGTTGTTCTCCATTTTCTTAGATGAAGATAACAGTACAACCTAATCTTGCAAGATTGTGGAAAAGAGCTTCACTGGTACTTGCAGGGCAGTGTGTGCCAGTGAAATGAGTGATGAATACACCTAAGCTAGAAATGTATTTATCATTTGTAGCAACACATGAACTACTTTTATTTATGTTTAGGTCTGACCCTGCAGAAGATGCTTGGTTCTTTCCCTTATTTAAATTAATGTAAAGTGGAATTTTTAGTATAGTGATTGAAGAGCCTATGGGAAAATATGTAATGATTATGCATTGTTGTTCAGTAAAACATAGTTGTAAAGTAGAACAGCCTATCTGCCTTTTGAAATGAAAGCAGTAAACAAACAAAAACATGCTAAACAAATCTCTTGTCTTCATCTTCACTTTGTTTTATTTACTTAAGCTCTTCTTTGAACCAGTATCTGAAAAATGAAGTCTTTATTATTTAACACTCAGGATGTTTATATAAGCTAAGGAAATAATATGCTTCCCATTTTATGGACTTGGAGATGAAACACAGTCAAGATAAGACCTTACGCATGTAAAGACAGCAGTGTGGGAAAGCTAGCAGCTTCAATTTCAAGCCTTTGGGTGCCAACCTTTAGACTGAACACTGGAACAGGCTTCTTATACTGTGAGTGATACCTGAAAAGGAATCATCGAGACCAGCCAGACAGGTAGACAGAGTATCATAGACAGTAGACCTCTGCTAACCAAAAGGGAATTTTCTAGGTCCACATAAAAGTTTCTAATGGTGCCTCTAAGGTTCCTCCATGCATTTCATGTTGAGGTTGTTGCCTGAGAGGCAGAAACAGACTCAGAATTTGAAGATGTCTTTGGCAATGCCTGTTGCCTCAGAGCCCGAGAGACCTGGGCAAAAACACAGGTAATTTCTGAACTGTGTTCTGTTCCAGATTAGGGTGACCTCAGTGTGAGCCATGCAGCCCTGCCAATCCAGAGCTGTTCTGGGCAGGCAGAGAGGCACCCAGGGAAACTTTACAGGCAAAATAAAACTATATTCATTGTTAGGCAGGTGGCAAATGAAAGTTTGAATCATTGCGGTTTTTGAGCTTTGGTACCTGGACTGTCTTCAGACACCGTTAAATGCATTTTCTGCCTTTGCCATAAGACACACATTTTAATGCAGTCAATTAAACCTCACTTTTTCTTATATGTACTTATTTTTTTCTTCCCTTCTGTTGTCCTGTTCCTTACTATGGACACATTTGGCCACTGTCAAATTGAATGATTTTTTAGCATGCTTGGTTGGCTGATGCTTTTTTCCCTAATTTGCTGATACAGTCAACTGTGCCAGTAAAGCAATTATGCAAAATTGTGTATAAAGGTTTAATGATACAAAACAGTGTTCATCACAAATCTAATTGTGTTTCTTACCACACTTCCAAAAAAAAAGGTTTTTGAGATGTTTGAATTACAATCTCTGCGGTTGATATCCATTTTGTTAAACAATGTATTTAGTTTACCAGATCAGGGAACATTTAATGTACATCACTGTTAACTGTGGAAGGAAGCAATAAACAAAAATAGTGACTTGGAGGTGTTCAGATAATGGTTTATATGCTTTTAGATGGTGATTATGAGAATTCTGCTTTATTACATGTCTCATTAGGTTAGACTGTTATGTATTTTACATTCCAAATTATAACTATGCGTGGCTGATTGTGCACTGAGTCTGTAATACAATACAAAGATTAAAAATATGAAGTTAGATGTAGTAACAAAGTAGTATAATGTGTCTGAGTAGTGACAGCGAAGAGATAATGGGTTAAAAAAGAATTGGCAGGTGCAGTGTCCTGTGGTTTGATATCTGGTGTGCACACAGGTAACTGAACTGTTTCAGGAGAAGAGCAGTAAAGAAATACCAAGTATTGCTTTCTCTGAAAGCAAAGATCCCATTGGCTTTTCTTGGTCCAGAATAGAGACATTTAGACATTTAGGTCCATTTAGGAACATTTCAAAATTGATATTTCTGCTTCATGTTTACATTGATATTTTCTGATTTCTGCCCTGCTACTTTCCTCAAAATGCTGGCTGGGATTTAATCTTACCACAGAAATTATTAGTGAGTCAAGTATTGTTACTGGTACTGACCATGGTAGAGTCTTGTTTGTATTGGGTCATTATGTACTGCAGGAAGAGACTTTCTGCTACAGCCACTAGAGATAAAGCATGTGCTGCTTCCATCAGGTTATGTATGAGGAGGCAGAGCAAAAGTGGTTCTCCTTCCTATCCCTTTCTTAACAGTTAACAGTTCTACTTAACGTATGTGATATTTGCAGTAGGGAAGCGTTAAAGACTTTAAGAACAAGGAATAGCAAATAACCCGTCAGTGCTTTCTGCTGCCTCCTCAGTCAGGAGGGAATTGAATCACACTTTAGTTCTGAATTATGAAGGTGAGTTTTGTTCACTTGGGTGCTCCACTGTAGTCACACGTGAGCTGTTTTATACTCAACATAGCAGTCTGCGGCTTGTATAAACAGCTTGAACTTGCTGCTTTCTGGAAACAGGCCTGAAGCAGTCCTGGAGGTTTCAGGAATGTCAATTGTTTGTGTCTATAAATGAGCTTATAAATGGTTGTTTTTGCAGTCTTCTGTAGCTCATTGAGGGTAACTGTATCACTGCCAGAGAAAAGAAAAAAAGAACTATTTTTTTTTCTCTGCAGTCTACTAATGCTTTCAGGGCTTGATCTAATGTGCCTTTAACAAACCATGAACTTCTTTCCTACGGAGACACTGCATCCTGCCTACATTCAGTGTAGGCAGAGATTCATTATACTAATCCACTCTCCCATCATATCACTAGGAAGCACATGTAAGTGTTTGTTTTTTATGCAAGTTTTGGTCTTTTATTTGCTAACACAAAGTAGGAGATTGTGACTTCTCAACTCTTAGCCTTAATTGTGGAAGTTTTGGTTTTCAGCTACAACATGTTTTGACAAATGTACAACAGTCACATTTGACTAAGAAAAATCCTGCTGCCTCACAACAACTTCAGAACAGTTCACCTCTGTAGGTAGGATAACTTTAAAATGTAGATACTGAAATGATCAGTCTTTTGCTTTTTTTTTTAACAGGTACGGTTATATGCAAGGCCTGATGCAATCCGAAGAGGATCAGGAGACTATGCTCTAAATATTACAAGAAGACTTATTGAATTTTATGAAGATTATTTTAAAGTGCCCTATTCCCTGCCAAAATTAGGTAAGATTTACCCTAGAACATGAAGTCTGCCCAAAGACGGAAAACTGAGTCTGCTTATTTAAAGGAAGTTCAGGACTGGAATGCACTAGATTTCAAGGTAGTGTTTGTGTTAATTTAGAAGGATGAATAAATAAGGAATTTTTCATCTCTTCCTTGTAGAAGAAGGGAAGCCAAATTGTTCCCTCTTCAGTCTCACGCTGAAAGGAGCAGGAAGCAGACTGTATGTAAATTTGTTAGGCAGTGGAAGAAGAATCTGAGACCTTTTGCTGATAAGTGGGTTGGGGTTTTTTTTGATGCTGTGTATTTTGATTCTTACTTTCATTAGATAGCCACTGGGAGATGTTTGTTCTGTAATAGTTTTGTCTTGATGTCTCAGCTTTAGATGGGCAACGGCATTGAAAATACTTGTGGAAACTGGGAACCTGTTACAGTGCAAGGCAATGTTTTTATGCTGGCTTATGTGCTTTATTGATGATGATAAGTACGTATGCTTTAATATATTGAAAGAATTGCTGTGAGCATAGTATGTTGGTCAAGTGACTTAAATGTAAAATCTGTAAATGTATATTATTTTTTAAATATTTTCTTCTCTTTCTCCCTTTTACCACACTCGGCTGTTCTCCTATACACTTGAATACTTTATAGCGTATTATTACACTCTCCTTCCTTCAGAGCATGTTTGATCAAGATCCAGAAAAGCCTATTGCTCAGCAGCAGGAAGAGAGCTTGTATTTGATCAGAAGTGTTAGAGTTGGAACCACAGGTGATCCTCCCAGGAACCTGGAATCTATTTCATTAAATCCCTTGCCTGCTGAGTAGCTTTATTAGTCTTACAGCTAACAGTGCAGGAGCTAGATAAAGTAATTGATGTTGTTAGATGAGGGTGTTGCATGATTTTCTTTTTATAGGAATGTTGTGGCATTTGTTTCTTCTTGTCTTTAAATGATGGATTACAGGCAATGTTCTCCTGAAAAAATATTCATTTGGGTTAAACATAGCACAACTTTGTGTAACCTTTCATATCTAGCTTCAGGTATGTAATGGCGAAGTCATAGAGGAAGTTATACACGTATAGGTACCAAAAATATAGATGGAAAAAAGAAATCAGAAACTTTCCTCTGAATAGCACAGATGAACAGTGGGACTCTGATCGTTACTTCAGCTAGTTTACTGAGAATGCCAGGTGGCAGCAGGCAGTAGTGACTGTTTCTACTTCAGAACATCTTTCACAATCATTCAGCTCAATGTGATATATGGGCTATCATTATGCTGTGTCACATCTTTTTAAAATTTCTCAGCAGAAGTGAATATACTCCATTTTGAATCTCTTTGGAACATAATAGGAAAAATAGTTGCAAGTAGAATTGTGACTTTTCGTCAAGTAATTGCAGTAAAATTGTTGAATTAGTATTGGAACGCTCTTTGAAAACTTCAGTTGTTCTGTAATGATACTATAGGAAATAGTTTTCCAAGTTTGTTATGCTACAAGAAGGTTAAATACATTTAATATAAATATAATGAAGAAAACTTCATAACTCAGTGTAAAATATTTTTGAAAACTTGATTTGCATATGTAGATATTGTTCATAGTTCAGCAGAACACTAAGATCACTAAGTTTATACATGTACTAGTGGTTTTAGCCTGGAGAAATTTTTTTTTTTTTTTTTTTTTTTTATGGTCAAATAGAAGGTTAGGAACAATAGTCTGAAGGGTCAGTTGGAAGAGTAAAAATTAAAATACTATAGTCTTTATATGCTAATGATTTTGGATTTTCCGAGGAAAGTATTTGCTACAGCAACAGAACGAGTTTGCATCAGGAGGATGTGTTGATACAGAAAACATGCTTGTGCTCTCTAAAGCCTTGGGACCATAACCTGATGTGCTGCTGTCACCACTGAAAAAAGATTGGGTACTTCATTAAGATTAAAGGAAAATAAAATGTTTTAAATTTGATTTGTAAATAAAATATGAAATATCTTCAAGTGAGAATGAAAATTAAAGAATGTAGTTTAAAAACCTTTTAAGTGACAGTGCCAGTTTTATAGAAAATATTCTATTTCAAATGTAGATGTTAAAAATATTTTTTCCCATATATTGTCTAGTTCTAACATGAATGAACTTAAACATAATCATTTGGCTAAAAACATGGGGTTTTTTTTCAGAATAATTCTTTTGTTGAAATAGTGACCAGCTTACTCTGCAGGTGCTGTATGAGCTGTAAGGTGATGTTAGTATCAGTGAAGTACACTGATGTGTGTGTGGGACAGGGACCGGCAACCCTCGGTGAACCACTTTCCTTGTCTTCCTTCTCATCCATTTGAACTGTCTATGTGATGGGCATGGGCATATCTGAGGACGTTTAGGCTTCTGATGTCTTGCTATATGAGGAATCTGCGTTCATCTGTTCACTTAAGTTATTGAAGTCCATTTCCACAAATCCTTGACATCTGAAAGTAGTGCTTGTCATCAGAGGTTGTAATAAATCAGCTAGTGTTGCCTATAGGCACCACTTTCTCATGACACTCTTGACTACTTGACCATTTTGACGAGGGTTTTTTTACTGTACTTGGATGCAATCAGATGTCTGTGGTTGCTATTGCCATTTGTGGGCTCCTCTGGCTTGTTAGCACCATTTGTTACCATTGGGAACTGTGGAGAATCCGGAGGAATATTTTTATCACCCAGTGACTAAGATTTTTTTTTATCTTAAATGACCTGCACTGGCTTGAGAATGTACTGGAACAGTAAGATTTGTTTGCCAGTTGACATGAATTTTGGTAATGAACATGAATTGCGGAGTTTTTCTCATATGAATAACAAGTTTCTACAGTTAAAAGTCTTGCTTAGCTAGTAGTATGTGTCTTTTCTCACATTATGCTCTGTACGGGAAGATGCTTTTGTAAGGTTTCAAACTAATAGGTTTTGTATGAATTTCATTTCTGAGAAATAAGTGAAGTCTTTAAAAAAATGTATTTTTTTCCAAGACTATAACATCATTATAAATACTAGCTAAAATGAGGAGTGGATAAAGCACTGTCTTCTATTTAATTCTAAAAAGTTAAGCAGTGGAGTTCTTAATTGTGTTTCTATTACTGGTGAATAGAATATGTATTTTTGTATTATGTATTTATTTTTAAACCAGTTAGCAATATAAAAAATTTCTTTTTATGCGTAGAAGGTTTTTTTTTAATGAGGTTTTTGAGACTGGAATAGTTTCCCTATGGGAAGTGGTTAGGTAAGCAACTACTCTTTACATGCGAATAATTGTGACTTTTAAGTTGTGTATGATTTGGAGTGAAGAGGCCAACTCTCTTTTGTGACCAAGACTCAAGGGCCAGCGGCCCAGGAAGGTTAGCAGGAGGCAGGTGCAGAGAATGTAAAAAATCAGTTAATGCAGCAGGTGGTAGATTTTTGAAACTCCTTGTTAAAAGACATTGTAGATGCAAAAAGATTATACAGACCCAAAGAGAGACACGGACAAGTACTTGAAGAGGTGATTCATGGGAGGAAATCCCATGGTTTGAAAATAGAAGCTAGGAAATACGTGTGAGAGTGCTGTTTATGCTTCCTTGGTCTTACTCTTTCCTAAACTTCTGCTTGTGGCTTCTATTGGAGAGGAGAAAACTGAGCTAGGCAGTCTTTTTATCTTAGCTGTCAAGGTTATCCATAAGTTCAGCGTCTTCCAGCTTCCCAAGTGTTTCTACTAGAGGGTCACAGGATCTCTTTACCAGAATATTTCATGTACTAGGACCGGGGAAGTTTAAGGCTCTAGTTATAAAAGACTGACAAAACCTCATGTGGGGTGCATGAATGAGCCACTTGCATGAAGATTTTGGGGTTTCTGGGCATTGTTTTTTCTCACCTTTGTAATTAGCATAACCACTATGGGTTGTGTGAAAGAACTCAGGTGTCCCAAGGGTTAGACACACACAGTACCTAACTCAAAGCCACTTTGCCTAGATTCATTCAACTTCAGGCACTCAGCTGTCTGAATTAGCAAGCTGATTGCCTAAGGTTCTTTACAGTAGAGAGGAGAACATCCTGGGGATGATTTGAATCTCATATGGGCAGAGTCTCCTGCTGGAGCTACCTAGGTAAGAGAAATGTTTTATTAACCCCTGAGCTTAATTTAAGTGTCGTATGTACCATTATACTTCAACAATGAGCAGGCCTGGGGAGAAGACATTTAGTGATGGAGAGCTGTAAAGAGCATTGGGAAGAACACAGGTTTCTCAGAAAGCTTTTAATTCCCCATTGAAAGTGTCCTGAAAAGTGGATATATGAACAGCTGAAGAATCCACTTCAAAAGATGGTTGCATATGTTACAGAAAGACTGGATGAAAATGCTATTCCCTTGCTATTTAATGATGAGGTCAGTGGATATGAATTGATATTTAATTTTGAAATACTGCAGTTTGTGTGAGCACTATAGTGCTAACATACATCTTTTTTTTTTAAAAAAAAATATTTTTTTTCCAGACTTTAAGAGGTCTATTTCTGAAAATTTGCTACACAACAAACTTTGAAGCTTTTTAATTTTGTTTTGGTTTCTTTTTCCTTGCAGGTATGTTCGAGGTACTAATTACCGGGTTCATGCAAAAATGATATCATCTTGTCTTCATTATGCAGCATAAAACACTTTAAGTTGTGAATCCAGAGTCTCAGTAAGTGATTTTCCAAGAGATTTAGTAAATGTGCTGTACAACGGAAGACAAGATTGGACCATTAACATTTGTTATTTGAGTATTTTTGGAGGATTCAGTTTTTAAAGTGTGTCATGAAACAATTTGATCTCTTTCTTATGATGTAAAAAATAGCTCAGCCTTATAAAGACAAAGTTCATCAGGGAATTATTTGGATTTTTTAAAGGAAACTCACAAACCTCTGCTATGTTACCTGGTTGTTATCAGTGAATATTTTGGTGAGAAAGTCTGCTGCTGCCTGTTGCTGTGTGAGGCATTGCAGACTCAGAATAAAAGTGTTGGAATGGCCAAGTGACTGTGACTGCTAGTGCTGAGTTAATTTTGGGTTAATTGCTGTGCTATTAACTTGACACTCTGACATGTTCCTAATCTATTCATTGCAATACTGCATTCTGGCCTGCATGATCTTTCATCATCTTCATCAGCGCTCTTTCTGCTGCTACTGCTTTCTTACTTCCTTTTCATTTGTCATAGAACCATAGAATGGTTTGGGTTGAAAGGGACCTTAACTATCATTCAGTTCCAACCCTCATGCCATGGATAGGGCCTTCTTCTACTGGACTTCATCTGGACTGATGAACCCTCAGCACTCGTAAAGGGAATAGTGTTCATTCCCAATTAACTGGTCGTTGGAATATCTAACCCCTTAGTGCCAGTTTCATCCTTTCTGTCACCAGGTCTACTCACCCCCACTCACTCTGTGGTGATATACTGGTGGTCCTTGCCAGCACACCATCTCTCAAGCACTGGAGTTCCACTTCCAGGCTCACTCCTGACTAGTTTGGCTTTGTCCCCCTCCCTCTTCACATCTAGTTTAAAGCCCTATTTATGAGCCTAGCTAGAATTTTAGTGAGGACTTTAGTTCTTCTAGTAGACACATGTGCCCCATGCCTAGTAAGGAAGCCTGGAGGTGTGTGGGCCAGTCCATGATCAAAGAACCCAAAGCTTTTCTCCTCACAACAGGCTCGGAGCCAGGTATTAATCAATTCATTCTTTTTGAACTCTTGCTCCTCATTCTTTAGTGTTGGAATGGAGCTAAACGCTTCTTACACCCCAGAGCCTTGAAGTCTCTTCCCACGCTGTGTCAGCATTGCCAATTTGAAATACTAGCAGAGGGTAATAATCTGTGGCTTTCACCAAGGAAGTAAGTTTTCTAGTGATGTCCTTCACGGATGCCCCTGGTAGGCAGCAGACCTCCCTGTGGAGTGGGTCCAATCTGCAGATAGGTCCCTCTATTCCCTTTAGAAGGGAATCCCCCAAGACAATCACTCTCCTCTTCTTTTTCTCAGAGGATGTTTTGATGGTTGTTTGAGGCTGATGCAGCTTAGGGAATGTTTCTAGGCTGTGGGATGCATCCTTTTCATTTGTGGGGATGGATTCCACTTGCAGTGCTTCGTATTTATTCTACAAAGGAATCTGAGGGTTTGTTGTCTGAATGGGGGCAACAGGCTTCCCACGCCGGGCAGGAACTTGCTGCCATTCCCCATCTTTTTTTCCCTTAATCTTGCAGCTGGCAGATGTGTGGTACACAGCTGTGCTAGCTCTGGCAGCCTGCTCAGTTTGTGAGAGGGCACTACTCCGTTTGTGAGAGGGCACTGCTCCACTGATCTGTTTCCCTCTCACACTCCCTGATAGTCCTTAGTCTAGCTACTACCTCCCTCAGCAATGCCACCAAGGGAAGGAGTTGCCCCATGTGAGCACAGCTTCCACAAGTGAAGTCAGTACTGGTGGTGCCAGTCAGTGTGGGAGGGGGCACTGCCTGCAGCCCAGAGTCTGGGTAGCAGCATGTGCCCACTGATGCTCTGTCTGGGTGGCAACATCCATCCTGGCTGCTGCAGCACCCAGAGTGGCTTTAAATTTGTTCTGAGTGGCTCCCAGGATCCTCATGTCCAGTCTCTTCTACTTGAAAAGAATCCATCACTACCATGTAGGAAAGAGGGAAAGAAGTCCTAATGAGCTGTTAGTTGGCTGATCTTCTGAATTGAGAAGAAAGTAGTGTAGGAAGGGAGATGTCCCGGGAGTGGGACATACAGCTTCCAGAATGAGGAAAGGTGGGAAAGGGAGCACTAGGGATTTGATTTGCTTGTCTAAATATAACTGATTGGTGCTGTTCAAAATGCCTTGGGGTACCCTGAAGACCCCTATCTGCTACTCCTGCTGGCCCACAGATGACATCCTGTTGGGCCATGGCTGGTTGATAGTTCACAGCTCTATATTTATTTTTTTGTAATAAATTTGAGCAACTCAACTGGGGCTATCACCCATGTTTAGGCAGAAAAATTGAAACCTAGTTTTTTCCTTTGACCAGGTACTTGAAACAGGCGTAATGCCTCTGCACACAGGGCTGTTCATTGATAGAGAGCATTTGTACACAGAATGAACTATGTCACTTTTACTGTGACCTTATGAGGCATTTTTTTTTCTTTTAAAATTTCTAAGCTGTGAGCCCTTTAAAACATCAACTGGTCAAGGCTCCAGAGGGTAAAATTCCAGCTCCAGCCATAAAAAAAAACCCAATGTGTTTTCTCAGAACAGTGCTTTGAAACATACAAACCCCCCTGTGAGTTACTAAATTGAAACAAACAGTGTAGGAAATCATTCCATAGTACAATATTTGGAAAGAAAAGAAAATATAATCTTCACTTAGGACTTATTCTTCCTGTGTTGCTCTAAACTCTTTTAAATGGTAACCCAGTTAATTCCAGTAATTAGTATACTACAGTGTATAATGGGTATCATAACTGATTTTTTGAAATTTGTTAAGAGGAACCTGATGTCTCTCTGCTGACTTGGTGTGACAAGTCTGATATTGTTTACAGGAGACAGGAAAAGTTGCATATGGGAATGAAGCAGCTTCATATAGAACAAAGATGAATGGCCCCTGAGGGAAATAAACCTCTTCCTAGTGAAATGTTTTCTTTACATTATGTAGTGATTCCCCTTCCCTCTTAATTGTGACATGCATAGAATCCAAACCTTTGGAACAAGAGAAGAGTTCTAATAGTAGCACTATTGCTGATGGAAGTTTAGTCAACCCACAGTAAAAGGAAGGTGACCAAATCTGACAGGATCCCTCCTGGCTACTCAGCTAAATCAGCTTAGCTTTTAAATAAGTAATTAGAAAAAAAAAAAAAAAAGAAGGTGATGCTGTTGTTATGAGAGCGAAACAGAATGTGGGATTGTAGGGGACTTCATGGAAATGTCAGGGCTGTTTTTGAGCCATAAGAGAACTTCATCTACATTTAAACAGTTTTTTTTTTCTAAGCTGCTCTTTAGTAAGTTATTTGGGTAGTTAGTACCAATGTTGAATTGGTGCACTGAATTTTAGCAGTATCTACTGTGAATTCTTTATCTGTTGAGAAACACAGATGCCTTCAGAAAATGATGCATTTTCTGATTACTGTAAGTTAGGAGAAATAAATCTTCTCTGCAGAGCTACCAGTGGAGGTGTCTGCTGATTACAGAGAGAGGAAATTAATCTGATTAGTTTAAATTTGATTTCTAATTTTTTAGATAGCTAAAAGATGAGGTGACTCCTTCTATGGGATTTGTAAAATGGATTAAGATCTTTGACAGACACAGAAATGCCACAGAAATTACAGGAATTGCCAGAAAACTGTGTGAACTTTTACCTGTTATGAGATAGTTAAATGCCTAAAAGCAGATGTATCCAAAATACTTCTTAGATAGCCGTGGCTAAAGTAGTTTTTATTACAGCTCCTTTCATTCTGCCTGAACACATTTTTCATCCCTTATTGTCTTCTCCAGGGCTGCTGGTAGATTGTTTGTTAGCATAATCACACTGTTCTTGACCAGAAACGGGAACTTATGAATATCAGATTCTTGAAGGTTAGTACTGATTTATGCTGCAAAATAGTATTATTGAAGCCAGAATCTTCTTGACCATATCCAGCTTTTGAACTGTTTGTAAAAGAGACTGCCTGTTAGATCTGACAGTTGAGAGGCTTCATCACAGACTTTGACCAGAAGCTGAAACATTCTACACTAGCAACTACAGCTTTGTCTTAAAGAAGTGTATGTATAAGAAAAAGCTTAAGCTTTGCCCCCAGCAATGACTTTATGTTCACATAGGCATTAGGAACTGTGGGTTTTATTGCTGGATAGGGGCTATATGTTATTAGGATTTTGGGAAAGTTACTTTCTGTGCATGGTATGGCGCTATGAAAGTTAGCATGTGGAGGTTGGAACTACATGATGGAGAAACAAATGTAGAAGGGCTTGGAAGAAAGTGGTATGATATCACTGAGGATACTGTGATAGATTTAGATGGCATTCTTGAACAGGAATGAGTCCTTAAGCATTGTGTAGGAAGATTAGATTGCAGTAGGAGGTGCTCCAGTAGGAAATTTTTCCTTTTAAGAGTTGTACTTTATATTTAATCTGAAAGGAAATATTTAACACAGTTGGTCTATATCAATTAACTAGAGTAGTGAGGAGAAAGTATTGGCATTTTCTCTCAGAATTGAGGTAGAAACCTGATACTCTGTATCTGAAACAGCAGAGAAGTGTTACACAATCTGCTAGAGTATATTGTCTTTTGATGGAGAAGGGAAGTGATGATTCACTGAATTGCACAGAATCACAGAATGGTAGGGGTTGGAGGGGACATCTGGAGATAAGCCACACCATCCTTCCTTCTAAACCTATAGCAGGATGCACAGGAATGCATCCAGAAAGGTTTCGAATATCTCCAGAGAAGGAGATTCTATAACCTCTCTGGGCAGCCTGTTCCAGTGCTCCATCACCCTCAAAGTAAAGATTTTTTATGCTTGTGTTCAGGTGTTTTTTTTATGCCTGTTGCCCCTTGTTGTGCCACTGAGAAGAGTCTGGCTCCATTGTCTTGGCATCCATCCTTTAGATCTTTATAAGTGTTGATAAGATCCCCTCAGAGTTTTCTTCTCTAGACTAAACAAACGTCAAAATGACTGCTGTTGACTTAATGAAACAGATAGTCCACCTCTGCAGTTTTCCACAGTGAGCAGTGCTTTAAGATCACCTTCAACATACTTCTTTTTATGGATATACAGCTATCAGAATAACAGTAACATATTCAATAAAGAACAATTTGAGTAAATTAAAGTTTACTAAGGACTTACTTGACTTTTTGTAGTTTTGTTTGCATCTGGTTCAAATTCATAATCATTTGACAAATTTTAAATAAAGGTAATTTCAAAGTTAGTACGTAGGAGTTCCAATTTTTCTTTAAATCTGGGATAAACCCAAGGATACTATGGTGACTTCCATTTTTTCTATCTTATGTGCAGAGCAGAGACTCTCCTACCTGAAGAGCGAAGCTCAGTAATACCAAGGTATTGAACCATCAAACACCAACAAGTCAGACTTTTTTTTTTTAATATGTGCAGTTTGAGTATAGGACAATTTTATTCTTTCCTAAGTATTTTTGTTATTAATTGACTAAAACAGATAGTTTTATAGACTTTTCTCTGGCATCTTCCCCTCACTTCAGGCATTTAAAGCTGTTATGGTCTGCCTAGCTCCCTGCCTTCCTTCCCTTAGGGTGGGCCTGATTTTCAGTTATGAGCTAAGCATTTTAGAGAGTTTAGCTATAGTATCAGAGCTATTCTGTAATTTATGCCATGTATTCAGAGTCTCTGAATGGCTAGAATGACAACTTTCCATGTGTAAAGTCTAGATTTTCCAAGAGGAAATTTCAGCAATTCTTGCATTGTATTGTTCCTTTTTCAGAGATAGCAATTGTTTTCACAACAATTTTGGAAACAGTGCCATCATTTTCATACTGAGCTGGACTTTTAAGAATGTACAATTTTAATTATTTTTCATATCAATATCACTGCTAATCTTAAATGAGAATAGAGAACAAGTTTGGTTAGTTGTTTTTTTTTTCCCTGCAGCACTGGAGAAGTGTTCCTGTTAACTCTCTGTGTTTACAGTTTTAGAAGGGAGTGTGCTCCTTTGAGGTAGTTTGTTATGCTCTCCAGATGGTGTTGTGACAAAGTTTGTTTCCCATTAGATGCTGATTTGAGGGCACCAGATATATTGCTTAGAGAAATGGAAGTTTCACTAAACAAAACTGATGAGAAAGCACTTTGTCCACTAACTCACTTAACCTGACTTGCAATTGCTTTTAAACATTTTTTTATGTATAGCTTGAAATATGCATGTATATTTAAAAGTTTTGATGTAATTCATACATACTGCAACATCAAGATCAGGACAACTCCTTAATTGTCCCTACCGAGAACGTTCTTCTCTATGGAACTTTTGCACCAGAAAGAAAATAGATGAAGGAAGTATAAACAAACACACACACACAAATATTTCTGTACAATTAATATTCTTACTTCTTAATAAAACTGAAACTTAAGTTATGTGTTACTGGTGCAGTAACAGTTAGAAGAAAATCAACCACTTAGTGATCATGTCCTGAATATTAGAAATAGCTAAAAGTCTGTATGTAGATGTATAAAATGAGCTTTCACATCTTCTTTCTGTACTGTAAAAAAAATAGATACAGACGTAAAGAAGATACATTTTCATATATCATCAAAAAGCATGAGGAGTTTCTTTCAAGAGATTATGACAGTGTCTTGAAAAAGATTATAGCACATTAAAGTGGAACTTAAATAGGCCAGAGATTTCTGTTCGTACAAAAGATGTGAAGAAGTGTGTAACTGCAGAGCTGAATAAACCTATTGCTGCTGCTGAAATTCTGTTGGCTTAGTTATAAACCTTCCACCTGTACTAGCTAGTCTCTGTAAGCTAGTGAAATTCAAAGGGATGCATGTGCTCACCTTTTATTGCTTTTGCTAAGGATATTGTAACTGAAAAGATATTCTAACACAATGAATTATGCTACGTTTGCAGCACCATGCCTGAAGCAACTTCATTTTTGCACTAAGAAAACGAATGATTTTCAGTGCAGGGATGAAAATATTAAGATGGCTGAACAACTTTCATTAAAGGAAGTGAATTGTCATTGTGCATTCTGCCTGCCCCCACATCCCCCCGACAAGCTTCTTAGAATTGTATATGGACATTAAAAGAATCACTTCATAAAAAAGCTGTGGAGATCTGTGGCAGATACTCTAACCTTGCTTTCCCTGTTCTCCCATGCCATGTATAAATTCTCTTTTTCTTTGCTTCTAATTTATTTAAATACCATCTGCTTGTGTATTTAAAATGTAACATTTCCAAATTCAGGATCAGTTCTGCAAAGGCTGCTTTTTCCTTTGCTCTCTCTGATTCTTATCAGGAACATTTCTAACAAAACTGTCCTCATGAAGATATATATTTGTCATAGTGATAGCACAATTCAGAAACTGTATTAAGCTAAACCAACTCCCACTGTTCAGCTCAAAACCATGTTCCTTGTCATATGCTGCTTCTTACTGAAATTAAACTCAAGCGATATTTTAGTCTAGAGAAATCAAGCCACTTTTTCTCCTGACATGTTCAGCTTTGGCATAGCAGAGCATAATTCTCATGTTGTATGTTACTGGACAGTTGAGTCTCAGAGCTGGTAGGAGGGAGAGGCAAGGGACAAGATGAAAAAAGATGCGTGGAAAAACTTATAAACGTGTTCTGGAGACCCTTGTCATATGTTTCTTCAGCTGTTACTGCCACTTTGAGTGGCTTAGATACACCTTTAGAAATCGTTTCAGAATAGCTCCCGAGTTTGTGGCCTTGTAACTGATCTGTCAGCTCTGCAATGGTAGGAGACTTGTCAGTGGAGCGAATCACGGCAAAGAGAGCTCCTGTAAGTATTTTATTCAGTAGGGTGCTTGGTCTATCACCAATGCTATGGCATTAGCTATAGGTAAATTTCTGTTGAACATCATGATGTAGAAGGACAGATACTTCGATAGAACATTAATTACACACAGCTGTGTTTATGATACAACTCCTAAAGCAATAACAAAGGTCAGTGGTTAAATTCCTCTTATGAAATTATGTGAGGTATTTCGATAGTTGTTATAGTACCTCAGTGTTTTATAGTCATTGGTGGCTGTTTACATATAATATATTTTCTCAAATGGAAAAGCACCACAGTTGTCTTGTCCTACTTAGAGGCATAGCTGAAGGGCGAAGAGTGCTGAGAGCTGAAGGCAGGCAGATGTTTTGCTCATCAGACCTGTATAAAACATTCAGTTGTCAGATAAAATTTGAGCATTTATTGAAACAGAAGACAGTTGAAACTTGCATCCTTTCATAATTAAGTATTGATTATTCATGTTTCATGTGAGGGACATGCAAGTAGGTCCAGTACTTCCTACTTTAGAATTGATCCTCACCAGTCTGTTCCTTAAATGAAGGAAAAGAAAGGAAAGGGGAGGAAAAAGGGGGAGGGAAGGGAAATGCCTGTTCTTTGTAATCAAAATAACATTGCTCAGTGGCAACTCTGATATTTGTGGCTATGTAATACAAAATGGTCAAAGCCAAGTACTCAGCTGAATTTACTTTTGCAGTAGTAAAGTGGAGAAATAAAACAGTACCAGTGAATTTAATGCAATTTTAAATAATAAAAGAAAATCTCACTGGAAGTAATTCTAGCTTCTTAGAACTTTACATTTATTTTTCTGTGAATGCTCCTTTATCATTATTCTGTCTTTGTAATCAAATCATATGTGCATACATGTAGACACATGCAAACATACATGCCTCTCATCCTGACTGTATTTCATGTGGTTATGACTGTAATCCTTTTAACTAAGGTTACACAAACACTTGACTATCGATAAAATGCCAGTCAGCAGCTGCTGCAGATCATAGTTCCCACCTTTCTGCTGTTACATGTAGCTGAGCCAAGTCTGACCCTGTAACTAAGTGTTTTGACCATGAGAAAGGGAGTGTGGGAACATGGAGTCTCTCTTCCAAGCATGAGATGAGTTTGGGTCTGTATACAGAGAAGTGGTGCAGTGTGCTTGCTTTTCAGACCCTATCTGAGGGTCCCATGTGGAAGAGGGTTCCTGTTTACTTGTTGTGAGCTAGACTGCCCTTATTTTACAAGTTTTCTGATCTTTTTGTAGCTGTCTACTTCACTTACAGATCCTTATTGCACTGCTCTCTCATTAGACCCAAGGAAGATGAGGCAAACAGACTTGTCCTACATGCAGTTTCATGAGACATTATTAACTCAAGTGGTGTAAAGTGATCTTCTCTTTTATTTTTGGGAGGTTATTTTATGCAACTGTCCCAGAGATCTGTTTTTCATGGTGGTCCCCCAGTTTAGCTGCATTGCTGAGCAGCAGTGAACTGTAGTGTGGAGAAGGATGCTGGTGGCTAGGTGATAGGTGAAATCCAGAACTTCTTAAGATAGCCTGTTGCTGATATTAATGAAACTATAACTCCAGGAAGATTATGATCACAGATGAAACAGCAAAGTAAAGTCGAGTATAATTCCAAAAAAACTCTTAAGATTTGTATGTAAAGATTCTAATGTGTATTGCATCTGTGTTATTGAAATTAGGGACCTCAGCATCAGAAAAATGCTGGTTGCTGCCTGTTAGCAAAATAAAGGTGGCACAGTTAACTCACCTAGACAGGAAGAACAGACTTGAACTCTACCACCAGCAGCTTGTTTCCATTATTCAAGTATCCAAAAAGTAATAGTTGATACACACAGAAGCTGGAAAACTGTTTCACTTCAATAGTCATATTTAGGAAGATGGCTCCTACATCATTTTGACCTAAGAATTATGAACAAGTCCAAATGACTCAATATTGTTCTTCCTTTGTGTGGATGTAGAGTCT
The DNA here is from genome assembly GCA_033558105.1 of Coccyzus lansbergi. Lineage (NCBI taxonomy): Eukaryota > Metazoa > Chordata > Aves > Cuculiformes > Coccyzidae > Coccyzus > Coccyzus lansbergi. The sequence goes on along the minus strand of JAUMJK010000290.1, from coordinate 3,208,095 downwards.
TCCTGATAAAGTTGGTATTGGTTGTTGGTATTAAAATACAGAACTGCTCATGTAGGTATATTTGAAATCTTTTTTTTGGGTGCCTTTTATACATGTCATCACTCATATGGGATAATTTGCCTTTAGGTTGCTAGAACCTCATATCTAATGTAGGACTTTATAGAAACTGGGTGTCTTTTCTCTGTCATAATGCTCTAGAGCTGTGTTCTTTCTTGAACTAAGCATGCTAGTGAAATGTATGAACCATGTGTCATCCTTTTCTGGTCTTCCTGAAGGTGCCATTTCAGAATGGTAACCAACTCTGAGTCAAGCTGTTTTCTCATTTTATGTGAGACTGTTCTATGGTGTACTGTGCTTTTTGGGATTTATTTAACAGGAAGCTGAAGCTGAATCCTGTACATTAATTTTTAAAACTGTCATCTGAGATTTACTTGAGATTTAAAATTTATATGTATTCAAAATATAGTGAAGTTTTGATGGATGTTAGCAGGATACTAAGACTTGTAGTCTTTAAAAAGAAATTTTCTTTGGCAGTTAAAATAGAGAGGGAAAATGATTTTCTTTTTATTCCTTTATTTATCTTATCTGAACTCCCATCTCATAGCCTTTGGGAGTATGGATTTACTTGGATCTTAACTTGAAAGTTTGAATTGCCAGGTAGACTGAACAGTTGGTTCTGTGGATAATACTGACTTCTATATGTTACTGCGTTAAGTTCTGCATCCCTGACAAAACGATTTTGAAGGCAGTATAGTTGTAGATCTCAACAGCATATAAATAACCTTTGGTTTAATTTCTTTGCCCTCAATACTGTTTTCATGTCCACTGGAGCCGTTCTAAGATTGAACCCAACTCTCCATCTTTAAACCTGAATGTTCAGCTCTTGACATCTTCCTTTCATGTTTTCATGCATTATAAAAAGTAGTGAGATTGGGAATCCCAGGTGCTGTTAGACTAGAAATTCAGCACATATTTGGAGAGCTGCCAGGAGCTGGGATGAGTTGCAGATCTGAGAATCAGTATGAGCTGCTTGACATTACATGCGGACTACCAGCTGGTTGTCCTTGGTCCTCAGTATGGATACTTTATTCATATTTTAAATGAGATTGCACCAAATCATACACATTAAAAAGATGATTTCTGACGTGAAGATAATGTTCTGTCTGCTTGATCCTAAAAAGGTGATGTCTCATTTAAACCTTGCAATTATGTATCTGATTTAGAATGTTTTCAGTTAAGATATTTTATTCAATTGGATCAGACTTTATTCACTTCCTTTATGCTTCCTTTAAATCTTGATGTAATTAACAAAAGCTAATTTCTTACTGTACTGTTTTATTCTCTATCCAAAGTGAAAATGTACAATTTTTGAAAATGAGATTGCGGAACATTCATATTCTGTATTTATGTAGACACAGAGCTTTGTAAAGGAGTATTGAACAGCTGCATTGCTGAATATACAATTAAGATATAGCGTATGATCATTGCACATGGGTTTGTGCTTACATTTCCCGTTTCCTTGCACAAAAACCGGAAAAACCTAAACATATTTTAGAATTTTTTATGCCCATCACCATTGATTAATGTACCATAGCTACTAATAGCGCATTTGTGTATGGTAGGTTGCCTTAACTAGGCTGTAATCCCATCAACTATCATAAATCAAATATGGGTAGGCACGATCAGAATTTGCATGGAGGCTGTCCATTTGGTAAAGCATTTTTTAAATTCAGTTGGTGATGTTCTGCTTCTGATCAACTCAGTTCTTCATTTGCAATTTGTTGATACACAACCCAAAGAAATCCTTCACCATGTCATGCCTTAAAATAGTTGTGTGTTTTGGGAGATATAAGTATAGATGCTTATTTGGTGAAATTCCAGCATGGTGTGAATTGTTTTTGTATATATATATGAATATCTCAACATCCAAAACCTCAGTGATACAAATGACATCAAAATAATAAGTGAAGTGATTAAGTCAACATTGAAATGCTATGAACTGTGTTGTCATTCACTGTTATCCAAAAAAGAATATGTACTTCACATAGAATATAATTTGTACATTTTTTGATGAAATTGTATTGTTAGATGCACAGAATTTATTCTGTGTATTGCCTATTCAATATATATAGGACAGATTATGAAATGAAGCCTTATGTTGTACTAAAAATGTCAAAATAAATTACATCCCATATGTATTTTCATATGGAGATGGTTAGGGCTGGAGTACTGTCTTTGTGACCAGAAATATTTGACATTATGAAGTATGATGGCTATGAGGTTGTAGGTTTTATAAGTTTTTATAGCTTGCAAATTTGATTTATAGAAAGATAAACAGTGTTGCTGAAGTGATTTTCTGGAATGGGTAATGTTAAAGTGTAGTGATATCTGAATATGTTAAAAGAATCTGGCTGAAGTAACAATCGGAAAACTATTCTTGTATTAATTTTTGTTTTTCAAATAGCAAAACAGATTTTTGGAAGAAAGACATTTTAAAATGTATCCCCTGTTTTTTCTTAAGCCTGTTAACTGGCATGCCCTTGATGGACATGGAAAAGAGCTTTGTCAGTAAGAGCATCATAGAAGATGAAGAGTTGTGCAGCCCTATACACTCAAATGAATAATTTGCCAATGAAGATTTTAATCCAGGGTCTATTTCAACCAGTCATGTGTTTGATTGAATTCAAGTACATGGTTGTTTTTTACTGACTGAAACCTAGCATGTTTAAGTACCTCATTGCCCTAAGCTTTTACGTACATATCTGGGAGATACCAACAGGTGATTTCTGTCTTTAGTGGTATTAATTGTTTGGTAGCTAACAGATGTCAGTGTCAATGTACTTACAAAAGAAATGTTTAAAATTAATGTAGTAAAGTATAAATGAAGATGTTGAAATAGATGCAGCACATTTATTCACTTTCTAGAGATTTCATTTTTGAACCAATGAGTTTGCTTACCTTCTTTGGCTTTGACTGTGCTGAGGTTTATAATTCTTAAGAATAGAAAAAAAACATAGGTGATAAGTAACTCTTTGCAATTGGCTTTAGTAAGTTTTCATTGTAAAAAAATGACTAATATATATGACAGATTTTCAGATAGCTTTTTGCTGGTTTATCTGATTGCAGGAAAAAAACCACAAAACCTGAATTTCCTTCAGTAGTCTTAGGAAAAGAGAATTGCAATATTTCAGTTAGGGGAAGGTGCTCTGGATGGATTTTACTTTCACCTGTGTTTGATGGAATTTCTCATATGGCTGGTTGGCTGACTCCCAGTTTGTGTGCCATTGCATGTGTTACAAGTAAACTGGAAGTTATGTTAGAGCAGCATGTACAATTCATAAGAAGTTGATCTGCTAATTGATATGTCATACTGTTAGAGATTTGTGGGTAGTGATGTCGTTGGTGGTGCATGGTGCAACTGGTTGGGGTCGCCTTTTCAACTAACACCTGTCTGAGGAATCTCTGGCTATTTTGTACATCAATTCAACTCATCTTGGCTCTGTAGAATACTCTCTCCAGCAGGATTTTCCCATCCTGGAAATAAAAATTTTAGTAGCAGCAGCAGCAGCAGATTGGTAAGCCTTTCCATCACCACTTGGATTTCTCTGACATTACTGGATTAGGTTACTAAAGTGTAGATTCAAGTTAAATAAAAATTAAGTTTGCTTTCCAGACTGAGAAGACCTCTTCTTTTGAGATTTTGATTCCATAGTCTCTTTTTTGAGTCGCAAGCTCAGGATATCTCTCCTGCTGGGTGCTCTCAGACTTTATTTTAAGGTGTGATTGCACCATATATTAGCTTCAGGAGAAATCTGGCTTAAGAAGCTGTTCTGCTCATTACTGCTTATTCCTGCTTCCCCTACACATGGGCCACTAAAACTGTTAATTGGATACTACTGTAAATCACCTTGTTGAAATGACACAGGTTAAAATAAGCTGCTAGGAAAGATTTCCCTGGATGTTTGGATTTTTGAAAAGATACATTTAAATATTTACTGTTTTAAAAAGACATGAAGAAAAAAAAATATTTTTCAGCAAATAATTACGCTCACCCAATAAGTCACATATTATTATAAAGCAGCATCTCATGAAGGAGTGCCTGGAAGCATTCAAAATATGAAAGCAATGAATTGAAATCAGCATTTCTCTAAACATTTCTCTCCTTTTCCAAGAATCACTTTTTCCTGTGATTTTTTTTTTCTTTCTGCCGACAAATGGATATTTTAATAGCTTTCAGATGTTTTTCTATGCCCACTTGCCGTTTCTGTTCAAAAGCATAAGTAGTTGAAAATTCTGTTTCCCTTTGCAAATAAGCCTGAAGTGAATCACTACTTTTCAGTGTGTTTGGGATAATGTTCAGGAAGCTGGAGAAGTAAAGGGGCAAGTTGTTATTGTTGCTAGAAAGTTATTAATCAGCTGAGAAATATTCTTCGTCCGTTTATTTTCTCTCTGTGAGATCTTCCTTAAAGCTCACATTAACAAGACAGCAGTCAAAAAGGTTGTTGAGAAGGATAGCTCCTTGAAGAGAAAGTACAGTCACCTGCACATTGACATCAAAAGATAGTATATGCCAAGTAAATTATGTAAAAAGAGAATTATTTGCCATTGACTTTTTACTGCCTGAGAAAGCAAATTGGGTTTTCTGTGGTGTGGTGGAGAATTTATGTTATTTTGTTAAATGATTTCTAGGGTAGACTAAAAGCATCTGGAGGAAATAGTTGTAGAGAAAAGCCCAAGGGATAATCTTCAGGTACAGCAAGATAATTAGAGCTTTAGCTATATTAGCTGTTTGAAGTGTGATTCCATGCCCAATGGAGTCAGTGGGAAAAACCTGAAATGGTGTCCGGAGACGTTGATTCAAGGCTTTGAGCTGGCAGAAGCAGCAAGCCAATTTCGTGCAACTGTTTTATGTGGAAAAAGCTTCCATCAAGAAATTATATAAATTCAGAATTTCTTCACAAGCTCTAATCCATCCAGTATTGCTGGGCTTAGTACCAAATAATGCTGTCTGACCTTTGCTGCTTTCTTCTATGGTTAGAAACAACTCTTTGTTGCACAGAAATGCTACATAAATCCCTAAAAAGAAGTTGTCTCTCTATATGTAATTAGTGATTGTTTCTCCCAGTGTCAGACCAGGGGACAAAGTTCTCAAGACACTATAGTTTCTGTGCAGTGGCTGAATTTATGTCCTTCTGTGAAAACGTCCACCCGCAAAGCTTCTGGTAGGTGAGCCTCCTAAGCTGTTCATATTGTTCTCATTAAGTAGGTCTGTTGTGCCTTTGTGTTTTAGATGAGTGGCTGGGCATTGCAAAAATGAAGTTCCTGATGGGCTACTGAGAGAGAGACACTAATATTGTACTTCTAAATATTGATAGAGACAGAATTGTAGAGCATGAAGAGACCATGTGGCATATGGCAAAAAGCCCCTTCAGACTTCACTGAATCCCAGTTTGCTGCGAATCTGGCTGCAGCTTTAAGTTTTCAGATGGTAGCCATGAATTTGAATTCCCTTGTGGACTGGAGAAGTGACTTAAGGATATCTGTACAGACTGTGGAGTGCATACTTAGAAATCTGTCTGCAGGACAGACCTTTTGTTGATCGGGTGTCTCTGTCAAGTAGTTGGGAGTCTTCTCACTGGTTTCAGGGAAGGGAGCTGAATTTTACACCTGTATTTCTGTAGGAGCCTCTCAGCAAGACTTCCCTTGGTTTCAGGTAGTTAGACATCACTACCTTTTCTTTCACAACAACACTGGCATGTTTTGGTTGCAGATCGATCTGAGAAAATAAGGACAAGAATGATATTACTCCACAACAGCATGATCTCTAGGTGACCTTTAGTGTCCCTTGAACTGTGGAAAATAGAGACAATGCCATGTGTACATTCCTGCCGTTGCTAAATTATCCCACTTGGTAGTGAGTCTCTAGAACTAGATTCTGAAGTCAAAAGTTGTGTTATCTGTAAAAGTGCTGAGCAAATGAGTGTTTCTTCCCATCTGTCACTTCATTCTGAACACCAAGGAGAATGTTCCTTTCAGAGTGGTGTCCTTTTGGAAGACATTAAAGAAAGGAATCAATAAAGATAAAAGTAGAAATTACTTTAGCAATTATTTCCTCACTTCTGCAGTGCTTGCATAAGCATCTCAAACCCTCTCTTAAAGGATGGGGGTCAGTGCTTGTTCCCCATATTAATTGTGTGAAATGTCAAGTGATAGAAACATCTTTTGTTATAGTGATATTTCTGTCTGCTTTCTACGTGTGCTTCCACAGCATACATGAAGCTTTTGTATGCTGGTTAATTTCTGGATCAGAGTCTTGGGGATTAAAGCTGTTTTATACTGTGTATAGAAAATTTCTGAAAAGGCTAATAATGTTTTCAGCTTAGTTTTCTTGGACACGTGATCTTGGCAACCTTCAAGTGAGGAAGCACAAGCTAACAGAAACATCTCTGACTACCACTATGCTTTTTTTTTCTTTCCGAAAATTGAGATTTCTTCTAAAATGCTGTTGCATAACAGCCCTGGAAAGGTAACTTGTACATTTGCTATAAATTAACCGTAGAATAACCAGGTTGGAAGAGACCCACCGGATCACTGAGTCCAACCATTCCTATCAAACGCTAAACCATGCCCCTCAGCACTTCATCCACCTGTGCCTTAAACACTTCCAGGGAAGGTGAATCAACCATCTCTCTGGGTAACCTGTTCCAGTGCCCAGTGGCCCTTTGTGTGAAAATTTTTTTCCTAATGTCCAGCCTAAATCTCCCCTAGTGCAGCTTGAGGCCATTCCCTCTTGTCCTGTCCCCTGTCACTTGGGAGAAGAGGCCAGCTCCCTCCTCTCTACAACCTCCTTTCAGGTAGTTGGAGAGAGCAATGAGGTCTCCTCTCAGCCTCCTCTTCTCCAGGCTAAACAACCCCAGCTCTCTCAGCCCTTCCTCATAAGGCCTGTTCTCCAGACCCCTCACCAGCCTCGTTGCTCTTCTCTGGACTCGCTCCAGAGCCTCAACATCCTTCTTGTGGTGAGGGACCCAGAACTGAACACAATATTCAAGGAGCAGTCTCACCAGTGCTGAGTACAGAGGGAGAATAACCTCCCTGGACCTGCTGGTCACACCGTTTCTGATACAAGCCAGGATGCCATCGGCCTTCTTGGCCACCTGGGCACACTGCTGGCTCATGTTCAGTCGCTGTCAACCAACACCCGCAGGTCCTTCTCCTCCAGACAGCTTTCTAGACAGACTTCTCCTAGTCTGTAGCACTCACTGCTTAGGGTTGTTGTGCCCCAAGTGCAGGACCCGGCAGTTGGCTGTGTTAAACCTCATGCCACTGGACTCAGCCCAGCGGTCCAGCCTGTTCAGATTCCTTTGCAGAGCCTCCCTACCCTCCAGCAGATCGACAGTTCCACTCAGCTTAGTGTCATCTGCAAACTTGCTAAGGGTACACTCAATGCCTTCATCCAGGTCATTGATGAGGGCTGGACCCAGCACTGAGCCTTGGGAATCCCCGCTTGTCACTGGCCTCCAGCTGGATTTAACACCATTTACCACCACTCTCTGGGCCCGGCCATCCAACCAGTTTTCTACCCAGGAGAGTGTTCGTCTGTCCAGGCCGGAGGCTGACAGTTTCCGCAGCAGAATGCTGTGAGAAACTGTGTCAAAGGCTTTATTGAAGTCCAGGAAGACCACATCCACAGCCTTTCCCTCATCCAGCAGCCAAGTCACTTTGTCATAGAAGGCGATCAGGTTAGTTTGGCAAGACTTGCCTTTGGTAAACCTGTGTTGACTGGGCCTGATCACCTGGTTCTCTTGCATGTGCTTCATGATAGCACTCAAGATCACCTGTTCCATGACTTTCCCTGGCACTGAGGTCAGACTGACAGGCCTGGAGTTCCCCGGATCCTCCTTGCAACCCTTCTTGTAGATGGGCACAACATCAGGCAGCCTCCAGTCCAGTGGAACTTCCCCAGTCTTCCAGGACTGTTGGAAGATGATGGAAAGGGGTTTGGCCAGCACATCCGCCAGCTCCCTCAATACCCTAGGGTGAATCCTGTCTGGCCCCATAGACTTGTAGGTGTCTAGTTGGGCAAGCAAGGCTCTGACCACCTTCTCTTGGATCATGGGAGCCTCGTATTGCTCCTCTAGCTCTGTGGTTTGTACACAGAGGGAACAACTTTCTTTACAATTAAAGACTGAGGCAAAGAAGGCATTAAGTACCTCAGCCTTTTCCTCGTCCCCTGTCACTGTTGTTCCTTCTGTGTCCAATAGGGACTGTATGGTCTCCCTAGTTCTCCTTTTATTGTTTATATTTATAGAAAGATTTTTTGTTATCTTTCACAGACTTAGCCAATCTGATTTCTAGTTGAGCCTTAGCCCCTCTGATTTTTTCTCTACACAATCTCACTTCCCTCCTGTAGTCCACCCAAGATGCCTGTCCCCTCTTTCAGAGCCTATAAACATTCGTCTTCTTCTTAATGTCACTTATGATCTCTCTGTTCAACCAAGTTGTTTTTTATCCCTGCCGGCTTTTTTTTCCAGAACACAGGGATGGCTTTCTCCTGAGCTGCTAGGATTTCCTTTTTGAAGAGCTCCCAGCCCTCATGGGATCCCTTACCCTCAAGTACTGTCTCCCAGCAGACTTTACCGACCAGCCTTCTGAAGAGTTCAAAGTCTGCCCTCTGGAACTTTAATGCTACTGTCCTAATAACCACCCTCTTCCCTTCGCCTAGAACAGAAAACCCTATCATCTCATGATCGCTTAGTCGTAGGCGTACTTCTACTGTCACACTCCTCACAAGGCCTTCTCTCTTCACAAACAGCAGGTCCAGGAGGGCACCTTCCCTCGTAGGTTCATTAACCAGCTGTGCAAGGAAGTTGTCTTCCACACACTCCGGGAACCTCCTAGACTGCTTCCTTTCTGCTCTATTGTACTTCCAGCAAATATCAGGGAGATTGAAGTCTCCCACAAGAACAAGAGGCATTGACTTGGAGATTGACCCCAAATTGACCCCATCCTTGACTGGATGGCCTGTAACAAACTCCTATCACAAAATCTGCCTTCTTATGGGGTCCTCTGATTTTAACCTACAGGCACTCAATCTCCTCATTGCCACAATCCATCTCAACAGTGTCCAAGTCCTCCCTTACAAAGAGGGCTTCCCTGCCTCCTCTCCTACCCTTCCTATCCCACCTGAAGAGTTTGTACCCCACCATAGCTGCACTCCAATTATATGAGTAATCCCACCATGTTTCCACGATGGCAACAACATCATAGGCTCTTTGCCCTATGACAGCTTCCAGCTCTTCCTTCTTATTCCCCATGCTGCGTGCATTGGTGTAAATGCACTTCAGCTGACTTGCTGAGCCTTCAGCCCTCTTAGAGGGAACAGAGTTCATTTCCAATTGCCTGGTAACTGGAGTAGCTAGCACCAGAGTGCCTGTATCTCCCTTACCAGCCCCAGGTGTGTTCTCCTCCACTTTCTGTGTGGTGATTTACTGGTGATCCTCATGAGCGCACCCTCTCTGAATCACTAGTGCCCCACATCCAGGCTCGCTCCTGGTAGGTAGGTACCCTGGTTCTTTAGGTACCCTGTTATTTCTCCTTTCCAAACTATGACAGTTCCACATCTTTCCCATATCCATTCGGTTTCTTTCTTCATGTACTAATAGGAGCCATAGCAAACTTTACTCCAGGCAGTTCTTTCCCAAGCTGGGTCTTGGAAAATCTGCACTGTGGCTGGGGAGGCAGATTCATTTGTAAAACCTTGTCCTTCAATTTCTTATCAAGTCCAGAACCTTGTATGTATTGTGAAAAGGAAGAGAGTCAAATGAATAAAGATGTTCATTTATAGTAGATTATCTGAGACTTTATAAGAGATGTAAACCCTCTTGCTTCAGCACATAATACAGCTTCTGATTGACAAGGATGGAAAGGCAGAAGGGAGAGAGGGGCTAACAAATGAAAAAAAAAATGCAGAGGCTTGTTCTGAGGGTTTTTTAATAACTGTTCATTCCCAGTGGTGCTGCTCAGTGAAGGATTTGGGTAAAGTGAGATGCAAGAGTGATATGGTCACTGGATAGGATGAGGGATTGTATTTTTTAGTTCTTGGTGCAAAGTCAGCTTAAATATACTTTTCCAGACAGGATTAAGATCAGTTAATCCAAAACTCATTATACACCAAAGAGACTCGTTACCACCATAGCTGATCTTAGTAAAAAGGTAGTATTGCTGTCTGTGAGGGTCACACACATCCCCTGTGTACCCCTCCATAAAATAAGAGAGATCAATATATTTAAGTCAGTTTCAAGCTCTACTACGGAATGGTTCCTGCTCCAGTGGGAAGTCTTATGCCTCATGGGAGATAATTTGTTGAGAACTCGTTTATTGTCAGTCCAGCCAGCTAAGACTATTTGGGCGTCACCTCACTTGTTAGTACTTCCAAAGCAGGATGTGGCAAGATGATGGGTGGAGATACTAGATTTTTCCTACCTGGGTGGAAGTATGCGAATAAGAGGCTTTCTGACACAAGATGACAAAATGAGAGTTGGGATTGGAATGTGAAGGATTCAAATGATAAATCTGGGTTATAGCAGAAAGAATGCATTTTGTTTGAGTTTTTTCCTTGTGAAAGGAGATGCCCTAAGAGATAGACCATGTGTGAAAATCACAGTTCTAGCCAGAAAAACTACTGGCTTATTAATTAAACCATGCAGTGCGAAAGAAACTTCTAAAGCTGGTGTGGGTGTATGTCTGCTTCTTTCTTCTCTTTAAATTCTCATTGTGCATTTTTAACTGTGCAAACAGGTGTTTCGGTTCAGAAAATGAGTATGTTTGTTTCACTTTAACTTGACTTTAAGGCTAATTTAAAAATAATTAGGTAATATCAATATACTCCCTGTTACTTGGTACTGGAGTACCCTATCGATAAAGTAATTAGCTCCCAAATTCAAGGCCATAAAAAAGTTGCTTTTGCCCTGAAGTGGCATTGGGTAATTTTTGATTCATTGATTGGGGAGAAGTGTCCCCCCAGTGACCAGTGATAGCGACGGGAAGTCTTTGCCATGTAGTTGATAATGCTTGTGTGAAGGGAACATCTGCACACTGAAGCATACAGAGTCATTCTCTTTGATTTTTGTGAGATACATGCCAAGCCTAAGTGATATATAATAGAAATGTGTACGCATAGGAGTAGGGGACAGAGCAAGACAAAGAAAGATGTACGGTGCTGGAACAGAGGCAGAACTCTTACCTTCTTTCAGGCCCTGGGGACCCGATTGCATCAGTTTACATTTCCTAGACCTGTTTTGCAGAGAAAACAGCTATCTTTTTAAAAAAGAAACAGCTATAAATGGAAGTCTTTTTTCTTTGGCTTAGAGATTAGTGTTGTTGACAAAGTGGGTTGCCTCCAGGTTGTTGCTGTAACTTGAAAGCCACTGGCAATTTTGTTTGTTACTGATGAAACTGTTTAAGAAAGAATAAAGAAAAAAAAGGGAGAGGAGAGGAAAACGGAAGGTTTCCTAGGGGGTTGTTTTAAAATACTATCTCCACACTTTACACCTGCTGAGAATTTAGGACTTAAGCTATCCTCAATTCCCTGTGGCTGCTCGCTGTCAGTGCCTGTTTTGGCAACCTCCAAGCAAACTGTGGAACAGCTTTGATTCTGTTTCTTCTCCCCTCCTTCCCATCTGTTGCTTCACTCTGGATCATGAGGTATGCCAGCCTCCTTTGTGCTGGGTGTGAGATTAAGCAGAGACTCCTCAGCAAATGCTGCTGGAATCTGAGACCTCTCTTGGCATAATCTGCAGGTTCCCAGGTTGCAGCTGAGGATCGGTGCAAACAGAACAGCCGGTAACTCTCAGAACCTTTGCAATAGTGTGAGTGGGTTGCTGAGAAAAGAAGCCCAATCCTGTGAGTTTCTTGCTATCTCCTTGTAAGGCAGTAAGAGCATTAGTGTTCTCTAAGGCTGGAATCTCTCAGGAATCAGTCTAGGGGCTAAAGTTATGCAGCCAGTAATGCAGAATTTTCTCCAGTGTATGCCATGCTAGGACTATTGTTGGCTAAAGGCAAAAATATATAGAAAAAGCTTGTGTCTGTACACCTCAAAAGGAAGACAGAGAGAATGTTTTATCTTTCATTTTTTTAATAATGAAGACATTTTCTACCAAAGCAGAGAGCAGAACAGCAGCCAGGTGTGAGGCAATTCAAAGATTCTTCCTTTTCCAGGAAATGTGCCAGGTATGGGTAACCAGAGAATACAGGAGATGCGACACTTCCTTCATTAGCTGCATACTCATGATTTTGAAAAGTTGATTATGAAATTCTACTTGTAACATGAATTCAAAGATTTCATTCTGACTGTATTATTTTTTTAAAAAAACTACTCAAGTCCTGCTTAAAGGAGTTTAGAAAGCTAGTTGATAAGCTAACTAATAAGAGTCCATAAAACTATGTTACATAAAAACAACTCTCCAAATTTGGCTGTACCTTTCAGCAATGAAGACTGCTTGGTTTTTTGGTTGTAACATTTTGTCCTGAGAACTGGACAAAAACAGTGACATCTTTTTTATTCCCCTGTTTTCAGGAGAAAAGGAAGCTAGCAACAAAGAAAAGGTATATTTCACAATATGGAAGTGATTTGGATAGGAATTATTCTGAGAGATGGAATTTGTAATTAAAAATTGCATATAATTCTTTCTGCTTTCTTTCTAGTCTTCCCTATTTTTATCCAAAAATGGATTGACTTTGAGGTTTTGAAATGTACTATTAAGGGGACTCATCACAGAGAGTTTATTAAAGAGGAAATAAAACTGTAAATGAATTCATGCAGAACTATGGTTCATCAGGTCCTACAAGCAACACTACTACATGTTATGCTCATTGAAAGTGGTTTAGGAAATTGGTTTGAAACAGATAGAGGAAAACAGGCTTTTATAGAGTCACTATTGAAGTACAGAATAGGTTTTTTGATAAATTTGCTCTAACAGATCAGAAAAAAGTTGCCACCTTTTTATGAGCTTTGGAAATAGATACTGTAGTTACTACAAATTTAATTTTTATTATTTTCATGGTACATTAATGTCTTCTGACATTGGCCTTACTGGTTCTTGGAAGTTCAAGTGGCACATTTTGTGTATTTGTTTCTCTCTGACTATACCTCTGCTTGATATTCTTGTGAACTAAAAAGGAGATAAGCAGCCCTTGTAGTTTCCAAAGCTGTCATGCCAAAATAAATCACAAGCATAATTTGGGAAACTTGTCAAACTGTAATTAGGATTGGTTTTATTGAAGACTGTGTTGTGGTGGTTACTAAGCAAAAGATAGAACATAATTAATGACAGCCACTTCAAGTCACCTCGTATTATTTGCCTTTTAACTGTTGATTTATTGATGCAAAATTACAATGAGATGGCAGTGCCTGCCAGTTCAGCATATTTGGGTGAGCCATTCAATCACCTCCAACATATTTCCTATGTGGGCTGGCAGATGTAGCTCTGCATCAGGTGGCTTCACTGCCAAGGGAAGATAGATGTAGGCTGGAACTGTGTGGGCAAATGCTGCTTCAGGTACTGCTAAGTTGATGTTTTTCTTGAGCACTCTAGCTTAATCCTTTCTACTTAGCCAGCACTGCCTTTGCTCATATACCTATACAGAAACTTGCCATAAAATCACACCGCAACAGAATCACTCTTTTAGACACACCATATTGCAAGGAAAAACAAATATCAGTGGTCCTACTTCAACCAAAATAACACACACACTTATGCAAATTCAGTAGCCCACTGAAAAAAGTAGACCTCAAAAGAGCATGGGGCCTAGGAAGTGGCAGATAATTTTAATTTTTATGTTAACATTGGTGTGTAACCTTCAACCTCAAATCTGATCACATATATATCTCTGGTTTTCTGATATCCCGTGCTGGAGGAAGAGAGAGGGATAGAAAATTATCAAAGCTGGAAGAAACCAATTGAATAAACAAATCTAGTCACCTTCAGTTGCGGATGACTACTTAAAAATCTTTTAGTCAGAGGAAACCACAAAATACTTCCCCAACTGCTTGCGGTATACTTACGAAAGTACTTAAGTACCTTTAGTATGAAAGGTAAAACCTCAAAAGTTGCGAAGAAAGCAAGGGAGACTAAAACATTGAAATATTCATTGTACCTGAGAATGTATTAAACATAATTTCCCATGTGAGCCTGGTAAGCTGATTGTAGCTCATTCAGTAGACTAGATCAGAAAAAATACTATTGACCTTTGCTAGTGCGGCCCACGGGAAAGTTCCTGGCATTTCAGTGTGATACATTAACAGGGAGACAAAAAGATGCAATTGCTGATGCTGCATAAGAAGGGCTGATAAAACTGTTACATAGGCTATTCCTTTGGGTATAGCATTACATTCACCCAAAGGAGTTTTAAGGATTTATGACACCGCTGCTTTTCTTTCTTATTGAGTCACACAAGGTGCAGTTCTCTCTTCAGTTTTCTCTTTAGTCCCTTCTAGCATGTCTGTGAAAGGCATTAGCCTGGTACAGGCAAAAAGGGAATAAAGGTTTTTGATCAAGGGGGAGAAATCATTAAAGTGTTAGAAAAGGGGAGGAGTTAACAAATAACATGAGCTAGGAGAAATGTATGGGAATTGACAATGAAAATTATGGGGATAGCGGAGTGTCTGCTGCAGTTTGGATTTTCTGCACACCAAGTGGCAAAGTCGTAACAGAGATGCAGATGTCTGGAGATCTGCTCCCTTAGCTGTGGCTTGAGCTGTACTATTCTGATCAGATCACATTCTGATACAAGTCAAGACTTTTCTCTGACTCTGGAAGAACACTTCAAGAGGTGAAATCTCTCTAAGAATGATAGTTTTTGCCACTGTCAGAGGGAATTCATGTGTATAAGCTAAGTAGTAAAAATTCTGTAGTGACTTCTGTTATCATGAGGATTCCTTGGCTTTCTGTAGTAGTTGCTAGAATATCTTTCTGTAATCCATGCATGTCTATGAATTAATTGTGTTTGCACATTTGTTTTCAAATGAAGCTAACCCATACCTTTATTACATAAAATAATTAATAGGAAAATGTGAGAGAATGTTGATGGAAAAAGGTGGCTAGGACATAAAATACCAAGTGGATAAATATGCTATTCTGGATCTTAAAGTGATGGTTGAGTTTATTCATCTTTTGTTTGATGCTTCTAAAAATATCCACTGATTATTTCAGGTGCTAAAATTTGGAAGGACAGGTTATAATCTTGTTCTTTGATACTCTGTCAAACTTATTACTTCATTTGCTGAAATTTGTGTTGTCAGTGCAACGTTGAATATTTACTTGTAAATGAAATAGCAGTTCTTTGTGTAGCATGTAGCTGTGGGAAGAGTGAAAATTGTGTTTCGATAAACGTGTACTTCATGTTTCCTTGCTGGCAGGGTGACTGGCATTCTTGAAGCCCCTAATAATTTGTCTCTGTGGATGACTGTCTTTGGTCATCATTGTAATACCAGGAAGCTGACATCAAGCTGAACTCCTAAACAGAGCAGACAGCAAGGAATGTACCGAGGTCGTGTATGGTAATCCAAAGTGCAGTAACTCTCCTGTCATCTTTGAAGAAGGATGCATTGAACTTCTTTTAAACAGCTTTTGAAGCTTTGAAGAAGAAGAAAATTGGGATTGGAATATCCATAAAGAGCTAGGCACAAATGTGGCTTTTTATTCCAGATAGCCAGAGGAGGTTTGGCACATTTGAAGGTATTAAACAAAACTAGCCTTGCTTCTTTTAGCTTTATTTGAAATGGAGTTAAGGGGAGGGGAAAAAAATCAATATTTGCTAAATGAGAGAGAACAAAATTGGCTTTAAGAGTAAAATATCTTCTTGGGGAGTAACAAATTAATATCATAAAAACCCCCAAACAAACAGTCCTCTTATAGAAATACTACAGTGTGCATTTTACAGAATCACAGAATCATTTAGATTGGAAAAGACCTTTAAGATCATTGAGTCCAAATGTAATCCTAACACTGCCAAGTCCACCACTAAACCATGCCCCCAGTAGCCTAATTTACACATCTTTTAAATGCCTCCAGAGATGGCAACTCAATCACTTCCCGGGGTAGCCTGTGTCAATGCTTGACAAACCTCTCAGTAAAGTAATTTTTCCTAATATCCAGTCTGAACCTCCCCTGGAACAACTTGAGGTCTTCTGCTCTCATCCTGCAACTTGGTCATGTCAAGTAAAGCCATAAGATAAAGGGAGGGTTCTTCCACTGATATAATTGTTACAGTTTAATTTAAACCAGGAGATTTTAAGTCCTTGCACCAATTATCCTACTTTGAATTCATCCTCTTCTACATCTCTTGTTTGCATTCTCAGATATGAAGTGCTAGGCTTTCATCTTCCACATACTTGATCATCTGCTTTAAGCTAGTCCTTAGTCCTTTTGAATCTGATTTATGTTTGAACCAACACTGTTATACATTGTGCAAGCAGTGAAAAAGGACCAGGGACCACTTGAAGACACTTTCATTCATGCTGTTTTATAGTCTGTCTTTAGAAGGAGAAGATCATGTTTTCAGTGTAAAGGAGAACTTGGTTCATAGGCTTCAGTGTGAATCTTGCATACTTTAAATGCAGATTATTCTATGACTTGGAGTCCTGGCTTACTCAGTTCACTGCAGGACTGAGGTGGTCCTCTGCATGCTATAGTATTATTAAACTTTTAAGAGTGCTCCTGTGATGAACATTGAATTATTTGCGTAGTCTGAACTGTGTTGAAAGCAGCCAGAACAAAAAGACTTTGTAGATTCAAGGACTATTAAATCCTGATGCCATACCAATTCCTCTTTTGTGCCTTATATTATGCTGAAGAGCTAGCAGGCTATTCTCTTTCTTCTAATAGTTTGCTCTACTTATTTTGTGCAAATTATTTGTATATTTTCTTAAAGGAAAAGCCTGTATACTCTTTCATAGTCTTTACCAAACATTACTGATGCAGCAAAATCTTTAATTGGATTCTTTTTCTTTTAAGTGGAATGTTCAGAAATTGTTTTTTCTGTAAATAATAATGAAGCAAGATGCTGTAGAAAAATTATGATTCTAAAAGAGAAAAGTCATTGTAATAGAAACACTTTAAAATGAAAACTGTATTATTTTAACGTAAATTATTCATAGGTTATCAAGTTTAGATGAGGTTTGTGAACCTAACTTTGTTATGGTTCTTTAATATAACTTTAATATAACTTTAATGTTTAAATCTATGATGCAGGGAATGAAATTCTACTTGGGGAAACCATCCTGATTTCTGCATAATTGAAAATGTTTATGTGTTCACTAGATTAGTAGTACTGAGAAGAGACATTTATCTCCATAATTTTATAATGCCACAGTATAACAATGAGCACAGACAAGATTATACTTGGAGAAGTAGTGGTCTTTTAGGAGAAGAACATGCTACGTCTGTTTTGATCTCTTTCTTGCTGCTAATAGAAGGGCTGATTGGGAAGGTACTTGGCTTCAACTACCTGGTAGGTACAAATGATCATACTGAATTTCTATCTGCTTTACGTTCACTTTACTAATAGTTATTTTTTATGGCTTCTTTTGCTAGTTCTGTTTACTTAGGTGCTATTTATTCCCTTAGCAACTTTGATGCTCATGTGGTCATTGAATTCTCTTTGTCACCGCCTTTTGTGCATATAATTTGCTCTCAAGTACAACTTCACTGTGTAAAGCTGTTCCTTTAGTAATCCTGAAGCTACAGGTCTTATTGATTTCCAGAGTTTCTGAGAACTTTTCTTGCAGACCTTCTGGCTATGTACAGTTCTTTAGAAAGGCAGACTGCGTGAACATCTAGAGTGTTCATTTCTCTGGTTAATAACCATCAGTTGCTGAAGTGAGCTCCTTCAACTCTTTGTACTTAAGCAGTGGAAAAATAGGATTTTTCATGGTTTTTTTGTTTTCTCTTGTTCTTTGCATTGAAGATATGCAAAATCTCATTGGAATGAGTCTGAGGAACTGCAAATGTGTCCTAACAAGTTGTCCTCAAGTAAGTGTAATTAAATCATCTATTCAAGGTTAAGCCTGTATTCTCCTTCTGCATTCATTTACTACCTCTTTTTTTCCTGTCCTCTGAGAGTGTTTCTCCTGTTTGTATTCATTGTCCCTTTGGCAATATTTCCTCAGCTTCTAGGCTCTTACTGACTGTCTCAGACAAATTTTTCATTTCTTTGACTTGTTTGTCTGTTTTTCTATGTTTCTCATCTGCTTCAACGATGTCTCTCAAGCCTTCTGGCAATACTTCTCAGTTTTTCCCACTGCATTTTTTTAATACTCTGAGGCAGAATCTTTCAGTACCATAAGCACTGAATCTTCATTTCTTTAGAAGTAATCCAGTGTTTCTTAGCTCAAGCCAGTGCTTTTCTGGTGTTCCAAGCTACCTTGTTAGCTCTTTGGTCATCACCCTTAAATTTATGAAATGCATAATACCTGGAGAAGAAGTAGGAATAGCCTTTTTGTTTGTCTGCAATTCTTATGGTTGGTGATTACAGAAAAAAAAAAACCCCTCCAATGTTTGGACATAATGAGATTTGTGTTTTCTCTGTAGTAGCATCATAAGTAAAATGTGCACACTAACAGGGTCATTCAGATGACACAAGTTCACCAATAATTTAACCACGTTTTCAACCATACTCACAAATCAAACTTAGTTAAAATGTACAAGTAATTTCTGACTTGCTCAAATTTATGACTTGACCATAAAATACTTGTTATTTTGCCTATGTGGAGATGGATAATTCATTGTAGTGTGTTGGGAGTGATTGCTTAGGCTTTTAGATTGACTAGTTACTTTCCTTGTTTCTTCATTCTTTTAGGGAACTTTAGAAAGTTTGCCTGTTCATCCTCACTAAATACTTGTCAGGAGTGACAGCAATGTGCTGTCTTGGCTGTCCTATCCTAAAAACATTCATTACTTTCTGAAAGAGTTCAGTTCTTTGACAGTCACAGGCCATATTTTGTCTGTTAACAGCATTTTTGTTGTTGATATAGACAATACCTAGCTCTGGATTTTGTTCCCTGCCTATCTGTCAGTTAATCCAGACTGCTTGTGTGATTTACTGAAAATAGAAAGATTTGAACAAGGTTTCATACATTTGTAACACACACAGAGACAATTCTCAGTTACATTTCCTGGAAAAAAAAGGGAGATTTTGGTCACCAAAACCTTCTCTTTGAAGCAGGTTGTCTGTGTTATATTATGGAAGTCCTTTCTTTGCTTGAATATTGACTTCCAAATTTTTATTTAGTGGCCATAAAAGTACTCTCTGGTTTTAACCATATCAACCCAAACAGCATGCTCCCATGGATGCTGAGGGAACTGATTGATGTTGTTCTGAGGCCACTTTTGGTTATCTTCGAAAGGCCGTGGTGATAGGGAGAGGTACCTTAGGACTGGATAAAAGGAGAAGTGAACTGACAAGAATCTCATGAAGTCCAACAAAGATAAGTACAAAGACATGTGCCAAGGGAGAAGCAACTCCATGCAGTAGTATATGCCAAGGTCTGACGAACTGGAAAGCAGATTTTCAGAAAGGAGATTGTGGAGTCAAAAATGATCGTGAGCCAGCACTGTGCCCTAACAGCAAAGTAGGTGAATGGTGTCTTGAGCAATTAAGATTGTTGTTAGCAGGTCAAGGAAGGGGATCCTTCTCCTCTACTCAGCACTGATGAGGCCACAACTCTCCTGTGTCCAGTTCTGGGCTCTACCACACTAGAGACATATGTACACACTGGAGAAAGTCCAGTGAAGAAAAGAAGGATGGTTAAGGGACTGGAGTGTCTCTTCTTTTAGTAGAGGCTGGGAGAGCTGATGTGTTCAGCCTGCAGAAGAAAAGACTCAAGGGGGTTTCTCTTCAATGTGTATAAATACCTGAAAAGAGTGTGCAAGGAAAATAATGACAGACTCTTTTCAGTGGTTCCCAGTGACAGGACAAGAGGCACTGGGCACAAAGTGAAACACAGAAGATTCCTCCTGGATATCGGGATTCACTGTTTTTTCACTGAAGATGACAGAACACTGGCACAGGTTGCCTAGAGATTGTGAAGTCTTTGTTCTTGTAGATACTCAAAAGCCATCTGGACACAGTTCGGGACAACTAGCTCTTGGTGGCTCTTGGGAGTTGGACAAGATGACCTCCAGAAGTCCCTTTCAATTATAACCATTCTGTGATTCTGTCAGAGCCCTGCATACCATGTTAAAGGCACTTGTAGAATTCAGTTTTATGTGTCCTGACATACTGTTTCTGAATTTGCTGTGGGATTACAGGGAGATTACTTCATCTAACTTTCAGTTCTTGTTGCCTTTTCATGGACTGTTCCAATGACGGTAAATGAGTTTTCTTAGTAGTACTTACATTAGTTGCTGATTAAAACAACTACATTTGCACAAATGTGGTCACCTAATCCATTTTTCCAAAGAATCTCAGTATCTCTTCTTCTGATAACATGATGATGCTGTTGTCATGGCTTACCTGGGCACCGTTGTGCATTAACAGCTCTTTCCACTACCAGTGCAATACTTTCATTGTATGCTCTTTATGCTTTTTTTTGGTTGTTTTAATTTAGTTTTAGTTTGGCATTTTTTTAAATCTTTCAAAAGTTCTCCTAAACCTCTTGCCACTCTCTCTTCCTGTTTTTTTTTTTTCCCAGAAGAGGTGTTACTGTGTAGAACTTGATACCTTGTCTGTCTGTCTTTGCCATCACAAAATGAGTGCATAAACTTTTCAAATGGCATCTACCAGAAATTTGAGCATTCATCTAATGTATAAATATTTGTCATTAGTGGTCTGTCAAAATATCTCCCCTTTTAGGCAAAAAAAAAAAAAAAAAATTTACAGGTGTTTTTGCTTGTGCAAAAGCAAGGGGAATTGTACCTTCTTTATGTTGTCTTAATCTGCTCTCTGACTTAGAGGCTGCAATGGGGATCAGTTGCTGCAAGCCCACTGCTATCCCCCAGTGTTTCATTACCGGTGTGTTAGCATTACTGGTCTCAGTTAGCTGCCAATAATGAGCTGCAAACATTTTATTCAATTGAGATCTGTGTATAATGCAGGTAAAGATACAGAATGTAAGCTCCAGTGGAGGCTGCATCACACAGTGAAAAATGCAAATGAATTACCAAAGGGAGGGGGAAATGTTTTTATCCTCTCATTGAAGTAAGAAGCTGCTTACCAGCCAGTTTAGTATGGAAGATCATTTCTAGTCCAACAAACAGATATTTGCATATCTAAGGAAGCAAGTAAGCGCTTTTAAGAAAAATGGACAGACTGTGTCCTGAAAATTTGGGAAACAGAATGAGTCAGGATGAAACATTAAGTATGTTTAGATCCCAGGAAAATTTCAAAGATGAGATTGGCAAAAACCTGTTGTGGTTTAATGAAGGGATGTGCAGGAATGATGATCAAGGATCTAAGTGCATCTCCAAGCATTCCATGAGAAGTTTGTTTCTTGTGGATGAGTTCTCAGACCAGATCTTCTGAGTTCTGATGAACTGGCTGAACATGAGCCAGCAGTGTGCCCAGGGAGCCAAGAAGGCCAATGGCATCTTGGCTTGTATCAGAAATGGCATGACCAGCAGGTCCAGGGAGGTTATTCTCCCTCTGTACTCAGCACTGATGAGACCGTTCCTCAAATATCTTGTTCAGTTCTGGGCCCCTCACCACAAGCAGGATGTTGAGACTCTGGAGCGAGTCCAGAGAAGAGCAGTGAAGCTGGTGAAGGAACTGGAGAACAAGCCTTATGAGGAGCGTCTGAGGGAACTGGGTTTGTTTAGCCTGGAGAAGAGGAGGCTGAGGTGTGACCATATTGCTCTCTATAACTACCTGAAAGGAGGTTGTAGAGAGGAGGGTGCTGGCCTCTTCTCCCAAGAACCAGAGCAGTCAATACTAGCTCAATATGAATGTAAATAGGGATCAGTGTAAACCTGTTAAGTATAAGGTTTGTCTGTTTGGTGGTGATTTGTGTAAACATTCATTACAGCATCGCTTGTTGTAAAAGTTATTGATAAAATGTGTTCATGATTTTTGAGCTTAATTTGGCTTAAATGTGATTTAAGGGAACTAACAAGGCATATTTTGTGCAAAAGTGCATTAATTCCATACCCTAGGGCATTTGCGTGTCAAAAAAGTACCTGGGAAATACTAACAGGAGTTAGATTGCTGTCATCATTCCCTTTGTCAAAAACATATACTCACTGCATCAGTGTAGGGAAGAGATTTAGTCCATCACTTTCCCAATATTTCTCCTGCGGTGAAGAGTGCTCTTGCTTGTACAGGCTGTCACTGTCTCTGCAGCTCCACTTATTCTCTGAGCTCTGCATGATTTTCTGGATCAGGCTTTTTCTCTGCTGGGATGCTGGATTATCAGTCTTAAGTGTCAGAGATATGTCTGATCTCTGTGAACTTTGTTTTGGACTAACTCCTGTTTTTTTCAGGCTCTGCTTTTCCTGTTTTTTTGGTCTCCTGCTACTCCGTCATTGAAGTACTTGTCCCAAGTCTGTCACAACCTCTTCTGTTCTCAGCTCTTGTTAGCTCCTTGCCAAACTTCAGTAGTACAGCTCAGTTTCTATCAGTAAACAGCTTCTCTCTACTACATCACTTTTCTTTTGCAACTTCAGATTAAAACCATTTCTTTCTACAGTTTCATTTATACATGGATTGCACTAGTCTTTTTTTTGTAATAATTTTTTGAGTTTGGGTTCTCCTCTCTGAGTTTAACTATTAAACACATCAAGTATACCTGAAGCCACAGCTGTCAGAAATAAGGCTGCTTTCTAATCGTCTTTCTCTTCACTAGTGATTAATATCATCAGGTGCAGAATCAAACACCATTTCTATCTCTTCCCATTGTTCTTGATACTTAAAGAGATTTTCAGCTCTGGTGGAGGTTTCAAATACTCTGCTTCTCAATAATGCCTATTTCTTGTTTGTTTGTTTGTTTTTGTTATTTTTCACCTGTGATGGGTAACTGCTCAGCATATTGCTGGCAGCCAGTGCCCATGTTGATGGAGAACAGAATGAAGGAGTAAATTTTCTTAATTGAATCTCTGCAGGGTATCTAAATGCAGCAAGACATTCAGCTTTGACTTCCACGTTTTGATATCGCCAGTCCATTGGGGTGTCCTGTGAGCTTCTTGTTAAGGGCGTATATGGATTTTGTGATAAGACTTAGTAGAAGTGGTTACATTTTCAAGCATGAGCATGGAGGGGAGAATCTGGGCTTGCATGAGAACAGAATGTGTCCTCTGTTATTCGTGTATCTCTAGAGTTATGGGTGATGGATTCTTCGTCATATGTCACAGACATTTATTGATCCTTGAGGTATTAAACAAACTGGTAAATAGATGTGATGAATACTGTCCTTATCAGAAAAGTGTTCTCAGAACTTCTTTAACACTTAAACTAGTAAATGAGAAAGAGGAGAGCAAACAATTTTATTAAGATTGTAAGAAATTATCCTAATGTGGTATTATCTAAAGTATTTGTGTAAGAATGTTAGACAAGCTTTATTTCAGGGCTTAAATTAAGCAACAAGATACAACCCCCCCAGTATTTCTGGATCTATCCATAATAGTCTATTCATATTTCTTCATCTTACTCTGGAGTAAAGAAGACAAATAGGTAGAGTCCCCAAAAAAACACTGTCATGGGTTGTAATGCATATGATTAGCTATACTGTGATTTTATCTCCACATGGAATGTTGTGATACATACTTATAAGACACTAGCAATATGAGACACCTGCCTTTCTTCCCAAAATTCCTATTTCTGCTTTCACTGCTAAACTGTACCCATCGCCTGTGAATATGATCTCACTTTAAAGCAAACATAAAAGAAGTAAATCTGGGTGTACAGAGTTTTGTACTAATGAAAACATTCGTATCTTTATTACTGTGATGGAAATCAGTTTTACATATGCCAGATGAAAAGATTTGTTTGACTTTGTAGTTTTAGTTCTTCAGTAGTATGCATTCCTGGGGTTTTCTGTCTATCCGCACCTAGGTTTTACAGTGAAGGGAAGGAATGTGATGGTGGTACTTGATAATTTTCTTTTCTTTCTGGCAATATTCATACTGGAAGTGCTCAGTAATCAGTGGTGTGTTGTTTTCAGTTGTAGAATCCTCATGCTCTATTAACTGTGGTGGTAGGAAAATGGCTGTTGGCAATTTTCCATCATGTCAGTGCTCTTAGTATTTACGTTAGGAAGAGTATTTAGGAAAGCAACAAAATTCTTGTTTTTTTCCTCTCGCTACATCTTTAGATGCTGAGACTTGGAATATATTTTCTCTGTTCATCTGTTGTATATATCCTGTAAGGGATACACGTATAGTGCTAGCCCTGTAAATTGGAGTAACAGAAACTTGAGTTGATTTCAGACTCTCTTGGTTTGTTCTGTGTAACTTTTTGTTCCCATGTATATCTAAGAAGAGTTTAAAATACTCACATTAGACTGAAGGCTTGGAAAAAAGCTTTATATTTATACAGAATCTTTCTGAAAAAAAACCATTTTTCCCTTGTTCGTTACTGTGTAGCAATTGATAATGATCTATCTGGTTAAAAAAAGGTGTTGTTCATCTAGAGATCGATACAAATAAGATGATACATAATTCAATCTTGATGGACGCTTGCATCCATTTTTCATCTTAGCATTAATCTTTTGATGTAATTTGAAATAGCAAAACAATATTCTATAGATTTGGAATATGAAAACCGAATGCAATTTAATAATATGCATGTCAAATAGGGTCAACAGGGTTCTATTTTATTTTCTTAAACTATAAACTAGCCATCACCTTGTGTCAAGGCTCAGTCACTTCAAAAAACAGCAAAGTTTTTCTTTTCGTATTGCTGCTTAATCTCTCTTCATACTATCCTCCAGCTTTATCTCCCGTATTTTTTGCCCCTCTTGGATCCTTTAGGATTCACATTGCATTAAACATCTGCTATTCGTATCAGGCACCCTAGAAATTCATCCATTGTTTATGTCAGTTAATGTTAACTAATACTTTGTACAGCAGTAAGGAACAATAAAAAAACCCAGCGATAAACTGCTGTGTGTCAGTGATTTCTCCTCAGGGTCCGCAACAAGCCATTTGATTTGACTGAAATAATGGCAAACAGCTTTAGACCTTTACATTAACTCTGCAGGCTAACATCAGTGTGGGTTGGTAGCTGTCATGCTTACAGAAGGATTTTTGTGATGTAGTCCCAGAGATAAAAGCTGATGGGTGCCAGAATAAGCATTTGGGTAAACAGAAATGTTAGTTGAAGAGTTCCTGTGGGGCTGTCATCCTAGTTGTTTGCAATTTCTGAGTGTTTGAAACTTTGAGTGTATTAAGAAAAGACAGGACAATACTATTAAGAAGTAGTTTAAATAACAGTAATAGTTAAAAGACAACTAATTTAGAGTACTTAGACCTTAAGAGCCAGACTGAGATGCTGAAATAGTTCAGTTTTCGGGAAATCAAATGTCTCCAAGTGTCTCTGAATATTCAAATCCATCAGTTGTGTTTTCTGCTGTTGCAGTCATTTGGAGACCCTGCTCTTGGCTTCAGAGAGCTTTCCCCAAGCTCTGCAATGTTGCAGGATGTTTGTTTGTTTGTTTGTTTGTTTGTTTTTCCTTCCTCAAAGAACTTAGGAAGGGGATGGAAATATATACAATGAAAAGTTGATTTTCCAGCACATATACCAAACAAACAATGCATTATGTAGCATTATGAAAGGGAAAAAACGTACTCTGAGTTTTAATTTGTCATGATATTAGTCCATGCTTTCTCTTATTTTATTGAAATTGTGAAAAAAGTTAAATACCTGGTAGTTAGAGATCTGCACTTGAATTACTGAAAAAGTTTTCTCTGAAGAAATGAACAAAATAATGAAAGATGTGTAGTTAAATTCAAGTTATCTTCATAGTGTCATTATCGTAATAAAAATAGGGATTATAGAG
The DNA here is from genome assembly GCA_033558105.1 of Coccyzus lansbergi. Lineage (NCBI taxonomy): Eukaryota > Metazoa > Chordata > Aves > Cuculiformes > Coccyzidae > Coccyzus > Coccyzus lansbergi. The sequence continues at coordinate 3,182,111 of JAUMJK010000290.1, read as the reverse complement.
GGAAAAACATGGAGTTCTTACAGTGAAAAAGTTATCTCTGTGTGCCTCCTGATTCTATTAGGGAAGATACATGTGTAAAGATACCTAGCAGAAAGTTCTTTTTTCTCATGATACATTTGCAAGCTGCAGTGTTTCAGGGATCTCACATCTTTGTGGGGGACTTATATGATAACTATTGTTCACGCATTCCGTTATTTAGTTTTCCCTCCTCTCAAATGGCCTCAAGCTCTGCCAGAGGAGATTTAGGCTAGACATTAGGAGGAAGTTTTTCACGGAAAGGATCATTGGGCATTGGAATAGGCTGCCCAGGGAGGTGGTTGATTCACCTTCCCTGGAGGTGTTTAAGGAATGGGTAGACGAGGTCCTGAGGGACATGGTTTAGTGTTTGATAGGAATGGTTGGACTCGATGATCAGGTGGGTCTCTTCCAACCTGATGATTCTATGATTCCTGAAGTAGGTGCTTTTTGTCTTCCATCTTGAGTATTAGAAATTTAGTACTGTTATATGTTCTGGGGGATCTAGCTCTCAGTTACATGTCAACAAGCAGCTAAACTGAATAAAATTACTGTACATAATATTAGTGAATGTATTCTTGTCTGTGGATATGTGGCTTTCTGTGTTTATATACACACTCATACGTATAGTAAGGATGTGTTTGTTATACCAATATCCCCTTTGAGATTTCAAACCAAGGTGGGGCAAACAAAGTGGATAGTGATGTAAAAGATTCATTAGTTGTAAAAGAGTAGGTTGGTAAACAGGGAGAAGAGGACCCTCAAATTCCGGTATTCTGCGTGATAGAATTGGATTTTGTTTAGCATTTTGCATAATCACATTCAGTTTTAATCCTGCTGTCCATTAAAGCAAGAGTGATATTCCCAGTTGTCTTTGGGAAATTTAATGCCATAAAATGCCAAATACCATAACTGAGTGGGGGAAAAGAAAAAACAGTATAATTTGTTCAGATTACACAGATTGTACGTTCATAGGGAAAGTTTAAAAAAAACATGGAAATGTGGATTCTCTTTGTGACCAACTTAGGTGTTAAATTGCTTTTTTTCCAATATGATTATACTTGCTAATAATGTCAGACAATTATATCTTGATGTAAGCTCACATAGTTATGATGCTTCAATTAAATTCTTGGAAGTAAGGGAAGCTGTTGAGCTGTGTACAGTTTTTGTAATTTGAAATATTTTTAATGAGATTCACACAGAAACAGATTAAAAAAGGCTAAATACTATCTTTGTATTTGAATAGTTGTACTAGAATAGTATGTTAGTGTTAAGTTCCAACATTTTTTTTTGTCCTGATGGCTTTTCCAGTGCTTTTATTTTAGCTGCGTAGTTTTTGCTTCTTCATCATGAATTTAGCCTCTGTGAAGGCCAAGAGGTGGTAACCCCCTCTTAATACTCCGGCAGAACTCTCTGCACTGCTGCATTAGGAAATCTCAAGTAACATTTTTGTGATATATGAGGATATTATTCTCTGCAAGCAATAACATGCATTTCTATTTCTCCAGCAATATCCACATAATCAAACATTCACAGGCACTTACAAAGAATTTAATTAAGTGGTGTGCAGTGTAACTGGATGTAGCACGTGCACAAGTTGTTATATATTCAGTAGTATTGCAGTTAGTGCAGAATACTTTTGAGCAGTACAATGTGTGAGTAATATTTCTGTCAAAATGTGCATCATCACCCATCCCTTTTCACCTTACTCCTTGAAATTAGCCTAAAACCTCAGCCGAAATCATGTCCAGGAGCACAGGATACCTTCCTTAGTGCTCTAATGGTGTGGTAAACACAAATAAGCACACATTATCATGTTAAGACTTGACATCAAACATCGTTCCTCTGAAATCAGATGTTGATGACTCTTCAGGGAAAGATATAGCTTATTGTGTGTTTTACCACAAAAGTAGGCATGTTTGGAATTTTATTTAAAGGCAGTAGAAAGGTGTGGAGCAACGAAGACCAACAGCAAAAGAATTTAATTTCTGAATTAACATTAAGACTGGACATTCATAGTTTAGACATGGACAATGGGAAGCCAAAGATTTCTTGTTTTGTGATGATGAATATGCTCTGAGTCTGTTCTGTCAGTCATTGCAGATTAAGAAAATCTCTTTGGCTTTAAAGTGCAGTGCATTAAACCCTTCAGTAGAAAAGGTAGGAGTGTGTTTATATGTTATATTGCACTTCTTAATTCATTCAGCATTATTCGTATGCTCACATCACCTGCAGGGATTAGCATTCTGGAAACCATCAGGGTTATCTATTACATTTTGGTTTATCTGTTCAGAAAAGCCCTTTAACCATTAGCTGATGCACGAGAGGAGTTTTCAGGCTTGTAAAGCAATGGGTCTCTGTTGTCTGAAAGTGATTTAGAATATCCCTCTGCGGTTGTCTACCTGCAAGGCAGTTAGCCGTCCATCAGATTGGAAGGTTTTATTGGTATGTTGGTGCTGGAAAGTATCTATCTAAACCACCAGACCAATACTAGTGACACAAGTACTGAAAGACAGCCTATAATTAGCCTGTAAACGTGTTTAATATGACACTTGTTTCACAGTTCCACATAGTTATTCGAGTTTGTTTCTGTCAGACACTGACAAAATATGTCCATCATGAGTGGCAAGAGAGACCAAAAGCTACAAATGAATGCAAAGGAGAGAAAGGAAACAAAAGGATCAGTTAAAAGTAGGGAACTGGTTTTACTTTAATGCTAGTTCTATTTTGGTGTCACTTAGCTTATCTGAGGGGAGTTGCTAAATACTTCATTGATGTAAATAAGAACAGACTCTCTATTCATCTTCTGAAAACCCCTCCTGGAGGAAAGTTTAATTGCTGTAGAAGTTACAGCTTTCCTTACAAAGTTGAGAATGGGAGAGATCCCTGTTTAATGTTAATGAAGATTTGCCACTAACTTCGGTGATTCCACCCAGTAGTCTTTGTATCCTCTTTGTTTAATCCTTATCCCTTCTTTACATAGCAGATGAAAGTTTTTCATTTTCATGTCTTTTGTAACAAATTGCAGTTATTAAAAAATTAGTACAGTTTGAACTTCATCTGGAGAAGAAAAAGAAAGCAAGTAATTTTGAATTTATTCGCATGTCTAATCTTGAACACCATGTTTTGGATTTTTGCTTTATTTTCTTTAATTAGGCTTTTGTTCTAGTGTCTGCCTTTATAGAAAATATTTTTTCTTCACCATTTCTCGTATGTCCCTGTTAGCAATTCCGTGCTATTTTCAGTTTGCTTGTGTTTTGAAGTAGCTGCTAAACTCTGTACTTCTAGTAGAATTCTGAGATTTATGTTTCTTGCAGCAGGCCTCTTTTGGGGATTGCTGGAATATATCCAAGCATCCCATTAATGGTATTTCAGTGGCAACTTCTTGTGAATCCTGAAGAAGAACTCTTGCTGTCAAGTTGTTCTCGCAGCCAATTCTACCACACCTCTCAGCAAACCAAAAGAGACAAACTTAGGAGACCTGTTAGTGCTGTGATAAAATATAGAATACTTTTTAGAATAAGCAGGTCAGAATTTTTCTCCTTCAGGTTAGGAAGTCACCTGAGAGAACTTTCCTCTCAGCCAGGGAAGTACCACCTAGATGCACTTGTGTTAACTGCAAGTGATCTGGCTTTGGAACCAGAAGTAATGAAGCCAAATGAAAGCACTGTGACAACTAGACTAATTAATTAAGAAGCCAGGCTAATTACTTTGACTGGAGGGAGCACCATGCTGATGTGACAGTGTAGCTTCCAAATTCTGGCTGATATGTACAGAGGTTGCTTTAGGCTTCCTATAAACATACAGTTTGTTTCTGGGCTCTTTCAGGTATTTTTGCCATGAAGCAGCATAGTGAATTGGTTTATTCCCTATCAGTTTTCTATAATTTTAGATTTATTTCCAGACTCTTAGTCAATTTTAGTACCTTCTCATTCCTCCACAGGAAGATTTTTCTAACTCATGAATAGTCATTGTAATATTGTCTTGTTCAATCTCATGCCGTTGGGAGAAATCTCCCACTGCTTTTTTTTTTTTTTTTTGCCCATACCTGATGAAGGACCTTCTCATCTTTTCTGTAGTATTTTGTCGCTTACTGAATATAGATATGAAGCGATACTCTTGAAGTTGTGTGCGGCACCATTATTGCAGCCTACAGGGCTCAGAGGTGGCTGATAGCAGTTCTGTTCTCAAAGGATTCATGCTAGCATTAGTGAACACTGAAAGATGCCTTGTTTTGTTAGAACTGGTGATTCTGAGCAGTTTGTCACCTTTCTGGTTGTTATAAAGAAGTATTTCTTCAGTGTTCCCCTTAAAGGCAGTGCTTATATTTAGTTTGATGTGTGAACTGTTCACAAAGGAGTGACTTTAATGAAAAGATAACAAATGGCAAAAGTCTGTGCTAGTTTGGTATAATAAACATGAGAAGCAGTGTCAAACACAGAAGTAAATAACAAGGAAAACATTTCAAAATAAGCTTGAGTCTGTATAGAACTTCCTGGTAAGAGATGCTAAGTACTGTGTGGCAATAACATTGTAGTCATGTGACCAGACAGTGACACAAGGAAAAAAAATATTATTTTACTAATGTTTTCAAAATAACATTGCTAAAAAGCTAAAATTAAGTTTTGTTTTTACATGTATGTTATCTAAAATGCTTTTTGTCATCATTTATGACCTTACTTACAATAGTTTCCAGTATAGTAGCTCCCACAAGAGTTAATGTATAATTTTTCTGTTTCTAGATCTGTTAGCTGTGCCTAAACATCCCTATGCTGCTATGGAGAACTGGGGACTGAGTGTATTTGTGGAGCAAAGGATACTGCTAGATCCAAGCATTTCTTCTATATCATACCTACTGGATGTCACCATGGTCATTGTACATGAGCTATGTCATCAGGTATTAAATTTGTTCAGATATTTGGTATTGATTGCAGAAGCTCTGCGTTTCTTTTAAAAAGTGAAAATGAATTTGTGTTATTCACAGAGACAGTCTCAACTTTTATTGTAACTGTAATCCAAATAATACAGAAATTTGTAAGATACATCCTTACACTGCAGAAACTAGGAAGGCTCAAAGTGGGGCTATAGGTGAAAATTAGTAACGACAAACAACATGCCTGTCATCTATATGTTTGTGTGTGAATGTGTTCTTGGTACATAGACTAAACACGCTGATAAATAGAAATGATTTACTGCAGAACTGTAACAGATTCATGCTGAGTTTCATATTTATGCCAAAAAATGATTTAGCAGTCCTCATTTTCTTCCATTACATATACTCATTCTTCCACTTTTTTTAAAATTAATTTTTGTATTGACCCTACGTTCCCTAATGGTGGATAGTTGAATTTTTATATGTACAGAAACTTTTGTATTATTATAGTAAGAAAACTTTGTAGTAAACCAATATTACAATTTATTTTACATTTCTTCCATCTTCTTATCTCAAAATAAACACATTATGAGTGTTTGGTAATATTGAGTTGAATGCAAATGTTATTGAAGAAATTTGCTACAGGGCTAGGAAACCCTTTCTTGCACTCATAAGAGGCATGATCATAGCCTTCAGGTTAAAATGAATGAAATCCTACTGTGTAATCAGCATTGCTTACATCTGTGACTTTACACAGTGTACTTTAAAAGGCAATGCAAATTATTAACACTTTCTTCAAATAAAATGTACCATATAAAAGAGCCTTTGTAATGGAGTTCTGGTAGATGAACCGGGAAATAATAATATTTGGTTCATATTCATGTTTCACATTAAATCTGTCGATGAATATGAAGTCCTCAACTACAACATGAATTTTTTATTGAAAGTTATTGCTGGTTTGTTCTCAATATGATCATCTGATTTTTTTATATGCTTTCATTGTGCAGTACAATAGAGTAGCATACTGAAAAATTACAGTGCCTTAGGAATCAGGTGTGGAAAATACATATTAGGTCGTCAAATCCTGGCTTCTATTAGTATTAGATCCTTCTCTGTGGCACAGTTTTGTAGTGCTGGCTTCAGTGCTTCCGATTACAGGGTTACGATGTTTCCCTTAAAACATTTTGATTAAGTGTGATGGTCAATAACTTTCTCCTTAACCTTAAGTGTTTCCTTGCTCAGATTAAGTCTTCCTTTTTGTGATGTCATTCCATTACTTCCAGTTATTTGTTGCACTGCTTTAGTAATTTCCTCTGCTTCCAGAGCAATTTGTACTTTAGATGTGGGCAATTATCACATCAGTAACTTGCCAGGTTTGCTTATTTGATTCTTATTGAAACCAAAGCATTTTTACATTATTCTGGGAATGTCAGAGGATGATGAAGTACATGAAAACTATATTTGAGTTTATTTTAGGGTAGCGGTGCAATCACAGAGTGCTTTTAAGTGACCTCAAAAGTGAAAATGAGGAGTTTTACTTGGTGTCTGTGTTGATACAACTTCTTGTGCTGTTTGCTTAATTAGAAGTCTCTTTTTCCATTCATGTTGCTGCTGTTTTAGTACCATGCAGATCAGGTCCTTGCTCAGCTACTTCACTGGATAACTAGACAAGACAGAAAATATTCAGGTGGAAGAAAAAATTTGCTTTTACTTTTTAGATGCAGAATTGAGTCACAGAGAACATGTTCATTTGCAAATAGAGTTTAAAGGGAGAAATGGTGCAGAAATACAAGTTAGAACATTGTCTAGCACCTCCATCACAATATTATCTTTATCTAGACATTTTTTTCCTTCTGTCTTGCCAAACTCAGAAGCCCTTCAAGGAAACTTTAACTGTGCATGACACAGGACAGGAACTGTAAACAATACTAGCTTATCTGAAAATGTATTGCAGTGAGGCCAGAATGTGCCCGGGATCTCTTGCCTCTGCTACTTAATTGCTAATTATTCACTGCATTTTTCATCCTCTTTTTTTGTGCATAATCTTGCCTGTTAACCTGGAGTAACACACAAATATTCGTACCATTTACTTATTTTCACACATAGAAAAACAGATTGACCAAAATCACTTCTGGCATAGCTGAAAGCAGAATCCAGACCTCCAGTTTTAGTTTTTATTTATTGATTTTTTTAAAAAAAACCAGGTAAGAGGAAAGTGAACACTCCTAAAATATTTTCCTAAAGCGCATTTTTAATTTATATTAAGAATTGTATCATTGTCAGATTTCCTGATTTTAAATTTATGGCTCTGAGACTTAGAGAACATATCAGAGCATGTAGCAAGGTGACCTGTATGAGATCCTCCTTACTTAGAATAACACAGCAATTGCTCTGCTGTTGTTATTTCCAAGATTTGAAAAATCAGATTAATGTTAAAAATTGGGATTCTTAACTTTACATTTGACAGGTTTCCCAAATCTGGGTATGAATGCTTGAACACTATGTTCAGGACAGATGGAAAACAATAGACACTATTACAGAATTTTAAATTACCTGATTTCTTTACAGGTGGCTTTGTAATGCTTGACCAGATATTTATTTTAGGCACATGTTTTAGGAGGAACACATTAAAGTTACATAGGTAGCTTTAGTTTAGTAATTTTATAGGTTATTAGTTCTTGATAGCTCTTCTTGAATGGTTTTTCTTTAGATCATTTTATGTATTTAATTAAAAAGATTTATAATTGGAAGGAGGAGTGTTTTGGCACAAAAGCTTCTCCTCCAACCCCCCAGACAGAAATGAGATATTAGTCAAAACACAAATATTTCTATCAGTTTAAGCTGATAGCTCAAAATAATTACCATAAGTTATTAAAATAATTCTATTAAGGTAGCAGTCAGTTTTATTTGCATATCACAGATCAGTCCCACCTACAGCCTTTGAAGAAAGTAATTTGAATTTATGCACTATGATTTTTTCTGATAGATTTCCCACTTGAGCACAAAACTTAGTGTGACAGATTGAGTTGAACAGGCATGAAAGCAGAAGGAAAATTAAAAATGTCTAAATCAATGTTTTTTAATAATCTGTAAAGAAAGAATATAGGAAACAGTGTCCTTTCAGTATGCCTATAAAATAAGTGCCTTCTATATGTCCCACTGAACATAATATCTGAGGGAGATGAGAAATTTATGCAATAAATAAATTTAAATTCATTTTCTTTTCCAAAATGAAAAGAAGTAACGTTCTTCACTCCAGGCAAATAGTGTCCGTAGTCAAATACCGAAATAAATAAATAAACAATTATTTAATTAAATTAAGTGCTTCACTTAATAGTTTTCTTTCAGACATGCAGCATCTAGGAACATAATTACACCTTTCTGCTGGAAAATTTGTCCTCATTAATTGCAATCTCTGGGACTTTGTCTCTGACATTCATGACTATCTCTGATACTATTCTAAGCTGGTTAGATACATCTGCTACATCTTCATATTGGTGTCACATACTGTTTGAATGCCTCTAAAATCTTATTTTCTTTAGGTGCTTGATTAACATATACTTTTAATTGTATCATTAATAAATAAACCCAGGAAACTCACAAAGAAGTATGAGAAATTATCTTCTGTGGCATCATAAATTAATTTTTTAGGGGTTTTTTTGAGTTACAGGAGGAACTATTATGAACTTTATAACCTTTTTTTTGAAATGTCTCTCTGAAAACTCATAGCTTATCATGATTGCTACTGGTATTTGTTCTGTTGTAATTCAATAAATAAACTGTTGTAATGTGTTTAGTCTGTTTGTCATTAGAAATTGTTTAATCAATCTATTGTAGTATAAATATATCTTTCAAGCTCTTAACACTTCAAATTGTGAAAAGTGCATATCTATATGAATGCATTCCCAATGCCTTTTTTAGGCAAATGTTCTTAAGATCAGTATCTATGTATTGGTCCTGTAGAGAGTTATTTTTTTGACAGCCTTCAACTAGTTTATGATCATTCATTGTACATTAAGTTTAGTTTCACTTAGTGTGTGAATATGAATATAGTGAACCTTATCTTTTCGCTGTAAATTCTTAAGTTGCTTGTCAGTGTTACATTTTTGCCTTTTTTTTTCCTTTTTTGTTCAAATCCTGCTTACTGAACACTGTATGGCATAATGATAATCACAGTTGCTGTAGTCTATTCTTTGGAGCCCCTGTGTTCACTTTACCATGGATCCTCATTGCAGCATTGATATTTCCTTGGTACTATTCTCACTCCACAAAGGCATGCACAGAAGCGAGACCTTTCATTCAGATCCCAGACAAAGCCTTTGAATAAGGCAACTGTCATGAAAGCAAACCACTTACTGTCCAACTCTGCTTTTCATTCATTCCCCACTCTCATTTCAGTGTTAGCAGCAGCTCTGACATGAGCCTCTCCCTCTCCAATACTTACTTGCTGCTCCTTTTCTGTGTATTTTCTGAGTTTGTGACTGTATGAAGCCTTGAAATTATTTCTGTTGATTACGAATTAATTTCATTTCTAGTCACATTAAGAAAAAATCTGGCAGAGATTTTTACTGGAACAAAGTTTTGGACTTTGTTAGGCAAAAATGATGCTACAGAATGTACAAAATATGCTTTGACAATAGTATTTGTGTTTCTGCACTTACCACTGGAGTATGATAATCCAGGTTACAGTCATTTAAACAGGGTCATCCATCAGCAGAAGAATTGACGATGCCTGATTTCCTGTGAATTTTATCCTCATTCTTCTTCCAATGACCAGCCTAACTTTGTCTGAAATTCTTCTGACACCCACTTTTCCTGTACCATGACAGGTCTATGGCTGTTGACTTGGGTTTCTAGTATGGGTTTCTAATATCTTGTTCTTGCTTTGTCCTCAGTTTAAGTCCTTCTCTTTTCAGCTGTTAATCTTCAGGTACTTTTGTAGGAATTTAGTTATATTTGAAATCTCTGTCCTTCTTCCTAAATTTGATTGAAGTCACTGAGGAAGTTTTGAGAGTGAACTGGGGGGAACAGGAAAGACAGTCAGCTCAAGTATGATTCCTTTGCATAAATGTAGGCGGATACTGCTGTTTTAGATCCCCTTTGCTTCTGGTTGCTCTTTGGGAAGGCTGCAGATCTCCTGTAGTCCCTGTATGAAATTTGTTAGGCCTATGTGATTATCTCAGGTACCCTACGATGTTCTTTAAAGTGACTACCTACTTTTAAGCATCTGATTCCTATCTGCAGAGAGATGGCATTTTTGCTTGAAAATGGTTTCCTTAGGAAAAAAATAGCCAATGAGTGGAACACCAGCAGTATTGTGATGCTTAGTGGGCAGCCATCGTGGAGTAAGAGATGCTGAAATTTAGGTCTAGGGTATGAAATCGTGTTTGCGGTTTTTCAGGATTTGCACTACACATAGTGAAGTTACCAGGTAATGAATTGGATTTTTTGAGTTCAAAGCCTTTTTCTGTCCATCGTGTATGTTAGTCCCTTAAAACTAGGTGAACATCTACCATAGATAACTAAAGTAGGCATTCCTCTGCAGTGCTTTTTTTCCCTTTTGTTTTCAAATGTTTTACTTCAATAACTTGCGCATCCTGTAAAAGCTTAATTCATTAGTACATGAAAAAAAGCTTAATGAGTTTCAGTGGGTGGTATGTACTACTGTTTTTATTAAAGCTTGTGAAAAAAGTATTCTGTATAAATGAGATGTATGCAAACATGGTTTCCTGAAATTTGATCATTTGAACTTTCTTTGCAGTGGTTTGGTGACCTTGTTACTCCAGTTTGGTGGGAGGATGTGTGGTTGAAAGAAGGATTTGCTCACTATTTTGAATTTGTTGGGACAGATTACCTCTACCCTGGATGGAACATGGTAAGTCAGTTTTAATTTGTTAATTTGGAGACTCCATGGAAAAGTTGCTCTCCTCTTATACTACTGTTTTTATTATAGACAGGGACTTGCTGAAAAATACCAAATGATGCGTGCAAGTATCAGATGTCCAATAAAGCAAAATCACTCACTGTGAAATAATTTAATAACATTCCCAAAGTGTAATCTGCAGTTTATTACAAAAGAAATAAGGTCTTGTCTATCATAACCCAATGTTAAAATAACTACTGTTTCTTTACTGAAAAATATTTTGGATTAAAGCAGTTATGATTTAACATGGACCCTTTTAAGAAGTATTCATAATATTGAATTTTATCCACAAACCAAAGGGTAATAGGAAATAAATATTTAGCTAAAACATGCCATGTAACTGTGCATAATTTTTTCTTACAGTAGTCTGTTGTCTGAGTTTACTCGCTTTATCTTCCCACTATTTGTTTGACATCATTTTGCCATCTAGAAGTACATACTAAGTTAACATTGGGTAAGTGAATTGAGAATCTAGGTTTCAATATGATTTCCTGCTGTTACACAGTTGGACATGCTTCGTGAATTGATCTATGAATACTGGAACTCTCTGAGGGCAAACTAGGAACACCCTGCTAGGAAATTCTTTCTGTTATGTCACTTGTAGTCAGGTCCTAATTTCTATCAGCTGCTGTAGTCCAGAGATTATGCTTACAAGAAAAATGACAGATAGGAGCAAGACCTCAGGACTAGAAAATTGTGTGTAAGGCCATACTGAATGTTGTTATACAGACTTCACTGTGTTTTGATTTTTTTTTCTCTTCCTATCCTTTCGTGTTTACACAGGTTGAATAATGTGGCAAAATATTTGTTATAAATACAGCTTGCCTGATGCAGATTTGTTGTAGCTTGAATGTTTTGCTTAAGTTCTTGCACATTAACTTCTGAAATGTTTTTTTTCCTCATTTCTTGAGGATTTATTAAGTATTCCTTTCCCATTATTTTTTTTTATGGCACAAAATAAAGGTGCTGTAATTATGAGTTCAAGCTAATTTTTTACAATAGTTGTACTGTACTGTACAGGTACTGTTGCTTTAAGTATGCTTCCAGTGAAATTTGTAGTATTTTAATTTTTTCTTTCAGGTATCAATTTAGGTTTCTAATTACATTATGAAAAGTAAAATAAATCTTTATCTGAACTGACATCTGTCTTGCATACGTAGGCTTGTTGGGTTTACCTGGCTTTGGCTGTATTAAAACTCATTCTCTTCATTTTATGAAAAACACATCCTGAATTACAATGTAATCATTCTAATTATGAATGCAATGCAATCTGGCAGGCCTTTATGATTTTAGTATAGTGAAATGTCATAGATGACAATGTTTATACACTGCATTTTATCTTCAAATCATCACTCATTTGTTCCTCACATAATCAGTTTAACAAATCCTGAATAACTTTGCTTTAGAAGTCATTTGGAATATAGAATATTTGTTTGAGATTTTTGTGGAATGAATATAATATTCACAGTTATGCAAATGACGTACCCATCACATGAGATTCTGGCGTCTTAGCAGAACACAGGCAAAATGAATGGGTTGAACAAGGTATGACAGTTAAACGGGGAAATCAGACATTTGCTGCATAAATTAGAATTAACTACAGTAATATTGCTATGCCTGAAAAAATATTAATCTGTCAAGTTTTCCCTTGAAATAAAAAGAAGGTAGACATAAACTTTTCATAAAGTTTTGGATATTAGTGGCCTTTGATACAAAAATAATGATACTGACATATTTAAACTATTAGAAAATTGGTGGCAAGATGGAACACTTGATGAGTTAAACACTTAAACATTCTTTTGCAGACTATGTTAGAAGTCAATACTGTGATGTTTCAGCCTTACTACAGAGATTGTAGGAAGAAGAAGCAAAAGTTATATTTACTGAAATCTGGCTTGCTGGATATTTGTTGTTAGTATAAACTGCATTTGCTGTTCAGTTCATATTGACATTTGAATAAGTGAAAAAATAAGAACTTAGCATTTATAAAAAGAAAAACTGTTCCAAATGCTTTTTTTCCCCCCCAAAAGTGAAGAATACAGTACAAGTATCATTAATCAGTTGCAAAACCAAGAACTACAAACCTTATTTTCTGTAACAATGGTTAAACAGAACAGTATTCCAGCATTTTGAGTGGTGTTTTGTCATGAGTTATTCATATCTGTGAGATAAAAGGTGATATGGTGTATGGTACCACAGCTCTTTGCATCAGAAAAACAAACGGTAATATGCCAAAGTCTTTTTTTCTTTCTGAAGAATTGGGAAAGTTGGACAGTTAAGTTCTTTCTCTTGTAGTTCTGAAATCTCACTCTTGAAATAATTACCTTTCCTCAGGAAGCCCATAGACAAAAATGTAAAATTCAGCTTATTTTCATCTTCTTAAAGAACGTCCTTTGGGGTTCTTGATTTTATCATTTTTTTTCTTAATTTGTTTTATAAGCTCTTTTTTTAACCATAGAAAAGATGGATGGATGACAATATTTGCCTTCCAGCAGATCTAGAATTTCTTGTCTTGTCCATTAGATGTTTACATACTTCCTCTGCTTTGCATAATCTTAAAAAGAAAGCATATCCAGTCCTTATTAAATGCTTACTTATGCTCTGGATTTTCCTATTAAAATTTTGGATGAAGAACAGAATGAACAGAGCGATTCTGATGGAGTCATTCATTATCTGTTAATCATTAATATTTTGTACATCAGAACTCTTCTGATGAAGTGGGCGAAATTATGCTGGTTTTAAAACAGTGAGCTTCCCGTGCTGACATCATTCATAGTTCCACCACTGGTGTTAGTATCGTTTTTAAAATTTTAGTTAGTTCAGATCAAAGCTAGAAATTTTTCTTTCATTACCTCAGCTGAAAAATAATCCCATGTGTTACTTTCTGCCTCTTGAAGATGGAACTAACTTTGATTTTGCAGGAAATATGCCCCTACTACAGTCCTTAGATGTTTGCCATGGAAATAAATTCGACATTCTAGCCTCATTCCATTTTAACCTCTTGCCTTGCCTATCCACCAAATAAAGAGGTTTTTTTTTTTTTTTTTTAAAATTCTTATTGTGAAACATCTCAAATTTGTATTCTTACATCCTATTCTTTGAGGTCTTGGAAGTTTAAGCAGTTGTTTTTATGTTGCGAGGATGGTTTTGAAAAGAAAGCTGGCACTGCGAACTGTTCCCCTCAGGGATCTAATAATTTTACTTGATCATGTGTGCTCAGAGTAGTCATCTGCATGTGAATTAGCTGTTGGTATTTCATGATGTGGAAAAAGGTGAAGGATTTATATTAGAGGCTTACCATACAACTGTTTGGTTTTCTCCCCATGCCATCAGAAAGCAACTGCAACTGGATGTGAGTTTTTGAGCTGTAAGATCTTACGACTGATACAACAAGGTAATCTCATCTCAGTGGAAGGTGCCTCTGATAGTTTTAGGTTCAGAGAAAATGAAAAATTACAGGAGAAAATGACACGCTGGTAATTTCCACTTCATAGGTCTGTCTTTTTTCATCTCTCCTGCTCACCTTCCTCCTTTCACAGTCCTATTTGCTACAATATATTCCAGCTTCTTCTTTGCTTGTTTCTCTCATTATACTGAAGTCCTTTGTATGTCACTTTGTAAAGGAAGGAATTGAACCGAGGCTTACAGATCCAGAATTTATGGACTGATCTTTTGCCTCCTTATTTTCTAGTAGAAGGAACCATCATGTTTGTCCTTGAATGTCTCTAGTATTGGGGCAGGTTTTCAGGACTATGACAGCAAGAATTACTGTTGTGTAATTTTCCCTTTCATCCATCAAACGAACGTCAAATACTTTAGCAGTCAGTACTCAGCCTAATGCTGAGAAAGCATTTCACAGAGCCTGGCTGCCTTCTTCCTTTTCTTTGTTATATAGAAGTTAGCTTTGCTGACAACTTTATTGGCTGTGTCAACGTGTAAGTACATCAGTGGTAGCTTTGAATCCTCCACCTTCTCTATCCATTGAAGCTCTGGGATAGGATCTGGCACTTTATTGTGTGCTTCCTACTTCTATGATTAAAAATGTTCTTATTTGCCAGAAGTTTTCTTAGTCATAAACAATTATGATTAAAATATTAGGAGTAAAACTTTGTGCCTGTATAGCAGGGCACATATTTAATATTTCTTAAAGTGAACCATGCTTTCTTCACACTATTAGTTTCCACAGTTAAGATGATCCTGCTGTTATTACAGGCAGGTGAAAATAATAATGACATTTCAAATCAACATTTCTGCTTTAAAAATAAGTGCTTCAAGAAATTACCTGTGCCTAAATTGTTAATAGTAAGCCATTTAAGTGAACTTCATTGTATTAACTGCTTTGAACATCATGCCACATATTGCCCAAATACTTGATAAATTATCTTAATTGCCTATCTTTTTCATTGACTGGATTGAAATAATAAAAGTGAATACTGCCGTTACACACATGCATATCTTTAATATGCTTTGACTCAGATTGTCTCCTAAAGCATTTCTCTGTAATGTTTTCTTAGTTATTGTTTGACTTACAGAAAACCCAGAAACTCATCAGAAATTTTGAAGTAAACTTACGACATGGCCCTTTTTGATTTATTTCACTGATATTTTGGCATTTCAGGCCTGAGCTGTAGCCTGCTTGATCCTTCTAACCCAACATAAATATCATGCTGGCTCAGCATTGGGAGGGATTCAGCCTCTTGTTTTTCAAAACTACTTTCATCTCTTCTTTTTTTGGTTAAAGGCTCCACTTGCTGGTATAAAGTAAGCCTTTAATTAATACCACATGGAGTGTTTTTTCCCCTCGGTAACTGCTAAGTGAAGTCAATCACTGTATGATTTTCTGTTTTAACTCAACTATGGGGGAATTTTTCAATGCAAAATTAACTAGAATTTTGTGTTTGTTGACTTTGGCGGGAAAAAAGAGATATGTAGAGGTAAACGGCAAGATCTTCTGGGTGCTAATTATTCGGACTTTTTAAGTACACTAGTTTAAAAATCCTTATACTAAATATAGCTTACAACTAAGAAAATAAATTTCTGTCTCCACATGGTCTTCCTTTCACAGTTTCTTTTTTTATGCTCTGGGAAAGTGGATTAATATATGGAATTCTTAACCTTAAGTAGTTAACTCTTAACATTTAGAGATCAGACATAAATGAATACCAACGTTTGGATGAAACATTTATTCAGGAGTCTGAGTACAGGTTTAGAGAATGTCAGAAACTTCTTTAGTTGTGTCATTATCTGCTCATCTTCAGAGTGCAGTTAAAATGACATTATGATGAGAGCTTTTGGGGTCATGTGAGTTGAAATCTCCTGAGTTCAGGGTTTAGATGAAGCTTTGGTTTCAGAAAGAAACTTCAGGAACTTGACTGAATTTCACATAATTTTGAATTAGTAACCACTTTGTCTTCAGTAAAAATGAGAAAGAGACTTCTTGGCAACTTTTGCCTCAAGGCAAGGACTTACTGTGGGGTAGATTTACTGAAACAAGTATATGCACTTCATCCAGAAGTATATTTGATATGGGAAGTTCAGTGGCAAAGGTGTAGTTGTATTTTTGAGGGCGTCCTCAAAGATGCCGCTTTTTGAAGACTATGCTTTTTAAATTTTTGGCTGTCATGAATGTACTGCCACTCTTTTAAAACTATGGGCAGTGAGCAGTTCCTTGGAGTAGAGCCTGATAAGTAATTTTAGGAGTGGGCCTGCAAAATGTCTTCAGCTCACTTGGGACTTTGTTCACTGAATGTCATCCCTTTCAGGTTGATACAGAGTCTAGGCATGCAAAATCCATCCAGCAAATGTTAGATCACCTAAAAAATGTTCTCATTGATGGTGATCTTTGGCAGTTGTTGCTGGGAGTTGTCTCAGTATACCAACAACATCTTAAAGCCACTCTTCTTTTAAAGATTATTTGCTGTTTCTTGGGCAGAGGTGAGTTTCCTCTACAGATTTCCCCTGTGGAGTTTGAGTTAGAAGATAAACTTCGTATCTTGTTGCCTAACATATTAGAGAAGACAGTGCATCTCTGTTCATCCACTTACTTAATGACTCTATTTCTATGAAGGCAAATATGATCTTGGACAGTGAAACTGACTTGAAACTGTTTTTTTTTTTTTTTTTTTTTTTTTAAGCACTACTTATAAGTATGTGTTATTTCCTTCTGGAGCTCTCCCTTTTCTGTACTACATCCTTTCTTGTAGGCCTACATTTGGCATAATGGATATGGTGTACAACCAAATCAAAGTTATAACTGAAAAAAAGAGTGGTTAAAAGAAGCAGCAGTTGGAATTGCTGGTGAAATTGCAGAAAGGCTCCAAATCAACTACTTGTCTTCTTGGCAACTTAAGCATGTAGTCATGAATATCTGATTTGGCACTGCATTGAAGAGAAAATACACATCCAGTCCTCATTCCTGATACTCAAAGCTATTGGTCGTCCTTAGCTATGACCACTTAGAATATCTATGTTACTTTATAACAAAGAAGGTCATCAGCCAGTGAGAAGATTTCTGAAGCAGAGGGACAGAAATCTTACAAGACCTTTGGCTGAAAGTGCAGAAAAGAGGGTTGTGAAGGTAGACACAGAACCATGACGTATTTACAGATAATAAATAGAATATATTGCAGGCTTCCTTTAACAGACTATACACATTACTGAAGTGCACATATGGAGACATAAATTTGAAAAAAACCCAATCTGTAATCTGTTAAAGCTATTTATGCAAAATTACTGTTGGGAAGTGAGAATGAGAAAGAAATGTTGCTTTTATTTGCAAGTACTCAGGAAACTTCCTGTGCTATGACAACTTAGTATTCATAAGCATAGAGACAGCAAAAAACTTGCTTTTGGCCCTCAGTGGATATTTTCTGATCTTAAGGTATTTTATTGATCTTTAGGTTTCCTCATAGATGATAGTCCTCTGGAGTCTGTTAAGCTTCATCCTGAAATATATTGTATTTGAATTGAAGGTCTCATATTTTATATGCTGATATTCTTTGAGTGCTTTCAAAATTTGCCCCGTTTCTTTTTCTCTAGGGTACACTTTCCCTGTAAACCCAATTATTGCATCTTGCAAATGCTTGTTTTGTCAGACGTGAGAGACCACTTATCATCTTTGCATTCCTGATGCCTGGTAAAGCTCTACATTTTGGAGAAGATATTTCCAACAAGTTTTTTCAGGAAAATAATTTACAGATTTGCACACCAATATTAAGCTTTATTCATGTCGATTTCTCAGTCCATAAACTGTTTGAATGATTTTCCCAGAACAAAGGCAATGCCTTCTAATACTGAGGCCTTTGATCTCTTCTGTGTACTAATTATCAGCTCTGGCTTTCATTGTGCTATTTCTTTTGTTCCACTGTTGGATGTTTTCCATTTTTTTCATTTTAATTCTTTTCTCTAGTATTTCATATGAATTTTTAAGAATTATTTTTATGTGTCTAAGTACTACAGTATTGTCATGCTAACTTATATTCTTACGTTTTGCCTCAATATGATATTATAAAATCACCAGCAGCAACCTCTTTCCATTACATCATTGTTATCCTGTTATGTATAATAAATTCTTAGTGGTTCTTGAAAGTACAATTTTTCTGCCAAAAAAGAGTTATTTAACAATTGTTTTCTCTTCATTTAGAGGTAGACTAGTTGAATGGTGGGCATCCTCTTTAGGGTTAAAACACCAAGAATGACCACATCCTTTCCATAAATCTTTCTCCTAGAAAAAGGTGAAAACAAACCATAACCAGAAAGCTTTTTTTCCCCCTCATTGTTAGTCAGTTTCTTGCTCCTGATTCTTTTTGTCTGTGGAATGACTTACATTACAGATCCACATTTCAGATTCTCCAGATTATTTCCATAATGTGGAAGAATTGCTATAGATGGAAATTTTCTGACCCTACTACTCATAGCATTTGGGCTGCTTTTACCCAGATTTGAATTTTCACAGTGCTTAAGGGTTGGCTAAGAAGAGGAGAGCACATAGAAGGACTAAGGCTTTCAGTACAACCTTGTACCAAACAGAGAAGTTCTTATTGGCCAGGATTAAAAGAAATAATTCCTATGAAAAGTACTTGACTCTAGTTGCCTGAAGCGTTTGAGTAATACTCTGAAAATAGAAATCTTTAAAAAAACGTGTTTGTCTCATAACAGAACCTTAGTCCCTGGACTCAGAAGCATGCTCAAGGGTAAGAGCAAAAGCTAGAAGTAATAATTGGTACGTCTTTTCTTCTCAATATAGGTCTAGTCTCACAGATTTTGACTATGCACAGTTCAAGGAAGGCTCTGAGGAGAGAAGATAGGACTCCAAGTGGAGGCCCTTGCAGTAGGAAGATAAAGAGCAGAGGTGTTTCCTATCACTTTTAAAGAAGACACAAATTTGAGTGGAAGCACTTCTGTCGTTATTTCAGACAGGCCAACTCCTGCTCAGAGTCCTGACCCTATGTTAGAACTGCACAACTTTGCACTGTTGTACAGCTACTGACACTTTTTCAGCCTCAGGACTCAACTGAAACCTTTTTTTTTTCCTTACAGTCTTTGGCTTTACTCCTGTGGCTGAACTCCCTTGGAGGAGGGTCATCTTGAACAACATTTTATCATTGTTTAATGTCAAGCTGCAAACCTGTCACGTACTGTTTACTGGCCTCATTAAATACATCCTGAGATTGATTATCTTCACAATTTCTGTGCTAGGTGTTTCTTTAGTCCTGATCATGTTAGAACAGATCAATTCCACTGTACTGCATAGGGTAAAATAACCAGGGAATAGAAAACTGCTGGCCTTCTCCTCTAATAGGACTTTAGTAGCTGAGGTAGTGTTTCTTCAGCATAATTAAGGTAGTTCTGATTTCTTTCTGCATTTCTCTTTCCTGTTGCCTCTTCAAGCTGCAGTCCCCATGTCAAACAGCAAAATCTCTCTTTCTCAGTGTCTCCCTAGAGTTATACTTCACTCCCAGAGACTGCGTACAAAAGGGAAAAGGTGGGGATGTTTTGGAAAGCCTTATAATTCTCTCTAAAAGGCAGGCTTACATGTTTGGAAATATACTAGCTATTAATTTCAAGGAAGGCGTTTCAGCTATGGTAACTTAAATGAGCTGTCATGAATCTAAAATGCTCCTTTTCTGATGTGCAGGAGATAACATAAGAAATTAATAGAAAACTAAACCAAGATGTAGCCTGTCCTTTTCATATCTTTTGTATTCTTCTAGTTAGAGCTTCACTTTGTTTCCTACATGCTGATTTTCTTGATTCCAGATTCTATATTTAAAGTACTAATTTGTGATTAACAGGTGTCCTTTTAATGAATTAATTCCAAACAGCAACAACCCACTCCCACAACTTGTTTGTCAATTGTGATATCCAGACTTGAATTTTGAGGCAGGTCCCTACCTCTGTGTGTTCATATGTGTTATGTATTGTGTATCATAAATCCAATGAATTTGGGACTCCAACTGACCAATAGAGAATGTGAGTGAAATGTAACCAAAGCACCTACAGTCCTTTGTACCTCAGCAGTTTTCCCCTGAGTAAGGCTGTCATAATAATTGTTTCCCTGCATCTTATTTTTTTACCCCCATTAAAAAAAGGGCAGTTATGAGCTGTGTATGCCTGAGAAAATTTGGAAATGAACAATAATTTGAACAAGATATTACTTTTCCCTTCACAAACCTTACCTCACGCAGCCAGCTGAGAACACTAGGAGTGTGTCGGGTAATTGGCTTTCCTGCATCTCATGTTTTTAATTGCCTGAATATACAATCAGCTCAAGGTACATTTCTTGTGCTCTAATGAATTTTAACATAAAGGCTTATTTCCAGATGGATCAGCACTGGAACAGCTTTTTGACTGTCTTATAATTTAAATTAACAAATTGATACCAAAAACTTGCCACCCAAGAAATTAAACATAGAATTTATTTGTGTAATTGTGTGGGGTTTTTATCTGTGGACATAAACGTGACTTTTCAGACAAATACAGCATTACCTGGAATTTTTTTATATTATGGTACTAGGTGGACATTAATTCTGGAACTGTTGTAATTTAGATAAAGTTTCAGATACATCACTTCAGGGTGTAAAAAAGCTTATTTAAACCTTCCATAATTTTAACTCACTCTTTTCATTTATTTGTGACTTTAAAAAAATCAAGCAAATAAAGCTCTTCTTTCCTGACACCGTCTTTTGGATTATATGAATGCGATAAGAGGCATTTTTAAGGCATGTCATTTCTCAGCTGAAAAAGTGCCATCTACTTACACTGTAAAAGCATGTGCAGCACAGTTCATAGAGTATGCATGAACATTTAATCAATGCTGCTGCCAGAGTAAAAATGCAGCAGTTTTGACATACCTCTGCAGTCCATATTTATGGAAGGTATAGAAACAAAACAGTATGTTGGGTATTGTTTGGATTTACACCTGTCTCTGATGATGCTCTGATTTCAACTCTGTCATTTAATTCTACATGCAACTATTGCCTCACTTGTAAAGAGAGACATAATTAATAGTTTCCTTCAGGTTGAAGTTGCATAGTTTAAAGTGCCAGCAAGCTCTTGAAGAGTAAGGATTTTTATATCAGAAGTATGAAAGGCAGTGCAGGTGTCTGCTGTGACGTTACTGTGAGCTCTGTTCATTATTCTGTCCCATGCTGACCTGCCGTGTGAAGTTGGCACTCAGAGCCAAGTGACTTAAATCTCACTAAATAAAGCAGTAATAATTGTATCTGTCCATCTCTGTCATGAAATCTCTCTATATTTTTTGACCGAAAACTATGCTGTTCTGCCTCTCCCCACCCCTTGTAACTGTGAATGATCGTAATTATAATTGCAGTCTGCACCTACAGACATATTTTGATTAATACTCTTTAATTTAATTTCACTCATGTTTCATTGCAACGAAAGATCATAGAACCATAGAATCGCCAGGTTGAAAGAGGCCCACTGGATCATCGAGTCCAACCATTCCCACCAATCTCTAAACCATGCCCCTTAGTACCTTTGCCTCCCGCACCTTAAACACCTCCAGGTGCCCACCTCCCTGGGCAGCCTGTTCCAGTGCCTAATGACCCTTTCTGTGAAGAATTTTTTCCTTATGTTGAGCCTGAACCTCCCCTGGCAGAGCTTGAGACCATTCCCTCTTGTCCTGTCCCCTGTCACTAGGGAGAAGATGCCAGCTCCCTCCTCTCCACAACTTCCCTTCAGACAGTTGTAGAGAGCAATAAAGTCTCCTCTCAGCCTCCTCTTCTCCAGGCTAAACAACTCCAGCTTTCTCAGTTGCTCCTCATAAAACTTGTTCTCCAGCCCCTTCACCAGCTTCGTTGCTCTTCTCTGGACACACTGCAGAGCCTCAACATCCTTTCTGTGGTGAGGGGCCCAGATCAGAGATCTCAGGTCAGAGAGTCTACTCCATATATCTGTTCAAAATTTTAGGAGGTCACAGTGGCTTAAATTCAAACCAGAAGGTCTGATTTTAGTCAGCTGTCATATTAATCAACTGCCTCTGGTAAGTAACATTTCTGTATTGTTGTAAATGTGTATTTATATGTGATATTACTGCATATACTCTATTTCAGGAAAAGCAGAGATTTCTGACAGATGTCCTACAAGAAGTGATGTTGCTGGATGGTTTGGCCAGTTCACATCCTGTGTCCCAGGAGGTGCAGCAAGCCACAGACATTGACAGGGTGTTTGACTGGATCGCCTATAAAAAGGTGAGATGAATGAAACCTATCTCTCTCTCTTTATTTACATACATCAGTAGCTATAAGAAAGACTATATTCCATCTGTAAAACAAATACCATTGTAAAAATGCATTTACCACAGTGGCTTCTAGTTGGGAAACCTTAATTTGTGTGGAACATATTTGGAATATTTTAGCCAAATGCATTCAACACATTCAGCGTTATGAAATGCTATAAATAAACTTGGGAGGCTGTCAGAATTCAGCAAGAAGATTTGGGGTTTTTTTATTGGTATTTATTTTGTGGGAGCATCTGAATTGTGTTAGATGCTTTAAAAAGCAAAAGCATATGTAGTCATTGTCCTATTGCAACTCCCTTGAAAATATGTTAAGTGCTAAAGTTAAATGTAATTTTTTTCTGGTTTTTTTCTATGCATGAGACTTTTTCTGTCAGGTAGTGAAAACTCTGAAGTCACTGCTGAACAAAGAGAGGGGAGGAACTGCCTTGTGGGGTGATGAAGGAATATGTATTAAATTCAAGCAATTTGAAATTTTATTTCAATAAATGGAAAGCCATTTGGCCAGTTTTGTAACTGAACAGCTTCTGCGCAGAAATGAGGGGGTTGTAGATGTCCACATTCTCCATCACATGACTGGGCTTGCTGTTAGCACGTGGTCCAAAAGCTGATGATTTCCATCAGATCGTATGATTATTCTCTGCTACATGGTATGATGTGTAATACTGTGCTTTAATATCATGACCAAACATGTTTGATGTCTGACACAGAGGCTGTTGCCTGCAGCCTTCCTCAATGAAGGCGGTACTGGAGTTAAAAGTCTTCTGGCAATCACCTTTGTGTTTTATAATCTTTTCTTGTGTGGCTTTAGCTGCCAACATTGGACTGTAGCAAGATGGCAGCAGCATAGCACTGACTTGCCTGCTGACTCTTTATCCAGTGCACTTTCTGGCCAGTAAAAAAGAGATGTATCCTCTCTTATAGTCATCAGTTATTGCCAGTCAGTAATAACTTAAGCCTGATCCTGTTCCATGGAATGATTTTGTGCCTTTAAGGGAGAGCAAATGAGAGTGTGTTTGTATGTGTCCATGTAATAGGTATAGGATGTAGTATGCAAACACAAAGTACTTTGGAAAATACTTTAAAATGCTGGAGTTTCTCAAAAGCTCAAGTAACATTTTCAAAAATCCCTTAGCTGGCTTTGAAAACATTACTCTTGGTCAATTAAGCTATAATAGCCAGCAGCTTTTAGAATACTGAAGTATTCTCCTTGTTTAAATGTTTCAGTCATATGTTTGCTGATGAGAGCTGAACCTCAGTACATTCAGAGGCTTGTCTCACATCAGTATCATAGTATTTCAAGCTAATTATGTTTTCTAATTAATATCTTAATAGTGATATCATGCAGTAAACTGTAACACTTGACACATTTTCTTCTTACAAACACTTTATAAACGTTAAGTAATATTCATTTACAGAGAAATGACAAATAGTACAGTAGGACATATCTATGTACTCTTAAATATTTTATGCAGGTTAATAACATCAGTCTCTTTTCTGCGAGAATTAAGAGCACAATTGTGATCTTGTGTCTGTTCATTTAGAGTTTCCTTTTTTAGTGTAACTGTTCTTGTATGTAGTGGAAGGGGCAATGTCTCCACTCAGCTTCACTGATATCTAACTCTCCCAAACATTGACACTGAGTGTGTTCATATCAGGGCCTGATCCTGTAAATTGTGAATCCAGTTATCAGATCTAACAAACCACCTTGAGGAATCGCAATGGAAGAATTTGCTTGCACACTTTCATAGGTTGAGGAGGTTAAAAGACCCGCGTTTTCAACCATGAATTTTTTGTTTTCTTGTTGGAGAATTTGTCTGCTATTCTGTGTAATTATTCATCTTTTTGTTTTAGATATTGGCAATATCTAATAGGAAGAAACTCTCCTGACTGACTTCATATCTGCTCTTTTCACTATTTCTGTACCCTCCACCATGCACTTGACACTGTTTCCTTCTGAGAATAAATTAGAGAAAATTTAAAATGTTGTAGATCTTACATTGTTTCACTCCTATACAACCTTGTGTGTGTGCATGCATAGCTTGCACTTAAAATCAGCTAGGGAAACAAGCTCATTTATTAGGCAGTTAATGTTTGCCTATCCTTTCAGCTTTCTCTTGTCTGCCAGTATAAATACTATGATGAATGGTATGCTGATAAAATCCAACCTGTAAAATATGCTAAAGGCTTTACCTGTTCAGGTGTGCGCTCAGATATTCTCATGTGCCTGAAAACCCTCCTTACACAGTGAGCCCTACTTCAGGTATATTGTTGCTAGTGTTTCTGGGATTGATTGCACATGTTAAGAAATCTTGTGGCATAACCCCCTGAAAAATGGTGTTCAGGTAATCCCACAAGCAGAATGAAACAGGCACTACAGCCCTGCAGCACACTGTTTTTCCACTTAAGCTGTAGAGGGTAATGTTTTATTTCTTTCAAAAGCATCAGACTAGTCATTCTTCAGATAGGAGTGTGTCATCCACCACTAGAACCACAAATATGTAGAGAAAAATGGGAAGTCGTGATAGCTCATTAATAAGTAGCAGTGGTAGATGATTTAAGGCTCTTAAGTTACACCAGAGAGCGGGCATGTGTTCCTAGTGCAGCTGAAAGCGAGATAGTGATAGTGTCCTCCCACTATGATGGGAAAAGCGGTTATGTCCCAAGTGCAGCAGGAAATACAGCCTGTTGAACGCAAGAGTGGAACTGAGAATTGTTAAGTCAAAGCAGAAAGCATGACAGCCTTTCCATCCCAGAAATAACTGACAGCAGGAATCATAGCCCTGGAGAGCTACATCAGCAGAGGAGAAGAGAGTGCAGCAAGAATAACAGGAAGAGCAACAATCAGCAAGGAACAACTGATTGTAATAAAATGGAGAAACAAGACAGCTGCATCTCAGAGGGAGCAGCCAGACCCAAAAGAGTGTGAGGCAGAAAGATCCTAGGCAGAACTAAAGGAGTTATAGCCCTAGATGAGCAGTCACAAACAGATAAGAAAAAGGATGAAAGGACACTGAGGATGCTGTAGAGAGGCAGATAATATCTGAAGTTTTTTTCAGTGAGCTTGCTGCATGCTTTGAAGTACACTGGTTGAAGATTCTGGCAGCAATCAGAGCAGGCAAGACCAGTATGATGGTCTATAACTATACAAGTACCCCCAGAAGAATATGTCTTGGCAAGTGACAAACAATCAAAACAAGGAGGATGATGGGAATAGAGAAGAAAAATCTTTTTTTCCCTCCCTGTAAGCAAAATTAACCTCAGTAGTGAGATCAGTTACTGGCTCTGTCTTTGTAATACAAACAATTCATTCTTTCCTAAATGTTTGTAGGTGTAATCTCCTTTTCCATCTTAACTGTGTGCCAGTGCTTTAAATTTTTTTTTCCCTGCTTTTTCTACCTGAGTGATGTAAGGAAGATATATTTCTAATAGTAGTAAAGGGTGATAATGCTCCATGCTTCCTTTCAAAGGCAATGATTTGCATTAGGAAATCTGTTCAACTAAAAATTTGCACAAAGGAAAATCCTCAGCTTCCATGTATGTAGCATTAACATTTCTGGCAAAGGAGAATTCAAGAAAATGAAAGTGGTGGCTTGCTCACTCTTTTGGGTGTAATTCTCTTTGAAACTTTACAGCATAATGTGTTCTGCAAGAATACAGAAGAACAAGAGGGCTAACTGCAGTCGTTGGACAGACTTTCTAAAAAATGTGTGCTTTTTGCTTCTGCTTCTAAGGGACTGGGAAGGATATTGGCACTGTAATAAGAAAACAAAACAAAAAAACCTCAAACCCTAAAACATCTATGCTACACAGCGAAACCAGAATTAGTATCAGAAAGAAATCCACTCATTTCATGAGGGCAGTGAAATTCTAACAATATGCATCTATGCAATGACCACAGAAAAGTGAGAACAGCTCATTAACAATGAAAGAAATACTACATAAATTCATACAAATAGTAAAATACAATAAGATTTTATTTTTAATTGTTCATGTAACATATAATAATTCAGTAATGTACAATGGCATCCATCTAGTTTCAAATTCTTATAAACCCAGGTGGCTTTGCAACCCACTCCTTTACTGCGATGTAAAGGGAGAGCTTTTTTCCTCCCTGGCTAATTTAGTCGTGAAGTCACCTGTGAATACCATTAAGTCCTGGATGTGCATTTGTGTGATGCTGGTTTCTCTTCCATGACTTGTGAGCACGGCAGGTCAGTGGCCAGATTACAGAAGGCGCTTTCAGAAGCCATTTGTTCGTAATGCATTGTAACAAAGGAAGTGTCTTATATTGAAAGTAATTTCTTTCTGTTTAGATAGAAAGG
This sequence comes from Coccyzus lansbergi, assembly GCA_033558105.1. Lineage (NCBI taxonomy): Eukaryota > Metazoa > Chordata > Aves > Cuculiformes > Coccyzidae > Coccyzus > Coccyzus lansbergi. The sequence continues at coordinate 3,155,217 of JAUMJK010000290.1, read as the reverse complement.
TTGTAGGTCATTACTGCTTCCAGCATGAAAGCTATTGAAACCTTTAGGCTGTCCCAAAAGTGCCTGACTCAAAGTATGCAGGCTGTTCCACTCCAGCCAGTGGGTGCTAGTATACAACTAGCAGGTGTTTCAAGATACTTAAAATGCCTTTCTTAAATATGGTAGCTGAGCACCTTCCTGACTCAAATCAAACTGTCATTAACCTTATCTTGCTGTTTGTCATGTAGTAAATATTTTCTGAAGAAGAAACACAGAAACCACTGTGTGTGGTATATAAAGCAGCTACGCATCTACAGTGGTTCAGTAGTGTTTTGTTCCCCATGCTGGGGAGAAGTAGATGTGGGTTTGATTGCAAATAATAAAAGTGGAGCACAAATTTTAATAAAAGCATTGTATGTTAAAGAAGAGCTTATAAGACTACATAGCTCAATCAGGCAAACACAAGGCAGAGCGATTGGGAAGACAAAGTCTGTTGTAGTACTAGACTGTTTGCTACCTGTTCCCTACTGAAAGGCAGCAGTGAAGGGCAGCTCCTGAAGCCAGGAGGAGGCAATCAAAGCAGAAATGGCAATGGCGTCTCAAGATACTCCACTCTGCCATCATTTTTTATATTCCTGTCCCCAGCATGGTGTGTCCATGTCTGAGATATTTTCGTGGCATAAAATAAAACAATGATAAAGAAGGTGGGTATACAAGGAAGTACTAACTTCTGCACAAGGGTTCCTGAAATGCACTTGGATTTTCTGCCTTTGTAACTGAACTTTGTAATGGTAATTTTTAGCAAAGTACATTCTTTAGACTTTACAGTTTATTTCTGTTCCCTTTTCCCCCTGAATGAGTCAAAAAAGCAATGGTGCTATAGTAAAGGTAAAGAGTAACTTTTTCTGACACATGTCCTAGTTGAAGTCAGTAGAACACAAGGAACAATTAAAAGTTTTAAAGTAAAGTGGCACAACTTCTAAAAATCAAAAATATGAACCAACAGGGCCTCTATTCAGGAGGGAGCTCTTTGGAACAACCTCTATTGTTGCTTTTTAAAGGTAAGTTTAAGTACTGAATGATTTCTGAAGCTTAAAAATGAGCAAGTAGATTAGCATGTTGAACTAATTAGTTGAAAAATAGTCTTAAGACAAATGGGGTGAGATTCTTATTGGGGTACTTAGTTCTAAAACAAAAACCTAAAGACCCGATTTCGGTCTTTGATGAGATGAAACATGTGGTTGATAATGATAAATTGTGTTGAGGCATAGGGTTTTAAAATCTTTGTTTTATTTCGGCATGGCACTCTAGCTAAAACAAACAAACAAACAAACATTATATGATATCACTGCAGAACACGTTGGCTGAATTAATAGATAACTGTCAGATCATTCTGATTCCCAAGGTAGTCATCAATGGAGAATCATCACAAATTATAATTTTATTTTGCTTAATTTGCTTTTGGATTCTCTGTGGAGTTGATTAATAAAATGGTAATGCATTTCCCCTTTAAACCAAAGTAAATGTGGCCATGTGAATACTTCTTGTAAGTGTTCATCATAAAGGGAATTTCTTTCCTACTTCTAACACAGATTTGTGGAGCCAATTTTATTATTGCAAGAGATTCTTAATATACTAGATTTTAAGATAGACTGGTTTATTTGCCACTTACTTGAATTCTGACAATGGGTCATCTATGTAAATAATGTTGTCAACCTCTTGTGCTTGTCTATCCTTGGAGACCTCTTAATACAAGCAGTTAAAGCAAAAGTATAATGTGCTTTTGTCCTTGTCAGTGATGTCGGGACACATAAGAGAGATTTTGGTGGTGAGGCTAAATAAAACTCATGTTGTAAGTGAGGTCTTGATAGCATTTTGTCTAGGTGACTGATGCATTTTATTATTCAAGGAAAATGATGTGACAATATACACCTGAAGAATATGATTAGGTATGGTCATCTACCCCTGAATTTTGTGCATTGTGTCATGTTCCTAAAATTTCAACAGAATTTATATCTAAGACAAATTTTTCACCAAAGCTCATCTCACCATCTGACCATTTTAGTATCATCCAGCCTTAGAACAGCTGTGTTTGTCAGAATATAAAATGATTATGATTTCCCAGTGAAAAGCTCTTCTTGAATATAATGTTGCTTTTTCAGTGATGTTTTGGCATCAGGTAAATGGCCTTACCATCTATAAACCCAACATAAGATGTCTTTACACCTCTTTAGTGATTTAGTGCAGTATTTTACAGTTTTATAGATATATTAGCTGATTTTAAAAATATTGGCTCATCCATGCTGTATGCAAAGCTTTAAAAATATGTCAAGTTTATGTTTTTATTAAATATATTCTGGTTTTATTACCAAGTGTTAACACAGTAACTTCTGGTTATGCACTGCTTGATAAGCAATTATCAACTGGAAATGCTCTATGACTCTAAATAGTAAAGATGATATATTAGATGACTTTTTTTTTTCCCTAGTCTCTACTGTTAATATCAAGTGGGAATGGTTTGTTTGGGCTCCTTTTGATGACTGTAGTCCCTTTTTAACAATTCATTACAAAGTAAAAGGAAACCAAATTTCAGCCAAGTGCATAGTTAATGTTATGCATCTAAGCTATGTTGCTTATGTGTCCAAGGTACTTCTGTGTGTCACCAAATGGTGGCTTGGATAAAGATCTTAAAGCTTAGGCTCATGTTGTTACATTTTGTGCTTCTATGCTGGGTAGCCTGCATCTAATTCTCTCTTTCCTCACTTTGTCTCATGGCTCTTATGTGGAATTCTCTAGGAACTATATTTGAACATTCTGCATTTCTGTGCCACAGAGGAAATAGTAGGCATGTGTTTACTGATTTAAACAAATATGTTCTGTTACCGTAATCAAATAAGGACGCATTCACACTCATCAAATTAACATGCATTAAGCATAATTTTTATTGTAGTATTTGGGGATGCCATTGGAGAATACAGAAAGTAGTCAAACTGGTGTATTACAGTACTCAGTTTCTGAAAATGAGGGATTAAGTGCTCGTGACTCATGATACAGTCTAATTAATTCCCTGAAAAGAATTTCTCAGTGAGCACTTCTGGAGTTCCCAGAGATGAGAATATTTTGGATAGAGACAGCTGACGTATTCCAGGGAAGGCTTAGCAATTATCTCTGCTTTTACAGCTCAATAGAAGGATTTTAGCAGAGGTCTCTCGGGAGACCTATTGTGTTGTAACTGATGGCATGAACAGGACACACTTGTTCCATGACTATCAGGGTAAGACCATGTAGCCATATACCATGAAAGACAGTTCAGATTACAAAGGTAGGATGGCATAAATACATTTTAGCATGACCTTCTCAGTGGGAGCTGAGGGATGATTGATCTCCTCTTGGGGGAAAATGGAAAAAACAAGAGGTTATGGTGAATATGTTTGCTTAAGGAAGCATAACATTAATGCAGCACCTGGGTTTGGAAGTGGTTACTCAATTTTCAGTTTTACTTACAGGAGAGCCAGGGGATTTTGGTTGATTTTCGGAATCAATTTAAGCAGTTGTTCAAAAGATATTACAGTCATGTTTCTCCCATCTGACGATCCTCTTCTTCGAGGTGCTGAGGGTGACAAGTCTGTTGATTTGATGCACTCCGTGTGAAGTGACACAGCAGCTTAATTGATCAAGTTTTAAAATAATTCAGTTACACACATAGAGACTGTTCTGTATCTGCATTTGAGCAAATATTGCAGATGTGATTTAGTTAAAACATATTTTTTTGTTAAATTTCTCCAGGATTTGACAGATTTTGTTTTGTTTTTAGTTTTATGTAAGCATTCTTTTTTCAATGTCACATTTTTGCTACATATTTGATGTACATTGTTCTTTCACTTTAATTCATGCTGTGTTTTTCCCAATAAGCTAAATTTCATGGGGCATCCAGCTGTGGTTGCTTAGTAGTAACAAAGAATGATTGTTTTGGTAAACGTGACTTGGATATTACTTGTTGGCTAGTGCTCACATTATAAAAATAATGTGCAAATGTGAATTCTTTGTATGAGTGCTTGGTAAGATTCTCTTCCATTCTTTGAAATAATCTTATAATCACTGAATTATCTAAGATTTTTGGAAATGAAGAATAATGGGTGAATTCAAGAACCCTGAACTGAGATGACATTATACTCATTTACTTAAGAACTCATTTGTTTGTGGAAACTGTTAGACTTCTATTTGACAGAATACTGTAAAAATATGTTCAGTGGTTTTTTTTTAAAGAAACCAACCAAGCAATAATTAATCAAGATGTGAAAGCTTTTCTGTGGTCTTAAGTGATTCTGCTAAGGTGGTTCGTGCCTAACTTGAGCGTATAGAGCAGGTGTGGTTCTGGGTTACAAGTGAAGGGCCACATCATGATAAAAGTGTAAAAGAGGAGCTTGGCTTTTTAAGGATATAGCAGAGAAGTGAAGTTAATTATTTCTATTGGACTTACCTGTTGAAGGATGAGTTGATTCCAATCCTCGGTTTATTCTTTGTTAACAGATAGGTTTCAGGAAGTATCAATTTGTGGTAAGCATATGAGAAATATAGAATCATAGAACAACCAGGTTGGAAGAGACCCATTGGATCATCAAGTCCAACCATTCCTGTCAAACACTAAACCATGTCTCTCAGCACCTCATCTACCCATGCCTTTAACACCTCCAGGGAAGGTGACTCAACCACCTCCCTGGGCAGCCTATTCCAATGCCCAACAACCCTCTGTGTGAAAAACTTCCTCCATATAAACTAAGAGAACTGAGTTATCTGTTAGGAAGCCTGCAGAGCTGTGTGGCACATCTTCTGACAGAAGGACCTAGACCATCCTTACAAGTGGCAGTGTAAAGAAAGGGCTCCCTGGGAAGTCCTGGGAGCTGTAGACTGTTGAGTTTGACTTCCTTCTCCAGCAAGGTGGGGACTTTGTAGTATATAAAAACTAAGATCATGGAAGGCAGGAACTGTTTAGGAAAGAATGGTACTTTTGTGTGTGCCTTTATGTGGTCTGAGGCTTGTTTTAATCAATGAGGATGAAGGTGATTATAATAACTTATTACTGATATTGATAGCTCAAACAATAATATGAATAAAATCTAGTGTAATTGAAGTAGAGGATAGATTAGCTTATATTTATTTCCCTTAGCTAGAGAGAAAGTAACTCCAATCTTGAATTGGAGGGGTATGAGCATACAGAAAAATTACTGTAGGCCTCTTATCGGTGTCCCATTGTATGTGAAAAAGAAGCGATACTATTACATATAAATCTAGAATGCTTATGAAGAGATTGCTGCATATTAGAAGAATGTTAATGAATTGTGTGTTTGGTTTTGTGGGGTTTTGTTTCGTTTTTTTAAATAACAAGAAAAAATTGAATGGCTGCATTGAGGTTTTGTAGAAAATTTGCACCATTTTTTTTAAAGAAATACAGTTATGTAATTTTTGTTGGTAGTTCTTTGCTCATCTCCTCAATGCCTCACTCTGTGCTTATACTCTGGATACGACAGTGGTGGTTTTCATACTAGGATACTTCTTGATTTTAGATTTAAGTCACAAAAGAATTTGTTCTGAACTAAATGAAAACAGAGTTCATTCCTAAACAAGGATAGCAAAGTGGACATTCAGTGAAGAAGAGGTATATTGATGTCTGTCTATTATTACTGATATCTGGCGTTATATATGGTAAAAGGATAGATGAACCTGCAGGATGCGGTCTCAGAGTTTGCAGACTCGGAGGTGTTTTTACACTGTTTATGCTTTCACATTTTCTAAGGTTGCTCTATAAGTTGGTGGACAAAATATCTTCAGAGGGGTTAATGTTATCTCACTTGGGATGTTCGCTGTGTAGAGTCCTGCAATTGACTAGTCCTCTAACCTCCCTGTGTAATCAGTGGAGATAAACAGATGCTTTTAGGGGTGAAATTAATCTGTCCTATTTCAGATGTATATCTTTGGATGAAGTGAATCAGGATGAGCTGAAGTGCTGGCTTTTCTTTCCATTGCCTTTAAAGGAAGTCAGGCAGCTGTCTCAGCTGTAATCAACTGAGTAAGCATCAGATAGCTGCAGTGTAGGCATCTGCATTCAGTTAGATGAATCTCAATCCTACAGTTAAACAAAAACAACAGAACACACAAAAGCAGAACCAAATGGGAAAAAAATTTGATGTTCTAGGAAGAAAAAAGAAAAAGATGACAAATTTTTATGGTAAGGAGAAGGGAAGAGCAATGGTTTTTCTGGGTCAGCCTTTTATGCACTCTTTTCATTCCCTCCTCCAACTCATTTACAAAACGATAGATTATTTCACCCTCACAGGAGTCAGCTGTAGTTCATGATTTCTGTTTTGTATTGGTGACGTTTTTCTCTCTTGAACACTTTTTAGAATACCGACATAATTTTTGATCCTTAAAAGAATAATACTGTGAGTGTTTCCAGCTCATTTATATCTCTTCACACACAGCCCCTTGCCCTTGTCTCCCAGCTTTTGCATAATCCTGTGTGCTGGTTTAGTTTTATTTATGCCATTTCCTTCACTGTAACTGCTTCAACCATTCCTTTATTTTTTTTTAAAGTGGTTTTCTTTGCTGTCTGCTTCATACAGAACATCCACCTTCAGCTAGCAAGCACTCTGCCCTCCCTTCAGGACCCTCTCTTGAATACTTCCCCTTGTTTTTTCTTAGATGAAAGTATGACAATGTAGAATAAACTGAGTTATGCTGTATGTTATTCAACTACATAGACACAAAAGGATAGTGTCACCAGTTTTGTATCTCCAAAATTCACCAATTTTTGGGAACTGCTTACTAGTACAGAGAGGGGAATCAGTCTCTATATGGTCTTTTTGGACAATACAGTTGAGTTCCTCTCACCTCACTTTGAGTGTTTGCAGTGCAGATTTGTACATATGAGCTAGTCACCCAAGGCTCCTTTCAGAGTGATTTTAGGGTGCAATCCTTCTGATCTGTTTGGAGGTTTCCTTTAAGATGAGATGAAGTGCACTCAGAAGTGACTGTTGCTGTGCATTGATTGTAAAGGAAGTCTGAACTACTAAAGTAATTATAGACACATGCTAAAGATACCTACATTTAGTCATATATATCCCCTCCTTTGTGACTATATATCAGTGGTGTTATATGCAGTAACTGTATTTTTGTGGGTTCATAATGAAGACTCACATTTTTTTCCTGCTAAAGAAAATATTATTTTGTACTTTCTTTGTATAAGAAATCATTAAAGGATGCAAATTGCAAGTGAAACAATTAATTTAAGAATTCAGATATAATAATACCGGATTGCTTAGTAAGTCAGAGAATTTAATTAATTTACACTAATTGTGACCTGTAGTGGTGCCACAGGATCAAAAAAAGTAAGAGTGAGTCTTTAAAAATTAGTTTCATTTAATCTGAGATCCAGGTTGCGATCACGTTATTTAACATTTCCCTGGAGACAATCAGGCTGAATGCTTTAACTGCGACTGCATTTTGTAGATTTCAAAGACAAATTCAGCTTGTATAAAGGCGCTTTGCTCATAATTTTAATTATGGATGTTTTTGCCATGGTTTCAGTGTGCAATCAAGTTTCTTCATGGAAAGAAACAGTACAACCTTACAATGCTTCAACCAGTGTTTATTAATTGCACACTTTTTCCCAAGAGCACTTGGAAGAAAAAGGACTGTGTATGCAGTTAATTTTGATGGAGTAGCCAATGTGTTCTACCTTCCTTTCCTTAGCACTGCTGAGGCTGAGGAGTCTTCAAGTGTGTCATAGATGCTATGAGAAGCATGCTGAATGATCGTTGGCAAATTGTTTCACTATGCTGTACCTTAGTTTCCCTTTATTTTGCAGGATACTGATATTACTGTCTTATGAAGCACTCATGAGATCTGCTAAGGAACAGTATTCCACAAGAGCCAGATAGTGCTGTTAATCATTGACTGAATATCTAGTATATTTGTCTGAACAGACTTATTAAGATGGGGTACAGTGGTTTAAAATTAATTAGATCTTACATTGGCAGGACTATAGGTACATTTTGAATAGGAAAGAATTTCTTTCCACCTGTAAAACCAATGTGTTTTACCTCTTGACAAGGTACTGAGTCATCCACTGCCTGGGGGAAAGCACTTAAATCATCAATGAATGGTTGTTTTGCCCTGTAGGAGAGATTCACCTCTCAAGACTCCATATGTCATTCCTAGGTTGGACAAATCTCGGCAGACCAGAAGTGTCCCTGAGAGTGAAGTGAGGAGCAAATCCATTGTGTGTCACGGTATTCAGGAAATGATGCTAATGAAGTCCCAAAAAGCATCCTCTGCAGCAGGACAGATGTGTTGTGATTTAGGATTTTTCTGTAGGGTTTCGTCTAGATCAGAAAAGCTTACTGGAGGTGTAGAAGTATAGGTCCTCTGGACTCCATCCCGTTCACTGCTTGCTAAGCGGATAGGCAGTTAAAATGCTACCACTTTGGGCCATTCAGATAACCCCAGGTCTATGTATTCTATTATTCCTGTAACTGAATTTACCGCAAATAACTTCTGTACCTCTCAGGACCCTCTAATTGGGGTTATATTCCAAACACCTCTTTTCAGTAAGCCACTCTTTCTTATGCCAGTTACTCTGCATGTGTTTTGCTTTTTATCCTTCTGCCTGCAAAACTATTTCTCTTCATCTCCAGTCAGAGAGCCAGTGTTTGCCGTCTTTCATTTTCCTTCCTGGAGCTGGGGATGTATTCATTGCTTCTGCTCTTCATATGAATATATCACTGTTCTCTGTTCTGTCTGCTCTTAAAGTGCAAGAAAGGGGAAATGAGTAGTTTCTTTCCTTTTCTTCCTCTCCAGTTCTTTTCCCCACGAAAGGCCACATTTGCTCCCAACCCTACCTCCTTCTCCTCAGGACATTTTTTTTTTTTTACTCTTGAGGTTCTGTTTTCTGTTTTACCCTTTTCATTAGAATCTTATCCTTCTCCTTTCCTTTCCCTTTCTAGTCAGGAAGGCATTTGCTTTCGCTGTTTGGGGAAGAAGTCAAAACTGGTAAAAGCATGTTATTGTTCTGGAAGCTGTAAGCAGGAATTCTGGTAATTAGTTGATAGAAAGTACTTCTAAAGTAGCTGTGAAAAAAGATTGATCTCAAGAGAGTAGTCCTGCCTCCATGCCTTTGACCTCCTGTTCAGTCTTTTCTTGCTTTTTTATTTTTATTTTTTTGTTGTATATAGACCAGCCATAGTTCTATCCAACGTGCGGCTAAAGGTTACCTATAAAGGAATTCTATAATTATTTCATGTGTCTGACAACTCTTGGTCTCTGGATAGAAAAAAACTTGGATAAGATCATATGAAGGTATTTGCTATGTTACTTCTCACAGAAATCAGTAGATTTAAAGTGCCTATGTATATATATGACCATTGCAACTATGTGACGTCTAAACTGTGATGAGACAAGGGGACCCTGCAATACTATCAAGTAAGTAGGAAAAGGGATGTATGATGAGTGGAGGAATGTCTTTGTTATTAAGAATTTGGACTGATCTCTTTTATATTTTGTATATTTTTGGTTCAGCAGCAGGTGTTTTGGGTTGTCCTGCGCAAGTTATTGACCAGATAAATGGAATCTTTCTATTTATTAGCCTTCTTTATCTGCTGTTTACCTACTTAGACAGATTTATCTTCTATTTATCTGCTTAATGGTCTCTGAGAACTTAAATAATTCTGTTCTGCTGGTAAAATAAAGGTAATAATGCTTTCTGAGTTATTGTTTTGTCTATTCAGGTAATGATAGGGATTATTTTTTATGCTGGTATGTGTTCTAAATATGATTGGTCTCCCAGTAAGATGATGTACTGCCATAAAAACATAGTATAGTATTAGTAATACAAACACCATCTTTTGGTTTATCCACTGTTCAGTTCTTATAAGCAATTACAAACAATGTCTGAATTATTTTTTTCCCTTTGGTTGATTTACTAACTGTATATTATTTGTTGTTGCCTACTATTTAAAGAACTTGTGTTTTCTTAAGATTTACTAATAATCTACTAATATTTTTGATTGATATAATTATTTCAAATGTTGATTATTACAGTTACTTCCTTCAGTACTACATAAATAGGCACTATACAAAAGGAGTGGAACGTGTAAAAGGCCTAAAGACTGGACAGCTGTTGAATTCTGAAAGTAATCTCACAGTAAAAGATATCAAATCTTGTTTTGAAAGCTTAGTTGTTTTGAAAGATTAGTTGTGACAAGTTATGTAGTACTCTGAAAGATTTCCTTTTCTTGAATCTTCCTAAAATAGATGTCATTGTGTAAAGAGTAGTAATAGGGCTTTTGTCTAAATTACTATTTGACCTCTATTAATTCAGGAAGTCAGATTACATTGTTGTAATAGTCTTTTCGGTTTAGAACGTGAATTTTTTAATGTATGATTTAAAAAAAAATTATTTTCTAATGAGCATTATCTTGATTCTTGAACCTACATGTGTAGCTGAGGTTGTTGAGTTTCTAGCATCATGTTTTATTATGGCCTGACACTGTGTTTAAATCAAGTGTCCTCCCTCTCCTACAGTGATCAGTATGAAGTATAACTTTTGATTAATGGAATTGGAAGGCTGGTTGTCTTGAAACTGGATTACAAAGTGCGATATTGTAGCTAAGTCATCAAATCAGATATTTCTACTTGAAATAGAATACTTGTGCAAGGAAAAAACACACCGCAATTGTGGTTCTGAGAGGGAGTAAGACAACAAAAGGTATGATTAAAGAAAGCTACTCTGGCAAGTATCTATCTATTTCTTGGTGTAAGTACTGAGAAATAAAAACCCTTAAAAAGAAGTTTTTTTAGATCTCTCTGCTTATCCTGATGGAGTGATGGGATAGGAACCAGTATAAGTAGAGAAAGGCTGTTGCACAAAACTCTTTGCATGATAGTGTAGGAAATAAGCAGGCTATTAATAGGTCAAATATGTATGTCCACATTTTATAAAATTCGTATGAAAATGATCCACTTCCAGATCATAAGATCTTGAAGACTTTTACAAAGGGAAGTAGGTTCACCAAATCCTGATTTACAGTAGTATATTGGAGATAAAAATACTATGAATAACCACCGTGGCAGAATTTATCGTGGACATTATCTTTTGCCCTCATTTAAAACTGTGCAGTATTGCTGAGTACACAGAAGGGCTGGGGGCAACCAGCTGTGGAGCTAACACATCCATGCTCCAGCAGTAAAGAGGGTGTTTTATGGCCTGTGTCTTTTTTGGTATGCAGGGCAGGATATTAGCACTATCAGTCTACTTCCCCAGTTTTCCTTTTAATCATTTGCATTGTCTCCTCTCTCTGTTTTTCTTTTCAGCACAAATAAAGATTATATTAATCATGAGCTTCCGAGATGTTAGTATTAGATGGAAATGCCTTCTTCAGATTGTTATTGTTGGGTAATATTAACATGCAAAAACAGTAACTTTTTTTTCTGTGTTTTTTTTTTCCCACAGGGTGCAGCTCTAATTCGAATGTTGGCTAACTTTATGGGTCACTCTGTGTTTCAAATGGGCTTACAAGTAAGTAAAGGCATTTCTGCCTTTTTTAGGTCTATATTTCTAGCAGTTTCTCTCTTTTTTCTTTTTAAACTGTATTTACATTTTATTTTGGAAATTCAGGACCATCTGAGGCACCAACATGTCACTGAAGGTGAATTTGTTGTAAGACATTGAATAGTGTGACACACATTCTGGTGCCCCCAGTTTCACCTGTATTTCTTGGTATAACAGGGGATTGTGCTTGAACTGGCACATGGTTTTGTATCCATTTTCTGTAGATTGTCACATAAAAGCCAATTTATCTATACGAATGCTGTGTGGTGGGCTAGCTGAGGAAAGAGTGACTTCAATTACATTTGGATGCCAGTATAACAATAACAAATGATGTCAAACTGCCTAGAAAATACACAGCCCTAAAACTAATAATGCTTTTCAGATAAATATTTTTGCTTTCCCTTCCCTCAAAGAAAAATCCGTGAGCTTTATTTTTACCTTTGATAGTATGAAGTGCTCTCTGCCTTAGCAATATTTTGGAAACTCACTCTGCCTTTTAAAAGAAATGTAAAGAGAGAACATTCCTGCGCAAATAGATAACATTTTTGTATGAAGAGAAAGAAATTCAACATGCTGATTGCTAAGGATGAACTCTTTTCAGTAATAATTCAGCACAAATGAGTGTTTCATAAACTATTTAAAAACAAATGAGCTAAAGTATAAAAAAACAATGCAAATCCCTCCATTCCATTGAAATCTGCTTGAGTAAGTCATGTTACAGGCAGCTGTGATTGATGAATTATGTATGATGCAGCCTGCTACTTAGAAGTGTCCTTTAAAGTAAATTGATGTTCACCTGAAATACAATTATGCTAAGATGGAAAGAGCAATCAATCTTATCTGATCTTAGTAAGCTTTTCATTTTGAAATTTAAATAAACTACATCTAGGATCAGGTCATTTTTTAACAGAATAATTCTACCTCTAACCAAAATAAATTGGAAGATAAAATATAAAACAAAAGTTAGATAAATGCATTGGTTATGTCAGAGGGGTGTGTTGCATGCAATAGGCAATGAAAGGCAATCTTGCTGGGGAAATACAGCTTTTTGAAGAATTTACAGGACATTCAGGGTTTACAGTGTAACTTATTCACAGGACTCAGCTGGATCATTTTCTTATTTTTTACACAAGGACAGATCAGTTAGATAATCTTTTTATGTAGATAAGAAATCTTGAAATCAAAAGTTTCCTTCATAGAGTCTTGTACATGACAAGGGTAAAAATCTCATCTCATGGAAACCAATAAGACTTCTGCCCTTGGTCCAGCAAACTCCATATTCCAGCCCAAAACTTTTGCCTACACAGACCTGTTCATATGGAAATTGAATAGCATTTCTTCCCCCAAAGAACATTTCACTCATGGTTTTTTAAAGAGAAAGTTTTTAAATGTACATCTCAAACATTTCTTCTACATTTGTTCAAGAAAAAACAGTGTGTGCATTGTCCTGAAATAAATACAGAAAAAAGTTCAGATCAAGCAATAGGGCTATGCAGAGTTTAAATAATCATAATTACTATTAAGTTGTAATAGAGTTTTGGGTTTTGATTTGAATAGTTTCCTATTGTTTCTGCTTTCCACTGGTTCTGCTCTGAATAGAAATTCTTCTGTTTGCTAATGAAAGTCTCTGAAAAAATCAAACTGTGAAAATCTGAATAGTGAGTTCAGTAGGAAGTTGATATTCTAACTTCTTTAATAAAACCTACTTGAAATCCAGATATTTTCCATGTTTACGTTTCCAAGTTGAACAAAATAAAACCTAAAGTTCATAAGCTTATTCTGAAGCTACAAATTATACCATTGCAAATGTCTGACAATCATTTAATGTTTTGTGGATCTAACAAAATAGTGTTCCTGCACTGTGGAGCTGGAAGGCTAGTTTGGCTAATGACAGAGGGAACTGGAATACTAACTTACCCTTTCTATCATGCATTGATTTAGGCTTTCTAGCTCTTTAACCCCCATAGCATTAGTTGGGACTTGGTATTACATTGCCTTGAATCCACTTTTATCATGGAATTCTAATGTTCGACTAAATGGTCTTTCTCAAGGATAGCTGCAAAATCAGGTATTACTACTATTTATAAATCTCTTCAAATAACAGATGCTTTGAAAATGCTCTAAATGATTCATTGCTCCTGGGCTAGTCTAATGGCTTACTGAGTTCTGAAGGATTTTCTCTTTATCTTATTTGCTTTGTTTTTTATTACCCTGCAGTACTTGGGGCACATCAGTGTTAATGGTATTAAAACGCTGTCAGTTCTTTCAGTGTATTATGTATGTCCTTAACTGTTTCACAGATTGTAAAAAAAGAGTATTCCTGTAGCTTTATTACAGTAGCATAAACCAAAATGAATAGCCCTTTACTTGTGTTTGTTTTGAGTGTTTGTACTTTAATCAAAATGAAAGTATCATCTAACTAAGAACTGTAGAATTCAAGGTTTTAAATAACAGAAGTTACAACAAATATGCTAACCTTAGGGTTAAGGAGAGAAGATATGTTTTAGAGCAAGAAACAAATGTGATAACTATATTTTTTGTTCATTACCACTTTTTTCTTAATCTAATGTTATGCTATCACCTGGCCTTTGAAAAGCAGGTCAAGATAGGGTGAGTGAGAAAAATGCCTTATGTGTGAAAGAAAACAATCATTTGTGTTAAAAAGAAGAAAAAAGTTGATGAAGGAAAGTGCTGGATATCCTTTAACAATGAATATGAACTGAAGGAAGTGTAGAAAGGTGCATGTGATCCCTAACATTCAGCAAACCATTCTGTTGAGGAGTCTGCAAGCATGTAAAATGTAGTAGAGATGCTCAGTTCTACAGCATAGGTGGCTTTGAAGAGATTCTTATCTGTCAGGAATAACTGTTCCTATCACAGTAAATATACTGTGAAAGACTGTTGGATTATCAAGTGGAAGTTCCACTATAAAACTGCAGTCAAGAGACTACCTAGTGAAGGTATGGTTTTTTGGAAGCTCTTCAAAGACAAATGATATCTTGAATTGTTAGACATTTTCAAACAGAAGATTTAGTAGCAAAGACAGAACTTTCTCACTGTTTTCACATAGCACTCCGTAGAAAATAACCAACAGAGAACATATTTATATTTGCTGTAATGAATAATTCCATAATGATACTAGTAGCCACAGCTGGGAACACTTCCATATGAGAAAGTCACAGTTGTTTTTATAGAAAATGTCTAATAAACCCTTCCTTCTCACAGTAGGTGATTTCATTCTTTTTAAAAGTCCTGACATCTTTCATGATGTGCAGAGTTTCCTATGCTCCAGGGAAACTCAAGAAATTCACATCACTGAATGCCAGTACTCTTCGTACAAAGCAGTGAAGCTTTTCAGTCAAAAAGCCATTAATCAGCTAGGACAGTGATTAGAGTATGAAAAGGCTGGGTCAGCACCACTTGCTCCAATTATGTTTCTGAGCTACATAGACTGGCACAGGAAGAAGCCGTAAGTTGGCCTTATCAGTCAGTCATCACCCAGGGCAGTTATATGCAACATAATATTAGATTTGTGTAAGATTTTAATCTGTAGGCTTGTTGTTCCTTATCATTGTGCTTAAAATAGATGGTTGCTTACATGACTGGTGTCACTGTGTTACATTTTCTGGAAGGTTTTACTGCCTTATGACAAGGCATCTCTTCAAGTTATCAGGTTTTTTTTTTTCATATTAAATATAGGGAGAAAGCCCAGTGACTTGAAGGTCTGGTACACAGATGTATGTAAAGAGGCACCTCTAGCTCTGAAATGAGACATTCCTGCACTGGTTTATTTAAATTTTTCTTATATTTGTTTTGATTATTTTGGAGCATAGTCTCTATTACTGTACATTTGTCAACACTGCATTTCATTTGCCATGTGGCAGCTCATTGATCACATAGATCTGTATCCTTTTGAACTTCACTTGCTGCTGTGTATGTGTTCATCACTCACTCTGATTTAGCGCATCATCAGCAGTTTGAATTAGTTACTGTAGGAGTCTCTGTTTCTGTGATAAATTAACCGCTTTTGTACTTCAGGCTTCACATTGTACATTTGGAAGAAGAATTTCCATACAGTGCTCTGGATATATGCTGTCTTTTTTGGTGCTGTTGAGTGGCCACTGTATTGAAACAAATTGGTCAACCTTTCAAGAGGAGCTGTCTCAGGAAATGTGACATGCAGGTGGTTAAATACAGCAAGGTTCAGATTTCAATCACTTTTTACTATCATAAAGCTGGATAGTTAGACTGTTTTTCATCCATGCTACTTAGTATTTCCTGTTTTTTAGACACTTTTGGGTGTATTTTGTGTTCTGTTTGAATTGTGATAGTCAATGTGGAATCCTATCAGAAACTTTCAAGGTCTAAAAAAAAAAGCTCTAATGTCTTATTTTCCATACTGTTTGCCACTTCTGTCCAAGACTAGCCTTACAAGAAATGTATTCATCTATTTCCACAATCTTATTTTATAATCTATTCTTACATTATATTTTGAACAATTTTCTGTGTGCAGATTTCATCGTAGCTATTTATTATATCTTTATTCCCTATTCACAGCAGTTATCTGTATGCTGTTTAAAATGAGATGTCATTAGAGACTTCTTAGTAGTGTTTTCTGTAAAAGAAAAAATACTAGACATCTCAGGCGCAGTGGAGCAATGAGCTGCAATGCTGTCCCATGATCAACAGTGCACATGAAACTACATGGAGTCTTCCTTTGCTCAGTAAGAGGATGTAACTTTTGCCAGGAGGCAGGAACATCTTTACAGCTGCTGCACCTCTGGTGTTGCAGTTGTTGCATTTAATAGATTTTGAGTGATGTACTCTCTGCACCCATCTCCTCTGCTTTAGAAGAGTACAATGTGTATGACCTTGGTGAACATCAAAGTATCACCATGGGCATATTGGCTATGAACTGTCATTAAGTTAGTTGCTACCTTTATTCTTTAAACTGTGTCACTTCTGTTGACACTTGACAACAAGATATCTTGAGCATTTTAAAAGAAGGACATAGGAAGTCAAAGGAAATCTCATAGGAGCCAACATCACTGTTCTCTACGCTGCGTGTTGTATGAGGTTGATAACATCTTTTTCCTTTTCTGGCTCCTCAGCATTTCTTGTGTTTCTAATTTACATCACTCTGGATTTTCAGTTTATATTTGTTAAATGAATTCAGTGTTATGGATGGACTTTTTCTGTAGATTTTTTTCCACTATGACTTACATAGGTGACTAAAAGTTTACATAAGAAGCTTCTGTAAATTGCAATGTCACAATACTTTTTTTCTTTCAAATTGTTAAAGATAGAAAACATAGTGAGGGACAGACTCAGGTATCATTACCAAACATGGAAGTCCCTCCTCTAGCTACAGAAGGATTTGAGTGTAATATGTGTATAGCAAAATCCTGCTTAAAAAACGTGGTTGAAGATGTGTAATTTAATTTTTTCCTAAAATGTTGCATTACCAGAATACTCATCTTTGATTACATTAACTGCTTTCCTTCCTTTCTGCTCTGCTTTTTGTCCATGGAATGTTTGGGTCAGACAATTTTCTTCTCTGGCTGTTGTGGATTGCTGATAGAAGGGAGAAACAGGCTCTTCATCATTCTAGAGCATCAGCTGCCAGTACTGGGAGAGATTGGGGCTGCCTAGCTACTCAGTCAATCTAAGTTGATCAGTGCTAGGGAAAAGCACATTCCTGAAACAAGATCACTTTTCTTCTGACCTTTATATCTCTGTTTCAGTGTGTAGGGACAGCAGAGCTTTCAAATAAAAGACTGTCAAGAAAAGGTAAAATATGATATTTTTCCCATGCTTACTTTCTGGTGTGGACTGAAATTTTGGAGAATTCAGTCTGAGATGGACTTTTTGAAGATAAGATTTCTGCTCAAACAGTTACATTTTGGCCACACTGGAAATCAATGCAGGGAGAGTTATAAAGAGTGACAATGGTAAGTGCTGCTGAATCAAATTAGTCAGTGATGTACCCAGTGCCCACTTTCAGAGCAAGGTTGCAGTCACTGGTACCTTCATTAGGAGGAAGTTGCGCTATCCTTCAGCTAGAATAAAATCATAGAATTATCAAGGTTGGAAAAAACTTCTAAAATTCTCCGGTCCAACCATCAGCCCACCGCTACCATGCCTACTAAACCTTGCCCCGAAGGACAATGCCTACACATTTTTTTAACACCTCCAGGGAAGGAGTTTCCACCACTTTCCTGGGCAGCCTGTTCCAATGCTTGACCACTCTTTCAGTAGAGAAATTTTTCCTAATATCCAGTCAAAACCTCCCGTGGTGCAGCTTGAAGTCATTTCCTCTTGTCCTATCACATGTTACTTAGGAGAAGAGACCAGCACCCACCTTGCTCCAACCTTTCAGGTAGTTGTAGAGAGTGATACAGCCTCCTCCAGACTGAACAGCCCCAGTTCCCTCAGCTGTTCCTCATAAAAAGCAATAAAAATATTTATTTTGTGCTTCTTGGTAAAGTTTTTTAGAAAGAGACAAACAACTAGTACAGAATGGATTTACTTAACTTTTTTCCTCAGAACAGGGGTTCCTGTTGTTACAATTTTATGATAAGTCATATTGCAGATACATATTCCCTTGATGTGCTTTCAGTAAGCTTCTCTTATTTTGCTGCGTATGAATATCAGTTATGACTGCTTTCTCCTTCATTTTTATTTTAAGAATTATTAAGAGCAAGAATGTTAGGTATGAATCCTCAGATAATATCAGTGGGCTGAGTGGCTATTTAAGAAAATATTTTCTTTTGGAATAAAAATACATTCTTTTCCGGACAGAAGCTCAGTGGCAACCTCACTTCTTTTGCTATGAGGCAATACAATGGTCTTCACAGAGCACTGAAAGTACGCATTTCGTATGTGAGTCTACCACCCTCATACAATCAAATTTTTTCATTAGTTCTTTAGAAGTCAGTGGGGATATTTCCAGCACGAAGATTGCAGGACTGAACTCCTAGTTAACACTTAATACACGTCAGAAATGAATTAAATGTATTTCTGTTCAGCCCAGTGGAGCACATTCAGGAAACATCCAGAATCCCTACTGGATAAAGCAGGCTGTCATCAAAACTTACCTCCTCACCCTCTCTTTCTCTCTATCTCCTTATATTTGAAGTTCAGTTACTGTAGCATAGTAGCATGTAGCTAGATGTAAATGTTAATGATTTTTAAGGTGCCTGCATTTTGCAAAATTAAATGCAGCTTTAGTGACTGTATTATTTTATGGTCTTCTTCACCACTAAGAAACATTTGCTCAGGTGATAGAAACAACAAATAACTTATAAAAAAAGTCAAAGCTTCACTGCTACTGCTTTCCTATCTGTTTTTCATTATCACTGTACAAATGTTGCAGTTCATTATAATATAGAAACAGTGGTATGCAAATTATACTTGCAGTAAATTTTTGTGAGTGATTTATGGTGACCTTTTCAAAGTAAGTAGCATTAATTTCTTTCCAATTCTGGAGTTTCTGTAGAGAAAAGTACTACAGAAAAGCACAGCAGAGATTTTTTTTTTTTTGCCTGGTTAGCAGTCCCTGGGCATTGTTAAAGTTAATGCAGAGGAACGAGCAACCAATGTGTCTCAATTAGCAGGTGCCACCCAAATTTCTCTGGAAAACATTCCATCATTTTTTGTGTGTATTAAAATGCATTTATTGAGCAATACCTGGTTTTAGGTTCAAGTGTATTATACACCCAAACAAGGCAGAATTGAAATGAATGTACAAATTCAGTGAAATATATGCAGATCAATTTCAAACAGTACTTTATTCTGTAAGATTTGTTCTTAGTTCAATAGCTTAGTGCGACTACCAAATAATACATCAAATACATTTTTCTTTAAAGCCAAGACTGATGGACTATAGCAGGTGTCTTACTGCAGAAAAGATACCATCAAACTGCTAGGCAATAACTCTGCAATCCTTCTAACTGTTCCCTTTGGACTTGACATGCAAACTGTTTTGCCACCTCACTGCAATTGCTGTTGCTGTGTTTCAAAACAGAACTTTCTTACTCTTCATGTTAATAGCCAATAGGTGAAGCTGAATTTTACAAGGGAAACGAAGCTCTCTATTTAACATTTCTGATCTTTTAATAAAGATTCCCAGCAAAGCAGGATATATTTTAAATTAGGTGGAAATTTGCCTGAGTACAAATTTTTGAATGTTTTTGATGTCCCATTCATACTGGATTCACTGAGTTGTAATGCAGAAGCTGTATTAATTGCGAAATTTTGTTTCTTACAGTGGCTAGTTTGAGGTTTCATTCTTTTCTCATGTTGGAATGAAAATGACAAGACCATATTGATTTCAGTCAGGTTACTTCTGATTTGTAGTAGTGGTCTCTTATCAAGAAGAAGCAGGCAGAGTAAGCAGTCCAGGGACTTAATGATGGCTCTTGCCTCCTCCTTTCTCTTGTGCCTCATCCTGGACAGCAAGATGTTTAGGACGGGACCCACATCCTATCTGTTTCCTCTAAATGGATGTTACACCTTCAACACCATGGATGAAATACTCTCAATGTTGCCCTAATTCTTCTCCCATTGAAATCAATGCTAAAAATCCCATTGACCCATATAACGTCAGAAATGTCAGTTCTGCTGATCTTATTATTATTAGAGCATATGATTCTATTAAAAATTATAAAGGAAAAAGGACAAAGTAAAATACTATAATTACGTGGCCTATTCAGCATCATTAGCTCTAGAGAAAATTAAGATTTATTTCCATATATGGTTCCAGTATCACTCTTCCTGATTAGTAGTTATAGATTGCTGTTTGGATATAATGATTTAATTGCAGATATGATGTGTTGACAGTGGATATTTTCCAGTTGTTAATGATTGTGAGCATTGTATCTCTTTTATGTGTGAAAAACAATCTAAATATACCTTTTGAAAATAAAGGGGCTGGAATTTCAGCTGGTGTACATTGATAGGATTCCACTGCTTTACTTCTCTAAGATTTTATGCATTGACTGAGGCACTAACCCAAAGAGAAGGCAAACCACAGCTGAAGTGAATACTTGTGTGATGCCTCTGAAATACGTTGCACACCTCTCAGGCTTTTAAAAACTTCTCTTTACCCATTTATGAGTTTTAATCTAGAAGTTAGTCAGAAAGTTTCTGGTACTGGATGTTTTAAATGTTGTTTTCTTGTGGTACCATTTTAAAATTACTTGGAACACTGAAATTGTTTACTTGATCCTAAAAATTTTAAACTGCTTAATGCAACTAATGGTAAAAGCACAGGCTGGATAAATTGAATTTGAAAAATATGGTTGTATATGGAGCAAATGAAATATTTTTTTTTATTATTATTTAAAGGAATGACAAAATACATTTTGAGAAGATAAATATTCCCAGTCCTGTCTGCCATGTTGTTGTTGTACAGCAACAGCCCTATCAGAAAATGAATCACAGAATAGTTTTGATTGGAAAAGTCCTCTAAGATCATTGGGTCCAACCATCAATCCAGCCTTGCTAAGTCTGCCACTAGACCATGTCCTAAAGTGTGACACCAACTGCCCTAAGTATTCACCATCCAGGGATGGTGAATCAACCACCTCCCTAGGCAGCCTATTCTTGACAATGCTTGACAACCCTTTCAGTAAAGAAATTCCTCCTAAAATCCAACCTAAATCTCTCCTGACACATATGGAGGACATTTCCCCTTGTCCTGTCACTAGCTACCAGGAAGCAGATAGAAAAGAGACATATAAAATTACTAATCACTTAAAAAATTGTATGCAAGACATTTTTATGTGGAAGAGATTCAACAGATTGGTTCCACTGATATGTGGAGAATTGTTAGAAATAAGAGGGGAAAAAAAGATTATCCTTATCAGCTAAATCCTGTGATTGTTCAGAGAGGTGTAACGTTCTAATTCAGAGAGTTATTTTTAATGCCAAGTCCACAAGGTTTCACCTGTACTTACACAGGAACACAAAAGTTCATTCAAATTAGCTGAAGGTGTGAATTGCAATTGAATTGGTTAAACCTCATTGTTGCCCCATGTGGGCACTTTCAAAACTGAAGTCAACCGTATTTCATTTACTTTAATTCATGATAGCATTTCCATTGTGAAGTTGCTAAGTTTAGTCTACCTCAATTCCAGATGACAGTGTCCATAAATAAGGTTTAGTGATTAATTCACTTTAAAATTTGATTTATTGATGAGGAATAATACCATCTACTGTTAGCTGAACATTTGAAAAGAACATTTGACTGTGGTCTTTAGAGAAATATACTTCAAAGTAAAACATCTGTCTCCTTCAGTGTGATACATTGGTGATGTTTCATTTAATTGTCTTCTGAAATCACCATTTTGTTTCTTTTTGTGTAGTGTCTTTCATAATACTCATCATTTGGTTGGTAAGGACACTGACCTGGGGAGCCACCCTTCTGTTTTCCTCAATGCTACCTCCAGCTGCTTTTTCCCGTCCATGTATAGTCACGCAGTGCTGCTTCATTTGTACCAATGAAAGAGTTTGGAGTCCTTTTCTATAAACTTGATCAAGGAAGAAACAGTGTCCTTGGTGCCATTTCAGAAGTCTAGTTTGCAAAGTAGCCTCACAAACAAGGAGATGAGGACAAAGTGGAGCAGAGGTTGTAGAAGGTACTTATTCTGGCTGTTCCACCAAAATGTCATCAAACTGTAGTTCAGGGGAGGTACAGGAAAACATTTGGTGCTGTGACAGTATATAAAATTGAAATAATTTTACTACTAGGTGTGGACTGTCTACAGTGCAGGCATGGCCTTACGCTTATGTGCTTACTGTCTCCATATGGTTTTGATGTTATTTTTTTGTCAGTATATGTTCAAGTGCTTTTTAAGTAAGTTTAATTCTTGGGTTGTTGTCCAACGAGTAGCAATTTTTTGTTGGAGGAACACATTTTAATGCAATAGTAGAATGAAGTATAGGAAGGATGTCAACATTTTTGATACTGTGGTAGAACTCATTCAAGAAATTTAAAATATATGCTGTGGCTCTAATGTGTTTTGTAGGTTGGCATTTTCTCACAAGACTGCTTGGAAGCAGTTTTGGGCCCTCTCAGTAAAACTGATGTAGATGGTGAAGAAGTTGCTTGGCTTCCCTGACCTAAAAAAAAAAGTTTGTTTTCCTTAGCTGTCTTTGTAGTGCTTTGCTGAGTGATCTCATCACAGCTGTTCTTTCAGTTTGAAGGTAGCTCTGTAGCTTGACTCACTGATGCTAATTAATTCTGACACAAATAGAGTTGACTCCCATTTAATTTGCCTTCTACAATGTTTACCATGATCAATAAGATGAATTTACCTACTCCTTCTTTTGTACTCTACTGCTTGTTTGACTGCCCAACCAGGAGGGTGTTCACTTCTCTTTCTTAAGACTCTTTCTCAAGGGTTAGTTTGTTGTACAGCTGAAAAAGCCTAGTTGCCTATTATAGCTTTCCTGTTCAGTAGTCTTCCTCTCTTAAAGGAATCTTCACTTCTTTGTAGCTTGCTAGTAGTACTTTACCACTGTGTTATTAGTCAGTGAGTCAGCATCTGTCAGGTGCTGGCTGGTGGCTTAAGGTTAAGTATACAAATTTCAGGGAAAACTAACACAGTGAATTTGATAACCAGAACCTTAGAACCTGATTTCTATCTGAACTAAATATTTTTTAGTTAGTAGCTCTAAAACTATGGTAAGGTAAAGCAATCATGTATAAAACTATTCAACAGGAACATATTATAAGTTGAAGGGAGGAACGTATTCATCCAGGAGGAGGAATGAAATACAAAAGAGGGATGTAGGGGCAAGGCAGCCCTTTCCTGAGTCCTGAGAAATGAAAGCATTCAGAGGAACATAGTGACAAAGATTTTATGCCAAAATATTTTGCTAGTTTTTCCTCAGCCATCTTATATAGTGGAATTTTCCAGATATCTTCAGAAGAAAAAGTAAGTTACTCAGTGTTAATCTGTTTCAGATGTCAGCACCACTCATATAAGTCAGGAGCTGTTCCTTCAGCCAACCAATCAACTTCATATAGATAAAATAAGAAAGGAATTGATGTTTCAGTTCTCAGTTAGAGATGTGAAGTCTCCCCTGAAAGTAAGATATGTGTTTAGAGACTTATTCCTCCTTTACACTTATTTAACCTCTTTGCATGTATCAGTCACTGCCTTCTATTAGTAGTGAGTGTTATCATGTTTTGATGGTGGAGTCCTTAATTTTTTCGAAACCGAGATGCTCAATCCCTAGCACTACTGCGAGAGCTAAGATTGCAAAGGGGTAAAAGACTTTTTCCTTTAGAATAATCTCCTTTTCTTACAAAAGTCTTATAAAATAAAGAGCTCTCAAGTTTAATCAGTACAGCATCACTAAAAACATCTTTCAATATCCTTTAGCACTTTTCACTGAACTACTGTCTATACTGTTATTCAAACTATCTGTTTCAGTATTTAAGCAAAAAAATAACTCCAAAAGCATTAAGCCTTTCAGGTTTTTTTTTGAGAAGATTAAGATTACTTTGACAAACACTTATACTTTAAATCTATTGGGATTTTTCACAAAATCTTAGGTTTTGACTGTCCAGTAGTTTGGCTTCTTATCATGGCATGACTAATTCAGGATTTTTTTCTTTACTTGTTGTTAAAACTTAGTAAAACACCTGTCAGAAAACCACACTGATTGATTTCTTTTTATTGATAGAGGTAAAGGGGTCATATTCTATTGTTCTTTTTTGGCAAAGAGTGCTTGTGTGTTTTAAGACCAACATCTTAAAAAGAATGTTCACAAGAGCATACTTGTTGAAAATGTAAAACCAAATTATATATTTTATGTTTGTGTTTGCTTGATCTTCATGTTGAGTGACACTGCACTAGGATCTGCTGTGAACTCTCTTTCTACTTTTCCCATAACAGAGGAAATCTTTAGAGGTGGTATTAGAGTGAAAGAGAAAGTAGAAGGGCACTCTTGACATTTGAGTCTTTAAAGAAGTTTCTGTAACATCTTTTCTACTCACACATGCCATAGGGATATAGTTGAAAGACAGGAAAGTGGCTGAGGTGCAGATTCACACCAGCCACTTTCCTGGTTATGGAACAGCTTTTGTAGTTGATAGACTTGTGAGTTTATGATGGGAAGCATCCTTGCAGCCACATGGTTCTGGGCAAGTGTACATGAGAAAGTGGCTTCAAGTCATTTTTACCTCCTTCTGAGCTGTGATGAGCACAGGTTAGACTTAGGCAGCTGTGTTTTCAATGTTGTCCTTCTTTTCTGTTCTATGGCTTGCATCTCTTCTGTTTTCTTTGTTTCTTTTCCATTTGATGTAAAATCAAAGGGATGGCTAATCGTAGAATCATAAAATCCCTATGTTGGAAAAGACCTTTGACATCATCAAGTACAACTGTACTTGTCTGATACTAAATCATTTAAGCACTGTAAGTATATTTAAACAAATTTAAGCACTTAATCTACCCACCTTTTAAATATCTCCAGAGATGATGACTCAATCACCTACCTGGGCATCCTCTACCAGTACTTGATAATCATTGCAGTCAAGAAGTTCATCCTCACGTCCAATCTGAATCTCCCCTGGTGCAGTGTGAGGCCAGTCCCTCTTGTCCTATCACCTATCACTTGAGTGAAGAGACCAACATCCATCTCTCTACAACTGCCTTTCAGGTAGTTGTAGAAAGTGATAAGGTCTCCCCTCAGCTTTCTTTTCTCTAGGCTAAACATCCCCAGTTCCCTAAGCTGTTCCTCATAAGACTTGTTTTCCAGCCCCTTCACTAACTTTGTTGTCCTTCTCTGGTCATGCTCCAGGACTTCAATGTCTTTCTCGTAAAGGACCCCAAAACTGAACACAGTATTCAAGGTGTGGCCTCTCTAGTGATGAGAACAGGGACAGGTGTCCCTCATCCTGCTGGTCACACTGTTTCTGATACAAGCCAGGATGCCATTGGCCTTCTGGGGCACTTGGGCACACTGCTGTCTCATGCTCATTTGGCTGTCAACCAACACCCCCAGGGTTCCTCTGTCAGGCAGCTTTCCAGCCAGTGTTACCCAATCCTGTAGCACTGCACAGGGTTGTTGTGTCCCAAGAACAGGACTTGGCACTTGGCCTTTTTAAGCCTCAGCCCACTGGCCTCAGCCCATTGTTTCAGCCTGTTCCCTTTGCAGGACCTTCCTACCCTCAAGCAGATTGATGCTTCCTCCCATCTTAGTGTCATGTGCAAACTTACTAAGAGTGCATTTAATCCCCTTGTCCAGGTCATTGATAAAGATATTGACCAGGACTGGATCCAGAACTGAGACCTGGGGACACCACTTGTCACCAACCTCTAGCTGGATTTAACTCCATTTACCATGACTCTTTGGGCCTGGACATCCAGAGAGTTTTTTGGATATGCCTGTCCAGGCCAGTGGAAACCAATTTCTCAAACAGGATACTGTGAGCAGCAGATTAAACCAGCAGATGGGCAGGTGTTTGAAACAGGTATCTTCACATGACAGATCATTGAAGTGACAAATCTTTTTTTTTTTTTTATAAGTTGTTGCAAATGCCAAACATTAATATGGGCTGAGGAAGCAACCGGCCAAATTAATGGAAGATAACTGTGAAATACAAAGATATTTGTATTTCGTACAAATAACCTGCTAAGGTTTCCTTGTACAGTGAAAAGTTGCATGATGGGAGAGAATACTGGGGAAGTGTCACTGTGTGTTTGTCCAATTTTACCCTTTCTAGGTGCCTGCAATTGAGTATTGTTGAAAACAAGATACTGATATATGAACACTTCTGACGGCACTTAGTTCACTAGCTTTTTGCTACTGTGCCTGGGGAAAGTGCACTCAGGTTTTGGCTTGCAGTGTAAATTTACTACTGGAAGCATATTTTGATGCACACTGTCACTTAGGTCTATGCATTCAGTTACTCTCACGATTTGATTCTATGTGTGTAGTTTCAATGCAACTTCCATGAAATAATGAAAAAATGGATGAACAAGTTATATGGTACCAGGACTGTACTTACGCATTTTGTTTTCTTGTTGTGCTTTCTTATTTCATTGTAAATGTTAGGTTTAATTTTGGTTTTCTTTATGTGATAAACACGTTAGATTGGAGGATAGTAATATTTTTTAACTGAGGGATGAGTAACATCTAAGCCTCCGATACTGGGGGGGGAAAAAAAAGAAAAGGGCAGAAATATTTAATGTCTTTGCAGTCTTTCTGAACACAAAAGGTAAAAGTCAAATGTAATATCTAATGGTAGACTGGTAAACAGGTTTATTGCCTCAAGTGTTCCACTCATTTTATTTTGCTGTGTAATGATTCTGAAAGTTCTCAGAAGGACCAATACATACAGCATTTTCTAGTACCACTTAGAATGTACATGTATATTTGTTGCTATTTATTTACCTAGTCCTACGTCTGTTTATTCTTCTTTTAGCTTTTTAATTTGCAATTCAACTTCTTTAGCTTTGAGAGCCATTGAATATTTCACCGTGCCTTAAATGATTCGGTATTTTTAGACAAAATGAAAGCACAGTGTGCTATAGGTATAGCCTATATATTATTCTCTTTTCTCCAAGTTAGTCTCATGACATTGTTAATGCTCGTCACTGCATTTATAGAGCCAATGTTCTCATTTAGCCTTCCTAGCCTGTGTTTAAGTGGGAGTTGCTGCTTGTTGTTCTGTGGGTTGGCTGACAAAAGCCAAATCTGTCACACGTGCTACGGTTTGTGTATCAGAAAATTTACTTTCCAAATTCTAATTATTCCCAAAGTATCTTACTTCACACAAAGCACAGATAACAGAGTCAGCAAATTTGTCCCAGTTTTATCATTGTTCTGCAAATTAGGGTTTGTATCCTACCATTATATAAAGTGAGGATGGTAGAAATTCAAATGTAGTAGAACCTATTGATTTGCAACCTCTGATGTGGTTTTTTTCCACTTAATTCTTCCAATCAAAATGCTGGAAATGTATGCTATTCAAACAATCATTGCTGAATTTCACTTCTGTAGTTGAATCAGTTGTTGTCTAGGGACATAGGATGATGTGATGTGAAACTAACAATGTTGTCTCTGCAGGTGTCATTAAAAACCAGAAGTATTTTATTTCAGATGTTGAAGCTATGAATTTGGGATGTTAATCTGATATGATGGTAGTTAATCAGACATTGTCTTTATGTTTGCTGTGGGAGAAGAATGGACCATCAGTCATTGAAACTGTGGCTGAATAAGTGAAAGCATTCAGTTTATAATCCACTCAGACCTGGATGCATGTATGTTCTTAAAACACACATGTACATACCTGTGTGAAAACATGCATTTGGTTTGCAATCACCCCTCTTCCCATGCTCCCTTCTGTGGAGAGCCTTTGTGACAACCTGTTCCAGTCCCAGTTGCCAGTATGAGGTATTTTCAAATTGAAGCACCAGGATCTCCCTGGATAAGAATTTGTAGTTCAGGTCAGCTATTGCTCTGTTAAATCTTTTATAACAAATCCAGCTGTCACCTGAGTGAGCAGATTTTTGAATGACCTGCTAAAATAGGAATTGGAATTGTGTTTCAGCAACTTGTCCTTTCATTGCTTAGAATTGTGGAGGAGCCCCTCTTGAGATTAGAGAAGTATTTTAAATTTAAATTAATATTCAAAATATTTAGCTTATAGAGTGACTTACACAGAAAAGGAAGAGCACTGAATGCTGTAAATTAAATGTTTAGCAACATTTTTTGCATTGTAAAATGGCTTAAGAAACTGTTTATTTAGTCCCTTAGGATGAAGGTATTTTACATTTCTAGATTTCTGACAAATGCAAATATTAATGTGATTTAACTTATAATAGCATTGATTCACAGCTTTAGTTGTTTGGCTTGTGCATAGTAACACTGATTTATATGTCTTTTTTATTTCTGCAGGACTATTTAACCATTCACAAGTATGGCAATGCAGCCAGAAATGATCTCTGGAACACGTTGTCAAAGGTAAAATGCTTGAATCTATTGCACTTGGGGAGAAGTAGGAATTTGCTGCTTGTTCTTTGTAAGGTTAGGAGTGAATAGTGCATATTGAGATCTTCAAACCCCAGAGTAAATATAAAAATTGATGTGAAGCAATTCCATTTGAGTTAACCTAGTGGCAACATTAAAATATGTTTTTTGCAGCATTTTTATTCTTTGTTATGGTAGGATTCATTTCCTTGCTGGTGCTATGTCACTGACGTGCAGTAAAAGATACTGCATGGAATCTGCTATCATTGACTTTAGTGGCAGCATGCTGGGACCCATAAGCTGGAAAGCTGATGAAAGTGCTGAGGTTTGGCATTTACATCAGATGTGTTTGTGATTTTGTATGGAATTATGAGTTTTTGAAGGACAAAACTATTAAAGCTTTAAACTTTGATGCGAACAGCTAAGTATTTACTGTAACATTTGTCACGCTGTAGAGACTTACAGTTGCTATGTCTGTGCTCCCTTTGGTTGCTATGCCCAAGCTCAGCCTGAGTTTCTAGAGCCAGGTATAGGGATCTGTTACGGGAGAGATTAGTTTTCATAAAATGAGCCAAATGTGCCTGAATTTCTTGCCTACAGAGCTAGTTTGGGCACTCCAGATTAAGGACAGAGTACAAGGCAATGTAAAGTACGGTCAGGGAGTTTGCACACAAGTACCAATTCAAACCATGTGTAAACATGGCAATTTAGTTGTAACTATTAACATCAAAGCTGGGATTCAGCTGTGGGTTAAGACATCCGTATTTATCTAAAAAAGCAGTTATACACATACAAGCTAGATGTCCAAGCTCCACTTGTTGTTAGTGAGGGCTGGATTCAGTTGCCTCTTCATAGACATCTAATGATGATTATCTTAGTTTATTCTGTCTGGTTTTAGCTGCCACATGAGATATGCATGTTTGCTGTAGATCCTTCAGTTCTGCAAGGATATGTTGAATATTTTAAGACATCTCAATAGACGCTTACTGAGTAGGAACAACTAGAGTCCCAGAAATCTGGTCAACATAGTTAGTGGAGCATAAAGAGCAATTCAATTGTCTAGCTACTACATGATTATTTTAAAATGAGCCCAAGCCACTGACTGTTGGCTAGAGACTTGAGATAGTTGTTCAAATATGGGCAACTTGGGTCAGATTAGGTGCAGTAGGATGTTCAAAGCATTGAGGTGGGTTTCATTGATTTTATACAAGATCTGGGGGATCTGTATCCTTCTGGAGTGGCAGGTCAAGGCTAAGTGGTTTTAGCCACCTGTATGTGCTCAACTGAACAGAGTCCTATGTCTGTAATGACAGTTACATCACATAATTGAGATATGTAACATACAATCAGGCTCTTAAATCTATGTCTAAATCAGAAGTTGAATGCCACTGCAAAATTCTATCTTATTTCTCACCTGTTCTCTTCCTCTGTTAAAGTCTTTGAGACAGTTCTGGGCAATAGGATGCCAGAGAGATGAGCACAATCTTGAAAGAATGGCAGAATCCAAAGCTAGTAAAATAGTCTATAACCACGACAGCTATAGCGTATGGTCAAATCTACTGTTAAAGCTAATAATTCCTTTTGCCTCACCTATAAGCACATTTGTTACCAGCTGCTTTGTTCCCAATGCGTTGCAATTGCAGCCTCAGTTCTGAAGACTTCTTGTTGAGTTCTGCTTGTACATCACAGGTTGTTCAGTCTGTGATCTAGGAATCTTTGGCAGCTACAGACCTTTCCATCAAAGAAGAACAAATTTTCCTCATATCCAGTCTCTTCTCCCATGATGCTACAGTATCTCTTTTGTTTGTTTGTTTCAGATGAAATTCCAGTTGTAAAACAGTGTTTTTATGGACATATAGTATCAATTATGAACACATTAGCACTCTGTGTGTTGCGACAAGTGCAGTTTATGAAGAAGTTTGGACTACCTTTGTATATATGCCTCACTTAGGACATGAGGGACAGTATTTTCAAATAAATAGTCATTTGATTTTCAGAACAGAGAAGTGCTGTACTTTTAGAAATCAGGCCCTTTAAATGTACCTTATTGTAGGCATCCTAGATCACCTGGCACTGTATCTTTTTTAACATTAGCTAGTCCAGAATATCTTTTGGAAACAGCTGCTCAGTATTGTCATGGCTCTTATTAAAACCCTGTAAAGCAGATTATTTCTTCTGTTACAGCAAAAGTGCCTGAATGATGTGGGAAATGTGACTTTCTGACTGTCACTCTCCTCCCTGGCATGATTGCTCAGTATTTATTTTTAAGATATGCAGAGACTGTTGGTTAACCTATATGTGGACTGGATGGGAATGTGCGTGTTTGTCATTTAAACTTCTAAAACTAATTATGGTCTCTGGGGGAAAAAAAAGTTTTATATCCTGGATGATGGTGTTGCTTCATCATATTGAAACTTCTGTTTTTCTCTTGAAGGCTTTAAAAAGGGTTGGAAAATCTGTAAATATCCAAGAAGTAATGGATCAATGGACACTACAGATGGGTTATCCTGTTATCACTATCTTGGGAAATGAAACTACGGACAATGTTGTAGTTATCTCCCAAGAGCGTTTTGTTTATGATAGTGATGCTAAGCCCAAGGATCCAGCCCTTGGAGACAACAGGTACTTATATTTCTCAATATCTTTACAGGAGGCTGTAGTTGTTTAAGTGCTTCGTGTGTGTATATTTATGAAGATGGCTGTTCAGACATCTCTGAGCTTTGCTTGTTATCAATAGCATGTGGTGGCTTTTCCATTTGAACTGCAGTAGAGATGAGGTTAGTTAAAAGGATTGAAAAAAAATTGTTAGAGTAATAGAACAACAAGGTAAAGCTTTTAATGTACCAGTTTGCATCCTGACAGTTCTCTTTGTGGCTACGTCTTACATCACACATCTGTTTCCTCTCCTTCTCTTTTCATTTTGTCCCAGTGCATGAAGTAATTTGAAACATGGTTGGAAGGTCTGGTACTTATTTTTAAGTAATTCTTTGGAGTGGACCTCTCCATGCTCATACACGTACTAGGCAGAAGTAACCATGTGTTAAGTGCATATCTCACTTGACTTAGGAAGCAAAGAGCTGAACTGGACCACTGTACAAGGCAGGAGGTTCCAGCTGTTCCAAGTTTGAAGTCAGCTGAACTGGTCCTATGGGGACTGTTACACTGGCTGAAATCAGGAAGCACTTAGATATCTGCCCCTACCCTTTTTCCACTTATCTTTCTTTCCTGCTCTCAATTGACTCCACACAATTCCTTCAGCCCAGAGACAAACTGGCATTCCTGGCTAGTGCTGGGTAATTCTCATCTTATTTTCCAAAGCACTTTTGGCATCGTATTTTAAGGCCAAGCATATAGAACTTATGCTAGAAAATTACAATTTAGCCTTAGAAGTTTCTGTGTTAGAAATTTCACCTCTTCATGCTCAGTGGGAAAGGAGGCATCCTCTCAATGAGTACTCTGTGCTTATCCAGTAGATTTAAATCATTAAAAGGAAAAATTTAATACCAGATTTTGAACTTGTAGAATATTACTGTTAGAAGAGGCATAAAAATATATTCACCTATATTGGGAATTGTTTAGAAGTTAGTTATCCTTTTTTAGAACATGAATATTATGAAACTCGAACATGACACGGAGTAAATTATTGTTTTTCTGACAGCAGTGAAACAGCCCAGCAGGTTATTAAACGTCTGTTTAAGTTCTGGGCTGAAATTAATTCCTTTGTCATAAATAGATAAAGCAAGTGAATGTGGACTGTTGGAAATGTTCATGATTCACAGTTTACTGCAGCGTGAGAGTGAATCTCCCGTATTCACTTGAAGATTTTTTTTGTGTGAGTGTGAGTACACATAATGTAATATGAATGGATTTTTCTATTCAGAAAAAAAGAGATTATTAGGTTTTTTTATTGATTAAAAAGGAGATGTTAAGCCTTTTAAGTATTGTGGAGACTTTCTTAAATATATTTGCTAGGTACTCAGTATTGATAGTAATTACTACTCTAATTAATGAGTAAATACTACTGTGTGCATAAATGTTTTGTAATGTGCAACATTATGGGGAGAATTCGACTTAGTTTTATTTTCATGTGACATTACTTTTCCATGTATCGCAAGATACAGTTTGAATTCTGAATTAGTGTTCTGCAGCAATAGGGTAAGTTACACTGAATTTCTTAGGAGATTTTGTCTACATATTTCATAACAATTGTAATGTCTGAACATGAAAAGTAAGATTTAGTGCTATAGGGAGCACTGAAAAATATATTAGCATAGGCCCTGCCAGGAATTTACTGTCCTTATAGGATATTATATGTATCTCCTATGACAAGTCTCTTTTCCATTCTTTTAGCCCTTTGGATTTGTTTTTCTCTCTGCTTCCATGTCCTTTTAACTACAAATAGGAAGTGTTTAAAGTGTTACAACAGTGACCATGTGATTCGTTGGTGCACTGTCTGGGGGCACATGTGGCTTGGTATGCACAGTGGCGCTGTGTCATTAAGTGTCCTTTCATACCATCAAATTAAGTAGAAAAACAAGATTGGCATAATGAAAATGAATTTACTCATTCTGTCAGCAATGACCTGGATCTTTTTCAAGGATTTTTGTGAGTTTTTTCCACTGGAAAAGTCACTGTTGCTTCAGTCATTGTAAAAGCAGTAGACAAGGAAAATCACATTAATGTGATCTCATTTGGTAATTCATGATACATTACTCCTTGTTGGTTTTTAACATTGCAGGAGCTGAAGTTTGCATGACATGATACAAAGAGGCTCATTTTTTCTAGAAGTACACAAAGCAGGGTGATAACTGGAATGGAAAAAGCACATTGATGGGTGTTAAGCACTATTGTGAAATGCAGTGTTCTGGCTAATTTTGCAGGTGGTTTTGGTGAGGAGATTGTCAGGGTTCAGTGGAGCCTGACAGCACAGGTTGATGTTGTGGGAGACACAAAAGTGTGTATATATATATATATGTATATATGTGTATATATGTGTATATATACATATATATCTATATGTACACACACACACACATACATTACGTCAGCCTGCGGACTTTGGGGGTGTTACATATCAGTGGCCTAATTCACAGTCCAATAAAGTTAATGCTTACCTCCCCTGCATGACCCATGAATTAGGGGCTGGGACGCCTGGCTCTCTGTGGAACCATAATAGACACTGTAAATAACGGG
Source organism: Coccyzus lansbergi (assembly GCA_033558105.1). Classification (NCBI taxonomy): domain Eukaryota; kingdom Metazoa; phylum Chordata; class Aves; order Cuculiformes; family Coccyzidae; genus Coccyzus; species Coccyzus lansbergi. Next base: position 3,121,454 of record JAUMJK010000290.1, on the reverse strand, counting down.
GAGCAAATAGTATTTATGCCACATTTGAGGCCCTGCTCTTGCAGAGCGGGCTACATTGGTTTCCTTAGGCTGGTTTATCTACAGATTAATCATGATGATCATTTTCAACACCATAAATAGTAGAGATGCACAAAACAGAAAAAATGTACTGGTCCAGGCCTCTCCAGGAGTTTATCATCCAAACAGACAGCACGATATGCACTGAAAGACTCTGGGGAAGGTTCTTAAAGCATCCATCTGCCACTTAGTCTTTGGCTATCCAGACGTGGGACTGTAGATTGGCATGGCACAGCAATGAGCGTCAGTTCTATTGCCTTCAAGGTGATGAGGAGTTTAAACTTCTGGTTCAGACTCTCTCTAGGCAAATTTAACTTTACCTTCCTTCAGAAAGAGTCACTTCAGAGTAGGTCTTTCAGATCTATATGCTGTATAAGAAATTCAATTAGGGAGGCAACTGAATATTTCAGGACCATTCTAGTTTTCTAAAATGTCTGTGCTTTTCTTTATGCTGTGTATTTATGCAGCAATTACCTTAAAAATGAAACGTGAGGCAGTGTATTTATTTTTTCTCTGAAATCATGTAGAGTAATATACAAGCAGTAAGCAGGTTTTTCTAAGTGATAAATGGTGAAAGTGAAAAGTGTTGATACCTTTGACAGTGGTTAACTCCTAGTTCTACTTAGTCCATTACTTTTAACTTTCTCTAATGTTACTGCAGGAGAGAATGATTGCATATAGTTGGTTTTCCCACCTCATGTACACTTGGACTACTTGTCTCTCTATAACTGCAGAAAAAATGTGTTTCAAGGGCCATACATATATCAACTGTGATTTATTTGTGCGTGTAGAATTGGCTGTATGGCATGCTAGGCTCTAACATTTGGCCTGATATTACAGAAAGTATACAATTTCACTTCTTCACAAACTGAGCATAGATTTTACTTGACACTTATGCCTTTACATGATCCATACTTCTCATTTTATGAGAGAATAAAACTAACACTGACAGACACCTTTTCTAGGAATGCCATTCCTCAGAAGGGCCAAAATCACCATGCTTTGACTTGAATGTCAAAGACTGTGGTTGGTACAGTGTTTCAATGGCAATTTCAGCTTATTAAGGCAAAAGTTTTAAAGTCGTGTAATAACTGTATAATTCATATTCTTCCCTCAAATAAAAATCCTTTAGTTATGTGTAGGTTCAGTTCTGGACTCCTGTATACCCCTGTCAGAATAGATAATGCCCTTACATTATAAGGCTAGAGGGGAGGAGATGATATTCCATCTGGCAGGGTTCAGTGGCTTTCCCAGCTGACAGAGAAAGTGATGATTTTAAGGCATCAGTCTCATCCATCATAGCAAGAATGGCTCACAGATATGACAAGAAATCTTATGAAAAATAATCTGTGGTGTAGACAATAAGCTAATCAGTTTTGATGAAATCCATAAACCTTTTGTATACTGTGTTGAAGAGCAGACTAAAGATTCCTGGTTGTGGGTGTAAGTTTTGTCCTTTAAAAATAGAGTTTCTCTCTTCAACGGAGGAGAAATAACCTTTCCAATGTTATCAAAATAATTAAGTTCATGTTGCTGCGGTAATATTCACTTGTACAGTGTTCTTATCATGCACAGTTTCTGTAGCTAATCTTTGCTTCTTCATGATAATATCCTAAAGGGAAATGTCTTTCTAGGTGTTGAACACAGCTAGCTGTAAGGAAAGAGGAAAAAGGGAGAGGTACAAATCAGGATTCAGACAGGGTATTCATATGTGCTATAGAGCGGTAATCCTTTGTGCCTTTGTCCATGTGGTTGGACTAGGGAAAAATTCAATCAAATGGTGTGAGCCAGGGACATGACCAGGAAAACTAGATCTGCACGGACTCACAGGTCTAACGACATGTAGTAATTACGGCAACTGAAAGGCTTTACAATGGGCAACAGAGTTGCTCAGCAGTCACTTCGCTCCAAGATGAATGATTAACTGCGGAATTTATTTCCCTTTGAGTCTCTTCTGAATTCCCTACAAAGAGCTCAGCTATTCAGGCTTTGTAGAAAAAAAGACTGTGCTTGTCACTTTACTGATAATTATTTGAATAGCAAAAGCATAGCTGTATTTGGATATTGCCATGTGTATTCTTACTTATTTGTATGGCATTATCACTTGAGCAGCGACGGGGAACTTATTCTGTCCACTTATCAGCTGAGGGGCTGGTGAAACACAAACAAAAATGTTAGGAGCACAAGGGGAATGCTGATAAGTATCTTTGAGATCTTCTTAGAGCAATTGTGGAATAATGTAGCATATGTAGTATTAATTATGTGATAAAAAGGGACCATAAGATGAAAAAATATTGTTCCATAAGCTAGAGGAAAAGGGCTAACAAGATATAAATAGAAAAATAAGTACACAGTTACCTCTGTCTCTCTGGGAAATATTCTCTAATCTTTCATTTTCTCATGTCCTTTAAGTGTAATGCCTTGTTATGCCTTTCATCTTTGCTACACTTGAAAGATTACACTGAAAGCAACATTTCTACTAGAAACAACTTTTGTATTACTACCTAGGGAGTAGATGTGGTACCCTAGTTCATCTTGAATGGCCTGAGCGCCTCTGTATCAGCCATAACAGCAAAGGGAACGAGCTCCAGAAGAGGATCTGTCCTGGTTTTGGCTGGGATAGAGTTAATTGACTTCCTAAAAGCTATTGTAATGCTGTGGCTTGGATCTAATATGAGAATAATGTTGATAACACACTGAAGTTTTAGTTGTTGCTAAGCAGTGCTTATACTAAGTCAAGGACTTTTACGTTTTTCATGCCCTGACAGTGAAAAAGCTTGAGGTGCACAAAAAACTGTTCTGAGCACAACCAGAACAGCTGACCTAAACTGGCTAGGTGGTTATTCTGCACCATATGGGATCGTGGTTAATATATAAAGTGTGGGTAGTTGGCTGATCAGGCACAGAGGCTCCGGGATAGGCCTGGAATCAATCAATGGGTAGTGAGCAATTGTATTGTACATTACTTTTTCCTTTTTATTCTTTCATCATCATCATCATTACTACTTTTTTTTTTTCCTTTTCAGTCCTATTAAACCATTTTTATCTCTACTGATGATCCTTTTCCTTGTTCCACTGGAAGAGGGAGGGTGAGCAAAATGCTGTGAGGTGTTTAGCTGTCTGCAGGGTTAAATCATGACATAGACACAGAGAAAATGTCAGGAATGAGATTTTAAAAAACAAGAATCCTTAGTGGAGCACAGAACTGGATGTGAACACAGTCAGATATTAATTTAACCAGGTTTTCTACTGGCCAAGCAGGGACTTGAAAATACTTGGTTTTTGCAGAAGAGTGAGGAAGTGTGGAGAGCTCCTTTTCACATGTACACTGCTGTATAGTAGAGGACAACTCTATGATACCAATAGACTTTATCATTCATTGTGCATAAGGACAGCCCTTAACCCCAGCAGCCTGAGAGAGGACAATGCTGTGCAGAGAGCTGCTCCTCTAAACAAGCAGGCAGAAATGCTGCTTCTGTGAGTGACCTGGAGAAAGCCTGGGGCCCATGTGGGAGAAATGCCTTTACTGTTGGATGCTGTATCCCAGCCCAGTACTTGAGCTGCGCACTAGCTACAGCAATTTTTTTTTTTTTTTTTTTTTTTTTTTTTTTTTGCTGTAGAAGCCACTGGAGGGTATCCAGTTTTTTCTCTTGCCTTTTTATTTTTTTATAGGCTCTTCTGATTGTTGCATTATTATTAAAACAGAATAGGAAATGGTCTTAAAATTTGTTCCTGCAAAAATCCATGCTGATGTCTCTTCAGCATAATTTTGCCACTAGAAGAGAGCTCAGAGATACCATTGTAATTTAACGCCTTATTTCTAAAACCATTTCATAGCTTCTGTTTGTGAGAAATGCTTTTCACTAGGCAAATGTCCAGGAAGCTCCGATGTACAAGTTTCAGTGTTAAAATTTGCACAATGCTAAACTATTGTGGCGGGAGCAAGATGAACCTCACGACAAATCAATATGACTTCAGATGAAGTACTTTATTATGGGTTAACTCACTGCTTATATAGACCGAGCAGGCCAGACATGAGGTAAACATTGATTGGTCACTTCTGCCTTAGTAACAAGTTTTCCTTGGCTACCGCCCAACCCACATAACTTTGTTGCTAGGTTGCAAATCCTTTCCCCCCAACTTCAAGTTTCTTCATTAGCATAACACAACACAGTATCAGTCTTTGTGACTTTACCAGCTCCATCCTGCCAGGGCGCTTGAAGAACTCATTGTATTATGTTTACCAACCCTGAACAAGATAGAATTGGTATATTGTGTCATTGCTTCCTGAGCAGTGGCAGCACTAGTATCCTGATAGAAGTTAGGTTGAAAGGAGGTTGTAGAGAGGAGCGAGCTGGCCTCTTCTCCCAAGTGACAGGGGACAGGACAAGAGGGAATGGCCTCAAGCTCCGCCAGGGGAGATTTAATCTAGAGATTAGGAGGAAGTTTTTCACACAGAGGGTGATTGGGCATTGGAATAGGCTGCCCAGGTAGGTGGTTGATTCACCTTCCCTGGAGGTGTTTAAGGCACGGGTGGATGAGGTCCTGATGGACATGGTTTAGTGTTTGATAGGAATGGTTGGACTCAGTGATCCGATGGGTCTTTTCCAACCTGGCTGTTCCATGATTCTATGATGGAGAAAGCTGCCGCTGTATTTTTTTATCACTTCAGTCTGAGTCACTTTCCTCATCTTATTTGCTAATACTAACTCTCAGGAATTGCTAGATACTGAAACTAGTTAATTAACTCACGTTAATTAAATCAATTTCATGTTGAGGGAAAGAGTGTGTACTTGAGGGCAGCACTGTTAGAATTCAGAGTGAGGTGGAGGGATGAAGAGGGGAATCAGTAGCTGTCATGGTAAGGATCTGACTAACATACAAGGTAGGGGAAAGGGAATGCTGTGTAGCAGGTTGCAGATGTGAGTGGAGGCTGGGAGCATTAAAGTTGTGTAGCTGGAAAAAATGTGGAGAACCAGAGAAATGGAGAAGGTAGTTAAGATAGGAACTTCAATGAAGCGTGGAGTTAACTGGGGAAAGCCCAAACAGCATTTGGCAGAAACGGGGATAGTGAGAGGGATGAAGGTGGATAAATGTCATATTTTGTTGGCTTTGTAAAAATCAGAAGTGTGAATTCCCCGTTGTAGATCAGAGGGTGAAACTGCTAACGTGCTTCCTTTTCTGCTTCTTTTCCATTTTACTCTCTTAAGTTGCTGATAATAGATTTCTTTTTCCTTTTCTCTGTCTGTAAGCCTTCATGCTCAGTAGTAGAATCTCAGATTTTATGGACAAGATACTTTGGTGGAGGACTCTTGGGGAAGTTTATTGAGGAAACAAACTACCACGTGAATTATATTTTAATCTTGCTTAAACTCACAGTATTCCAAGGAAAAATCAGAACTGAACATTGGAATACATTGAAAAATACTTGTCACTGTCTCCGACAACATACTGGAGGATTGTAGACATAGCTAAAATGCTACTCTTACTCCTTCTAGGGAGATCTCTCCTTAGCTGATAGCACATCTTTCCATCCTTTTCAGAGAAGTCTCAGTTTTACACTCTGTAGTCAAAGGAATATGGTCATGGGAAAAGGACAACATAGAGAGTAGGTTTGCGTGATCAACACCGTATGTGCGGTTATGCAAGAACGTTTTGCACATGGTGCAAAATGAAAGAGGGAGATTAAGGGCCTTTATTGGAGAGTAAAGAGGCAGCTCTTAGAATAGACACTTAACACAGCTTAAACGCAGCTTTATTCTATCCATCTATGACTCAGCACCCAAAATTGCTTGTCACTTTTGAAAGCAAAGCCTTTTGTGTTTTAGTGTAAAAAGGTAATGTTAGGCAGGGAGGAGAAACCATATACTGACAAAAAAATGCTAGTATTTGTTCTTTGCCCACAATATTTTTCTGAATTTAGTAAGGTACTCTGCTAGCACTGGCACTGATATGAGTCAATTTTAGAGAGCCCTGTAATATTTATAACCACTTGATATATAATTAATATTGGTATGAAATGTTAAGCTAAAATGACAGAGAACTTTGTAGAAGGTTTAGTAATCAAACAATTATAATCAGATAATTTTATAATTTTATCAGACAATGCAATTTTTCTTTCTTTTCAGTTTGGTTAATTTAATTAAAAATAACTTGAGCCCTGAAGCATGTTAATTTTTTTCCTATATCAACTTTCTTATTACTAAAAATTATTCCATAGATTCTTGTAAAATCCAGGAAGAATTAGGACTATGACAGAGCACAGAAAAAAACCACAAAATCCACATTCAGAATACATTGCTCTCAAATAATATTAATAAATTATTAAAAATATATATTATAAATATTTTCCCTCCATATCTTTGAATTTAGAACCTTTTACAGAAAATCCCAATCCGTGATCTGTAAACAGTTGCTCTGAGAAGCAACCACCAACCCTTATTTTACAATGTAAGACTATGATTGCCTTTTTAAATGAGTTTCTAAATGAAAGCATACGTAGCAGATAAATTTATAAAAAAGCTCTATTGAGGCAGAACTGCAAATAAAGAGGATTACCGTTAGAAGCAAGTCATCTCAGAAGTACTAGCATCTTTAAAGACTAGAATGTAAGCTTCCTAGTCACCCTCTCATGCAATTCTAAATATTTCTCTGAACTTTGAAGATTATCTATAGTTTCCTCCATGTATTCTGCTAAGTATAATTTGTATGCAAAATTATAATAGGTGCAAAATTCCAAATACTTTCCAGATCTCCAAGACGTGTTTCCCTCTGAAATATGTATTTGTTGGATCCAACTATACATCTGATCAGGGCCTTTGAAAACCTCAGACAAAGTAGATAAATCTTAGTACTTAAAAGGCAAGACTGCTCTACTTATTGACTTCTGCTCATCTATGAGGCATCTATTAAAGTTCACTTCTATTAAAAACTTGCAATAGTCTTAAAAAACTGACACCTCAGGTGCGGGACTCATTCAGATCCATCAGATGGTCAAACCATTCCCTGCCTGGTAGCACCTGTCAAGAGCTGACCCCACTGAGTAGTTTTGGTCAGTAGATAACTGACTAGAAAGTTGAATTCCTCCATAGGTGAGACAATAGTGAAAAAGGAGAAGCCGATACAAAAAGCTCAGTTAGGTTTTGACACTGTAGGGTATAGGTGGTAACACAAAGAATGTTAATTTCTGAGTAATATTTGTCTCAGCTGCAGTTTTCATGTTACATTGCAGTCTGACTCCACCATATTTGGAATTTGCAGTCTGTATTGCAGTCAGTTACAACCCCCTAAAGACTATACTGGAACACTGTCTTTAATTCAGAGTCCACCAAATTCCAAACTTTTACTATGCTTTTTTTAATAGAGCTGAAAATGCCTCTACCCAGCATATTCTAGGATTATCTTGGAGTGAATGCTTCCACAATCTTTTTCTTGCATTAATAAGTGCCCCCCCCCCCTTTTTTTTTTCGCTTTAGCTTACTTTTTTCTTGTTGGCCTTTCTGTTAATTTTGTGTGAGGGCAGAACACCTATAACACCAGGATCCCAACCTCAGGCCAATGAATATGCTCCATGCTGTGCTTGTTTGGTCTGGGTTACATAAATCTGTTCACTTTTCATCTTGGATTTGTCTTTGATACAAAATTAGTGCTATTTTCCCATCCTGACTGCCATCTTCCATGCTGACAGGGTACAAGGAATCCCTTGACACCCTGGCACAGTGTAGGAGGTGTAATACTTGTAAGAGTGGGAATGACATCTTCTGTTGTGTTGTGCCTCTGGGCACAGCCTACAGTTACTTTACTGGCACATATTAAATCTAATGAAATCTCTATGTTCTTCAGTCTTCTGAGAATATTCACAACGTGAATATATTGTCAACTCCTTATCTATTAAACAGAACTAACACTGTAGAATCACACTTAATAAAACTATGTTATTTCCTGTGATAATCACATGAGCTTCCACTGGAACCTGAAATTCTCTTTACTGGAAGAGATTCTATACTGTATAATAATCTGGGAAAATCTCCATAATGCTTTCAGATCACTTTCCCAATATGATCTCTCTTGAAAATGTGGCTTACAAAACTTTACCTTGGTACTTGCTTCATGTATAATCTCTTTCTGTTGTAGAAAGCTCTGCAGCTGTTGTGCTGTTCAATAACTTTCACTTGTTTCCCACTTACCACCTTGCATTTACTTGGCCTCTCAGACTAGGAATAAATGCTTCCAGCTATCATGGTAACAAAGCTTGTATTTTCATAGATTAGTTGAATATAGTTCCATGTTTTTTTGTTTACAATTTTTCTTTGAGCTTCCAACTATGGTAATATTTGAAATTCACTCAAAGCAAAGGCTGTATTTTGCCCTTGCTAACAGAAATTGCAGTTGTTTTGGCAGGGAGAAGAAATGAGATATCTCTACTCTCTTCCTGCTATACTGAGTTAATGCCCCGAATTCACACTATCCTATAGTTAATTCAAACTATAAACTTCCTCATCCCTTTATTTTACAATAGGCTTTAAAGTTATTAGTCAGAAACTTTTGCAGTTGTGCAGCTAAATGCTTCTTTTACCGTTAGATATTTGTATATGTCTGTGCAGATCAGCCAAGTATGCAACTTAAGTAAAAATACAAATCTTAAGTTCTTAGATTTCATTTCATTCTGTAAGACATGTTTGCTTTCCGAAAGGTCACATTTTCTAATTACTTTGCTTTTATGTTCTTTTGTCTCTGGAATCCCAGCAACGTGAATTCATGCTCATAGCAAGGTATTCCCTTGATAAGAAATGCCCCCGCCAGCATTCTAACATAATTAAGGATCACTGATGGCAAGGGCCACAGCAGGAAGTTGTCTTCTCAAACTCAGCACTGCTCCCACAAGAATATATCTCTGGTACATAAAATTTTAGCGTTGTCTATTTGGAGAGCTGAGAATGGGAAACTCCAAGGAGTCCTTGATCCCTCTTTCTCACCTTCAACAACTCTGGATGTCCCAGACTTTAGTAAGGAGACCAAGTTGGCATTTTGGTTTTTAAGTTCTGGTGGTTAAGACAAGGAGCTACATGTCTTAAGCAGTCAGTTTTGCTTCTGGATTTTCTTTTTATTCTTTTTACTCTTAAATTATTTTTATACCTCACTTTATTGCTGTGTTAAATAGCTTTAATCATATCCTTCAGTGATATGAAGTCTCAGATTGTTATGTTCTCAAAATACTTTACAAAGACTAGTAAGTGTTACAGATGAGCAAGAAGTGGATCCCCATCCCACAGAAATTTTCAACATATCAAAACATTTCCCTGTACTGAATAAGGACAAAAATCTAAGCAAAAATTGAAGAAAAATGGCTTTAGAACATTCATTTCAATTTTGTAATTTCAGTACCTTACATTTAGGTTTCACTCATTTTAACTTCTCCCCTCAATTAACTTGTATTTCCAGCTGAAATTTATTTTGAATAAGAAAACTGGAAGTTTTTATTTAAACAGTAGTTATAAGATGTGTCAGCCATTCCTGTTTTAAGTACTGTATTTGAAATTCTCTGGTGAACCGTTCTCTTTCTTAAAGGCAGCTTGGTTTTTAAAATTTGCCTATTAAGTTAGAAATGAAAAGGTTTTCTTGGGAAACACAAAAATGTTTCCTTGACTAACTGTGAAAGCTAACGTTGTCAGCATTGAGTGGATGGAGAGGCCATTTAGTTCCTTGCAGAGGTGGCTGGTGCCATTGGAAGAGACCTCAGGTATCATACTTGACCTTGTGCTGCCATTATACAGCATCTGTAGGTGCTGTGCTATGTCTTACAGCCCATGGCAGCTAATTTGACACCGACTTGTACGGTTGAATTTAACCTGGAGAAACTGAGTCACAGAAGAGTGATGGTTGAGATTTCGCCAGTCTGGGTGATGAGTACGTGATTTCTAGTTTTCTTGCATGGACTCATTTAGACAACTCACAATTTCACTTCTCAGCCCACCAGGCTGTTTGAAGGTACATACTTTGGGTGTTCAGCTTTTCTGAAATTAGTTTTGTGGATGCTTTACAGTGAGAGGGATTAGGAAGAAAAGCAAGTGGCAGACAATTTGCCACATTTGACTTGATTGACTTAGTGTGATGCTGCTGAAAGTACAACCTCTGTATTCTCCTCTCTTCTTGTGTTCTGTGGTGTTTGCATATTTGAGGAAAGGGCTGTATCTCCTAAAGTCTCTTTCCATCCAATGATCTATTATTTAAGTTAATGATTGTCACTACACTTTAAAAGAATTATGCTTGTTATATCCTGCTAAAAGGCAGATCATTTAATTTTCTTTTGTGCATAGCATTTTAATTTTGTCCCTTCTTCTTTTGTTACATGGACTAAAAAATAGTAATTTTTTTCTAAAGTCTGTACACCTTTTTGGTCTTCTACATTGTTGTGGTTCTCCTTGGATTTGCTACCTATGTATATAATCAAAGACTATCAATAGTCATCTGCTATACCTAGATATCACAGAATCACAGAACAACCAGGTTGGAAGGGACCCATCGGATCTTCTAGTCCAACCATTATATCTATATAATATATATATATTATATTATTATATATTATTATATATTATTATATATTATTATATATTATTATAATATATTATTTTTATATTTATTTTATATTTATTTTATATTTATTTTATATATTATCATAATATATTATTATCATATATATTATTATATATTATTATATATTATTATTATAGATATTATATTATTATATTATATATAGATATATCTAGGTTCTTGTAATTTTATCTGTTCTGTATGCATTTTTGGTGGTCCATCTTCCTTATTAACAATTCCTAAAGAAAATAATCTGTACTTGGATAAAAGGGAGATAGTGGTTAAGATATATAAGAAAAAAATGGGAAATGAAATAGTTGAATTTCTGAGTGGACAGTGATTCTTGAGAAAACCGTTCTGAAGCTTTTCCTATTCAGTCATGTGATTAAGGGCATGGAAGAGAGAGGTGACAAAGTTTGCTAGTAATAGGAGGTTTGTGGGAGTAGTAAAAACAAATGTTAATTACCAAGATTGCAGAAATATTTCTCAGTGCTGGTTGGCATGGCAATAAAATGACTGATGAAGGTTAATGTTGATGATGAGGTGATACATGTGGGGGAAACAGTCCTAACTTAGATGCTCGGTGGTGGGTTCTGAAGAAAGTATTCTCTCTCAGGGAGGAGAACATGGAGTTTTGGTGGGTAATTTGCTGTAAACATCAGCTCAGTGATCAGATGCAGTCAGGCAAGTAGATAGAACAGTAGGAATTGGTAGGATAGGAGCATTAAAAAAAGTATACAGAGTGTAGAAGAGAAAAAAGTAGACATGCCTTCAAAGTACTGTGGGCAGACCTGTCTTTCTGACCTGGAAAAGATTATAATGGATAGAAAAAGTATAAAAGTGAACAATAAGAAGGATTAAGTATTGTTTCTCTGTAAAGAACAGCAGGGTAGCTTAGGAGTCTTTAACCCAGAGGTCTGCAAGAGCAGAAGGATATAGAGAGGCATGTGGAATTACATGAAGCAATCACATTGTTTGTATACTCTTTGTAATGCAGCCAAGGATAATAAGCTTCTGAATATTGAGCAGATATCTTCATTGTTCTGTGAGTAATGAGTAGGAATAGCTGAACCTTTGTTTAGTTTTGAATACAGGGGAGAAAGGAGAAATGTCACTGGAAGAATATGGTGTTCACTGCTGGCGGTGGGTGGAACATTCTGGTTACTGGGAAGATTAATCTTGAAAATACATGGGTTTACATTCAATAAAAATGTTCATTAATGTGAAAAAATGTTGAAGATGTGTGCAAAATGTGAAACTCCAGGAAACTAGCTTTCTCTTCTTTAATGACGTGAGATCTTTGTTTTGTCAGCAGAAGAAATAAATCACTGCCCTTTTTTGGCTTTGCATAGCTCTTTACAAAGAGGCCAACTAATTCTTTCATTGAAAATCCAGTGTTATTACAACATTATTGTTCATCAGAGGCAGACTTGTGAGGCATCATGTTTGCTTAATCCTTTATGGTCTTACAATTTGCCCATGAAGGGAACTCTGTTCTTGTTTTTTGGAAGTCAAGGGGTGAGGAAGTACGCATCACAAATGTGATCATATTCTGGGTGAGACAAAGTACACTAAAACTGGCTATGTAGTCATTATATAATGGGCAAGATGAAAAAAAATCTGTATTATCCAAGCAGAGCATAATCAGCAGGTTTCTAGTATTGCACATACCTTAGTAGATGCAAGATTGTTTGACTTTATAAAACAAATGCCTCTGATTATTCTTTAAGCTGAATGGAGTTTCTAACACACTTCCATGTTATGCATTGGTGCAGTGCTACTAAAAAACCACAAGCAAAACCTGCACCATTACTATCCCTTTAATTGAGCATGTATTCTAGTCAATGTAAATTGAACTATTTCACATTATCAGTTGCTTACATGTAAATTAACAATAGAAGGCTTGTCATAGAATCACAGAAAGATTTGAGTTGGAAGGGACCTTAAAGATCATCCAGTTCAAACCCCCCTGCCTTAGGCAAGGACACCTTCCACACACTTCCATCATCTTTCTCAAAGCCTCATCCAGCCTGGCCTGGAACACCTCCAGGGATGGGACATCACTGGACATCCTGTTCCAATACCTCACCACCCGCACAATAAAATATTTCTTCCTAATATATAATCTAAATCTCCTCTCTTTCAGCTTAAAACCAATACCCCTCATCCTATCACTGCACTCCCTGATAAAGAATCCCTCCTCATTTTTTTTCCTGTAGGCCCCCTTGTAAGTTCTGGAAGGCTGCTATAAGGTGTCCCCAGAGCCTCCTCTTCTCCAGGCTAAAGATATCCAACTGTCTCAGCCTATCCTATATTGGAGGTGCTCCAGCCCTCTGATAATCATTGTAACCCTTCTCCGGACTGTCTGCAATAGATCCTTTGTGTGCTGAGGACTCATACATACTGCCTTTCAACAAGAACCCCCTTCCCTACATCTCTAAAACGATTATAACTGAACAATGTTATGTTCAGCACAGTTTATATTTACCATGTCTGTTCCAATTTCAGATATCTCTCCACATCATCCTCAGAGGTGGTTTCTTAAATTCCTGAAATAGACCTTAGTTTCCCTACAATTAAGTGTTCTGCCTTTAGCTCCCTGTTAAGGTGATCAGGTTTGTATCCAGAGGGACATTATATGCAGATCCCTTTGAAGCTCAGCAGCATCTCAGGAAGATTGGACACAGGTTTTATTAGCTCCATTTCCCCCAGGGACTGAATGTGCTGCCTGAACAGACATCCAATTCCCACAGACACGTTCTTGAGGGTAGGAAGACCAAATGGGTTGTTTCAAGTCCTTCTGCCCTAGCTGCTGGACCCTCAAGGCTAGATTCTTATTTTTGCTGGAACTAGTTTGTCGCAGCAGGCAGCAGATGGCCAGGTGGAAAAGGATGGGTTTTTTTTTCCCCTCTTCAAATAAATACAGAGAGCATGCTGGTGGAGCTCCCAGTGTATAAAGAATAAATAAAAGATGTGCACTACTCCCACACAAGGCAGGGGGAAAGCAGGCAACTGAGCGACTTGTGGTTTTGGGTTTTTTATTTTAATATAGAAGAGTGCAACAGAAAAGTGCAAAACCACTTTGCTTCTTCCTAGTCACACCTGGAGAGCACAGCCCTTACAGGTCATTCAGAGGTGGTATGTGGGATAAGTCATTCTAACAAAAATTCTTGAAAAGTGAGTCAGATACATCTCCCACACATATATATGTGTTAAAGTTAGCCACATCTTCAACAGTGGTGGAAGTTTTATTGAGAATAAAAGGACTGGAAGGAGAAAGTAGATAGATAAACATACAGAGAGCAGAAGCAGTAAAGTGGGAAAAATGGTTTCCTGGAGATGTCTGTTAAAAGGAAATCTGTGTTTCATCTGGTAAACCAATCACCAAGAGGATGAGTTTTGGAATTTCTAGAGAGTACTGAAAACATCAGGAAGTCTGACATTTTGGGGAAATAAAAGTTAAATCTACCAGTACTAATCTTCCCGACTAAATCCACATGTTTTCTGAAGACTGATAGATGGTGTGACTCATGTTCCACAGCTAAATCACCTTTCAGAGAAGGATCTCTCCTTATTTTAATAGGATTTACCTTTGTTACAGATAACATAAAATAATAATATAGTGTTATATAAAATTCTTCTCTGTATATATATATTGGAATATATGGAATAACTTCATATGAAGTTCCTTCTCAAAATAGCGAGTGTCCATGCATATGTTCATGAACGAAGATTTGTGTATGTGTGTATATATGTGTCTAAGTCAGCTTCATAGGCAGCTCTTAGTATCTTTTATTTTGCAGTTTAATGTCTTCAGTAGGAATTGATCTCAAGAGTCATAAAAATACCGTGCAAATGCAGTTCTTTCATTTTATCCATGTACCAAAGTTCCTGTTCTTTCAAATAACGTACAAGCTTTGTGCTTAATTTTGCCTTATTTTTCTCTCTCAATTTGCTGGCTTCTTTTTCATTCTGGAGAACCGAGTATTTATAACTGGGTGTGTTTTTAAAGATGATACATTTCCTAAGAGGTTTTAGGACAGACTCTAAAACACTGATGGGTGTCTGGTAAGACAAGGTTTTTAAGAGGTGGTTTTTATTCTCTGGTGCATCACTTCTCAGCATCTCCTGACTGCCCTCACCTGTTGAAGCCAGAAGTTACTTCTGCTGTAGCAGGACATGTTTTCACCTTATTACTTCAGTTCACTGTCCAGAATATTAATTATGAAGATAACTCTGTGTGAAGACCCTAGACTGAGAACTGGAGAAACTAATGCACCAGCTGACATCCTTTTTTGCTGGCTGTGCTATGGAGGGTGGTAACATCAAGCACAAGAAGGGGGCAGATTGATAAAGGCAGTAGCATCTTCAAATGCCACAGCTTATTTATCCAAAAAGTGCCTGCTAGGCCATGTGCTCATGTAGAGTGTGTCTTTGTTGCATGAGCAGACCTAATGGTTTTCCCCGTGCATCATCATACCGACATTCAGATAACCTCAAATCACACGGGACCTTTTTTCATCTCCCATATGGCAGTAAATGCCATGTTTTATTTCTGGTGTCACTCATAGCTTTTTTCAACTATATTGTTTTCCAAATATCTCCGCTCTCAGCTGAAGCACTGTTGTATGTACAAGTGTTTCCCAGCATGTGCAGTTCTGTTCTGAGTGCTGCAAACCCTTGTGTGTGCTGGGGGCTCTCCAACGACGGGAGCTGAGTAGTGTGGAAGCAGAGCTGACAGGGTAGGGGTCCCTGCCTCCTCCAGTCCCCAAGTGAGGCCAGCAAGGCAATCCTTTCAAGGCAACCCTTGCAAGCCAGCATATATCGACTGCAGTTGTGGTACATTAGGGTGGTGTTAGTTCAGTGGGGTGGGCTTCTGGGTAAGTGGAAAGAAGCAAACCTAATTCCTTTTAGTATTATTGACCGCTTTTGCAGTGCTGTATACTAGCAGGAGAGAACTTTATGCAGATGTAAAAAACTGACCATGGTCATCCTTGCATTGTTTTAATGCAGTCTAAAAAGTTATACTTAGTTGTTACCTAAGTGGTAGCATACAGTGATATCTAAGTTGGGACCATGGTCCTGTTATGCTGCCTTACTTAAATCCACACATGCTCCCCGAAGTACCACCTGTAACATGACTTGAGTGCTTCCCCTTGACTGCTGTACAAAGTGGCATGGCAGCCCTGTGAGGGAATTGTCTGTTCTTTCACTGGTTGGTGAAATGATACTTTTGAGAGTTCAGGAGTAGAGGTGATCATGAAGAAACACAGGAATTAATGCTTTCCATTTCGTCCTTGAAAGACTGATTTCATACAGGCAAGTTGTTTGTTGAGATAAAGATGTTATATACAAGTCTTAAGTAAATTAAAATATTTATTCCAAATGAGAAAGAATTTATGATACCCTGTAAGGAACCTGGGGTCTGATTATACCAGCATATCTCCAAAGCCACATGTATCATGTTTTGTTCAGTTTGCATACATGTAAGTGATAATAAATGGTATGAAGATTTGGGAGTCCATCCCATCCATTTTGTTTTTATAAACCAATGTCTATACTAGCTCATCATAGCTTTTATAAGGAGTTTCTAGAAGAGTATACTGGTTTTAAGCTTTGGAGTCCCAATAAATCAAAGAATGATTTCCTTGGAGTTTCTCTTTTTCTAAGTATATGAAAAAAGTAGTGTTCATTCTATGGGAAATCATTATTTCCTCTTTTGTGAAAAATTTTGTTAAATTAGGAAAGCCTTTAAAAAAATCCTCATATGATAATAGTGTTTGAAAGTGTAAACTATAATTTAGGGCTTTTTAGGATGAATGACTTTTTCATTGTTTTATTGCGAATAGCAAATGAATTTCAAAATCGAAGTAATATGTTAGAATCCACATCTTTACACTGCTACTGAAATTGTGTTTTGATTTCTTTGACATGATCCCTGATTGCTTTGAGAAGAATCAGTTCACTATTTTTGTTCTTAGATTCCCCCTCCTTTGTCTTGCAGCTACTTGTGGCAGATTCCATTAACAATTGCAGTAGGAAATACGAGCCACATCTCATCAGAGGCAATTATATGGGTGTCTAACAAATCAGGTAAAAATAAACTTTCCTCCCAGTGGAATCTCTTAAAGCATACTTGTGTTTTCCTCAACTGTTTCTTTGAAATTGATTCTAGATAATTGTTTAGTTGCTCTGACCCAGTTTCAGCTACTTGAATTATAAAAAAAGGAGAGTTGGGAAGGGAGGGAGGAGGAATGAAGGATGAGCAACAAGCAAGATTTATTATCATTATTGCAAAAGTTAGATAATATAATGAAAAGTTTTATATAGAAATGTATACCAAAAAGCTAAATATTTTATATTTAGGAACTCATATCAAATCATTGGTGAGTGCAATTCACTTTATTGATTGATGAAAGTTAAATGTAATATTTTTACAGTAAAGCATCTGATGAGTATGACTTAGTAAATGCAAAGTATTTAGAATTCTGGCATTTTTAGCTTGGATCCATAGTCTGAGCCATGACTAAGAAATGTTTACTGTCATTAAAGTTTCCTTATTGATCTATTGAAGTATTTCTTCTCTTTAGTAGATAACCAGATGCTAGACCTCAAAAGTGCATTATTCTGCTTTCTACTAATTTTCTCTCTCTTCAGCTCCTACATGATCATCATAGTTGTTGTCTTGAAGACAGCTAGGGTTAGATACCAGTAGCTTTATATCATCAACAAAAGGAATCTCGCAGTAGAAATTCCAAGACATATTTCTCTGTTTCCTTAGTTACATCAACTAATACTTTTGTACTGGAATTGAAAAGAATGGGGGAAGAAATGTGAGGACATGAATAGAATGATTAGGCAAAAGAAGGATCCATGCATACCCTTGATACCTGGGCTATAGGAGAACTGATACCTTCTTGTAAAATTAGAAGGGCATAGAGATTTCCATCTAATAGAAATGTAACTGGAGAGAGGAAAGTGTCAAATCTGTGTGAGCCTGTGTTTTTTCCTTTTTTCTCTTTTATAAGACACTAAAAAAATAACAGTCACGTAGAGTTTAGCAGTCAGCAGGACTAGAAATGAATGGTACACAATAAGTGGAAGTCTAAGTATCGCAGCTTGCTAGTGGCATAAGGTATGTGTTTCTTTGCCCTGATCCATTGCAACCTTCCAGAACGTAACATATGTTACACTGCTTCCATGACACAATGATCTAGAAATGTTCTGGGAACCAGGGCACTTTTCATACTTGTATAGTCAGAGTACACAGGTACTGCCTCACTTTGCAGAAATACATTGTGTTTGCCATACTTTTTAATATTAACACCTCCAGAACACTTGAAAACCTGTTTACACTTTCACAATATGCCTTAATGACCAGTTCTATTTTTGTCCATTAGGGTTTGATTGAACTCTCATTGAAATTAATAGAAAGATTTCTGCTGAATTCAAAGAGAGTTGGTCATCTCATCTCATCTCATCTCAACTCAACTCATCTCATCTCTTCAGGCTGTATACGCATACCTACTTCCCTTCACTCCTACCTTAAAAGTTTAGTAGATCACTGTTATCTGCACAGTTGCATCCTCATTGACTTTTACTTGCAGAGTGCTGTAGAGGAACAAGTCCATAAAATCAGTACCCACTCTTTTAAGATCTTCTACTCCTATTGGAATGCCTTCAAGAAATCAAGAAATTAATGATGGCCAGTTTGAGCAATGAGTTTGGGGTAGCTACTGTGGAGAAGTTAAAGAGCAACCTTTCTGAGTCATCAGTTTCCTGTGTAGCGAATCAATGCCACTGTGATCTATTGTCATTATCCTTGTCCTTCCTCATTACTTACTCACTCACTCACTTGCTGTGCCTCATTGAAAATGAGACTGTAAAGTTGTGACTACAGCAAGAATGTCCTCTTGCTTCTACCTCTTGTTGTCTAGCTCAGCTGGAGAATTCATCAACGTAAAAAAAATCAGTAAGAACAACCCTGGATGTACTCGATGTATGATTAATTTTGTGTGCTATTATGTGTTGGGGCTGGTATAGATGATTTTGTGATAGTCCTGGAAATTTTCTGGAGGTTGAATGTTTGTTTCATGGGGTGTGGGAGGGATGCTGAGACTGAAAAGGATGTTTACCAGGACTGATTTTTGTGGATGGCAAGGATCTTGAGGAACTTCTGTGATGTAGAGGGGACAGTTTCAGTGTTGTCCCAGCAAGTAGTCTGGGAACAGCTCTGCAAGCTGGAAGTTAAACAAACCACTCAAGAGGATTTTTGGAAGATTGGCAGCAGTCACATTGTTCTTCAAGTGCTTGTAATTCCATGCAGATACTCAAATCAAATTTGAAAGTTATGCTGTTCTTCAGGATGGTTTCCATTCCTTCTTTAGGAAGGAGCGGGCATTTCCTTCTTGTTGCCTAAACTGCTGTACTAGAGAAGCTTCCAGTGTAACCTGAAGAGTGGATAGGAGATGATGGACAGCTGTCTGTTTTCTGTCATGTAACATGGATCAAATACCTAATTCGAGCTGCCAATAATGAAGAGTGTCCAAATTGTTGATATCTTGGCATATCACTTACATTTTTCAATAAAATTAACTTTGTGTGTTATCTGAGAGAAATGAAACCACGACAGTTTTGAAAGAGCTACATATATTGCCATCAAGAACTATTCCTTTTTTATGATTGTTTATACAACAGTTTCCCAGGGTAGTACATCCCCTGCCTTGCATTGGAGTTCACTGAGGATGATTGGTTGTTGATGAAAGTGTCTCTTCCTTCATGTACATCCCGAAGGATGAGAATTACTGATTTTGCACCCCCTTTGCTACCATGTCTGTGACCTCATCAAGATATTGTAGGGTGCCAATTGGCACTTTCATGACCAAGGGATAAGAGGCTGCTCTCCAGTCTTGTGAGAGCCACTGAATGTAGGATGCTTGGGTTGCCACTCTACACTCATCCTGGCTGTATCTGGTTGCACACCAGATATAGTGAGACATGCAGATGGCTAATTGTTCAATATGCTGAGCAGGATTAGTTTGCATAATGTGGATCATCCCAGCTCCTGGCAGCAGAGCTCATTCTGTCCACTCTTCACAACACCAAGGTGAAGGACACACTGGAAATTACAAGTATGTGGTGTTTTTTTGAGATGTAATTCATTGTCCTTTACAGCAAAGACAGTGCTAAGCCTTGGCAACTTGTCTGACAAGTGCATAATCTCCAAGGTGTTTCATATTTGATGTAGCTCTTTACACCTGTTTGTGGAAAGTATATAGAAAGAAAAAGTATGTGAAAGTTCTTTGTTTTACATGTGGTTCTGCCAGTAACTCTTCTCCTTACCCAGAGAACCATAGGATGTATTTAACCATTTTTCTACTCATTTGATCATATACCAGTCATCAGATGACCCCTTTACTGCCTCAATTAGTATGGGTATATGAACCAGAGCTGTGCCTTTTGCTCTCAGAGTTTGTCACCAGTTTTGCACAGATTTGTCACCAGCACCTTTCTACCTATTCACTCCCTATAGCCATGGATAAGGCTGTTCTACTTCAGATGAGTGAAGCTATTGAACTTCTCACAGAATCACAAGGTTGGAAAAGACCCACTGGATCATCTGACCATTCCTCTCAATCACTAAATCATTCCCCTCAGCACCTCATCCACCCATCCTTTAAAGACCTCACTAGAGAAGGTGACTTAACCACCTTCATGGGCAGCCTGTTCCAGTGCTCATTGACCCTTTCATGAAAAACTTCTTCCTGATGTCAAGCCCAAACCTCCCATGGGGGAGCTTGAGGCCATTCCCTCTTGTCTTGTCCCCTGTCACTTGGGAGAAGAGGCCAACTCCCTCCTCTCCACAACCTCCTTTCAGGTAGGTGTAGGGAGCAATAAGGTCTACCCTCAACCTTGTATTCTCCAGGCTAAACAACCCCAGCGCTCTCAGCTGCTCCTTGTATATCACCGATCTGTTATATCCCAGAGAAACATTCATCTGATGGAACTTCATGCTTCTAGTAAAGAGAATCTCATTCAGAAAAGGAAGTGCAACAGGGCAGTTGCCTTCCAAACATCAAGTCCGAACTTATTATGTCATGCCACCCCCTGCTAGATAGTTTCTACTTTAGCTGTGAGCCCTTGACAGTCTGATTCTCCTCCATGAAGTGTTTTGTAGAAGACACCAACTTCTGAGTTGGGATTTGTAATCTACCCACTGGGGAAGAGAGCATTAGTGCAGCATTAGAAAAATGCCCTTTCTTTTGCTTTCTGAGACACAGCTGCTGAGCTTGACTTGTGTTGCTTCCAGACTCCACTCTCTTATCTTTCAAAAGTAGGAGGAAGGAAAGCAATGTGAAGTAAAATATGTAAGTCCTCCTTTACATATTTAACCAGCTGTAGCGAGGAACAGAGATACAAGACCTGCAATCCTGTCACAATTTTATCAGGGTGAAGCCAAATCTCTCTCTTTATCCTAACAGCTGAGAGAAGATCTTAACAGAAGACTGCTGCTTACATTGTGTATCACCTTAGACATTAGTAGTTCTATCATAAACAGGACAGGACAAGAGGAAATGGCCTCAAGCTCTGCCAGAGGAGGTTCAGGCTGAACATCAGGAAAACATTTTTCACAGAAAGGGTCATTGGGCACTGGAACAGGCTGCCCAGGGAGGTGATTTAGTCACCTTCCCTGGAGGTGTTTAAGGCACAGGTGGACAAGGTGCTGAGGGTCATGGTTTAGTGTTTGATAGGAATGTTTGGACTTGATGATCCCATGGGTCTCTTCCAACCTGGTGATTCTATGATTCTATGATAAAGGAATGTTACAGGATGGAAAGGTAGTCTGAGGTAAGAGTATGTGAGATAGAACATAAGTATATTTACAGATATACTCTGTTTATTGTATGGTTCACTATACCAAAACATTTATTTTATTTTGTGACAAGTAGCTATACCAACATGGCAAGTAAGGTGGAAAAAGTTTTTCTTCTGGTTTGCCTTCTACTCATATGAAAAGTTCTTCCAAAAATATGTGTGGAATTTACTTAAAGCGAGTATCTTTTCAAAAATATTGTGAATGTGATGACATTCCTCATGGAACATTTACTTTGTCAGAAAAAGTTGACTTGCTGATACTGTCATGATTTTGGGCTACTCTTATGCAGTTATTTTTGCAGGAAAATGGAGTAAGTTCTTCCAGTAGGTGTTCTACCAATTTCCTAGTATTCAAGTCATTGTATAAAATTAAAAGTAAACAACTGTGAGTCTGAACACTTTAAATGGTAGTTGAACTGTGTTTAGCTCATGTTCTTGTTAGCACTGGAGTAGTGCCTTGCAGAGTGGTGCCCTTTGCCCAAGTGTACCTCACAAGGAGCTCATGTTGTGATGCAAAAGACCAGGCTTATGTCATTCCTGCTGTTTTTTATGGAGTTGAAGTTGCTTGAAGGCTGGGAGTGCTCAGAGTTTCAAGTCACATGCAGTTAGTACAAGGTGGAGGACTGTCTCACACCTCCAGAGCAGAGAAAATGAGAATCAGAACCTTGTTAATTTTCTTACTTCAGAACAAATGTCATAAAATTTAACTTTTTCCTCCTAAATGTCTCCTATATATGTGTGGCAAAACTGACCAGTGTTTCAGACCAGTGTTATTTTCTGAGGGATCCAGACAAAACATGACCACAGGAAAACCCTTTCTGTTGGAAGATTAAAAGAATTCCCTTTAATCTCAAATACAACTATATATATGTATTTTAAGTAGAATTTTAAAAAATGAACTAAAACCATCACGGATAGATTTCTTTACAAATAAAATCTTTGTTGTTGATGAGAAACTCATGGGTGGTTTAATACAGGGTATAACAATGAATGACTACCTTTTCCCTAACTATAATGCTTTTAACAGAAAACTAATAAATGTGTTTGTGGTAAGTGGAGAAAGTGCCAATTTTATAGAAATTTTCAGTGCTGTAATCACCAAAAAAAGAATTTATTTTCTAGGAAGACATGGGAATTGATAGACTCAAGCATCAAATTCCAGTAAATTATACAGAACTATGTGAATTACATACATGAGGCAGTTCCTAAAAATAACCTCCTGCTTATATGAGCTGGAAAGGCGTGAAAGACTCCTGTCCTGTGTTTCAGTAGAAGGTCAACATGAGTAGTGTTATAAAAAATAACAATAAGGGTTACAGTTGGATTTAAACTGACCAAAACACCAATAATGCCACTGAACTTTGATGATACTGTTCTCCATTAATATGTGCTGGAGGTGTTACATAGCTATTACTTTTGAAATAGGTTATTTTGAATTTGTCACATTTGAGTGGCAAGTATCATTCAGTACTCTATCAAAGCAAAAATAATTTCCTCACTTTGGAGAAGATAAAATAGGATGTTTATTCAAACAAGAAAATAATGTATGTAGCATTTTTTTGCATCTAATTTTGAAAATTTCCCTTTAATATATTTATTTATCCAGATATTGACTAATGTGTGCTTGTAGCCCCTTTGCTATGCTTTGAAGTATCACGGAAGAGCAGGGCTTAACCAGTTACAAGTAGCTGCTTTCAGCATGGTGGCATTTAAAGGTTAGTTTGCAACAGAAAAGCATGGGCAGAAAGCAGCACTGTGTTCAAGTGGTAGGATTTTCTGCCAGGTGTGATCATCCTGGTCCTGATCCACATGCCATTACGCCCCTGAGAGCCCAGAGAAACTCTAAATGTCAGTGTTTCCCTCAGCGGTCTGTCCTAGGTGTACAAGAGGATATTTTTGCTGTTTCTCTTCAGAAACTTACTGGGTGGATGAGGAACATAGCTGAGATTGAGGACTGACAGGCTGTGTTCATAGCACCACATTGAGTAAACTATATAGGATATGGTAGATCTGGATTCAAATTTGTTTTCTTCCCATTTTAGAGCAGATATTTCATCCAAATCTGTTCTAAGAAAGGCCCTTTATTACTATGCTGTAAATTGTAATGATCTTCTACAGTAATGTTTTTCCTTATGTAAGATTCAGTGGTTTACACAGGAATCAGAATTCGAGTCTTCTGTAAAAAGGCAGAAGCGACTGTGCAATTCTGTCTTCAGGTCAAGTGAATAAAGGATTTAAACAGAGGAGCAACTTCAATGGAGCAATCTAAGAGAGCTTGCTTAGGACTCAGCTCTATAGCCCAAAGTTTAACGGACCCCTGTGGAAGGAAAGACACCTGGTGTTAAAAACTTGTTCCAAATCCGATTGTATGGCGAAAGCAGCTTAGGTACTTAGTGTGAATACCTGAGAAACCCATAGAGCTGGAAGACTTAATTCTAATTTTCTCACTGAGGATAAGTTGGCTGCTGAAGCATGTTCCTGCTTGGCATTTTATCACAGATAGTTAAATGGATGTCATCTTTAACTAAAACCAGGCATCTGTTGGTTTTTTTCTTTCCTCAATTGTTGATACAGAATAATTAAATTGAACTGGTGCAAGTCAGACAGACAAACTATAAAAGACCAATAACAATTGAATTGAATAGGCAACAGTGGAGCTATTCTGGGCTTAATATTTCTAAGTAGTGCATTTTTAAGAAATTTTAATGATGTCGGAACTGCCTAGGTGTCTGATAGCTTTTTATCTGAATTTGTGTGTGTAGCAGAACTCTATGAATTTCAAATAAAACATAATTAGGTGGTTTTAGGATCAGGGTCTTGCTGCTTCTTGTATTTTTTGTGCCTTAAAATGATAGTTATTTGTGTGTTTGCTAGAGATATTTAGTCAAAGGAAAAACATAACTTTTATCTATAGTGCTAGTCATCTATTATTTCCTCAGAAATTACTTTTTTATAAGAAAGGCTGAAACAACTCCTTTAGTAAGTCTAGGTACTAGATAGTATGTATGAATTGTCAAGACCATAGTCTAAACTTTTTTCCCCATTCATTATTTTCAGGGAAAATACATTTAAAACAAGTTTTTATGTTTTTGTTTTGTTTTGTTTTAATAATGCATGAAAAGACTGTTCTTTTTGTCAACAGTGTACAATCTAATTTTATAGAAGAAAAAAATGTTGCTGAATTTTTAGTCAGTTCTGGTTCATGATCAATTTTGTTAGAATATTTTACAACAACAAAGACTCCTTCAAGAGGCTACGGCTTTATTGCATGATGATTCTTTCTATAAGTGTGTGTTAGTTGAGCGTGTTTTTGTTATTGAAATCCTTAGTCCTGCAAATAGTTGTGGACTGCCTGACTGTAAAAATATTAGAATAAATTTATACTTTAAGCCCCAAAATGGTTACTTAAAAAGAGGGGAAAAAGGAATAAAAGGTTAGTTGATGTAAGGGTAATTGGTCTTACTCTAAAGGAGAGCCCCTTGGTAGCTAGAAGCTGCACAACCAGAAATACTTTAATTTAAAATCCAATATAAAAGCTTCATCATGCAGAAACATTTAAGAGTTTGGGGTTTTTTAATCACAGGTTTAGTTTTCTCTGTATAGCACATAACTGAATTATTGGAGGTATGATTGTAGAAAGCTGTTTTAGCATGACCAGAATCAGGGTACAAGACTTAAAATGTGCACCTCTCATAGAAGTACTATTTATCAGAAAATAACACCCTCAGAGTTCTGTGTGGATAAAAAGACCCTATTGGAATGTCAGTTGGTGTCAGTCTACATCAGAATAAATAGAGGAAATTATTAACCAAACACAATGTTTTTGGTAGTCTTTGAATTAATTTTACTGTCTTCATGGATATTTAAAGAAGGAGAGAATCTAACGTATGTGTCTTCAGAATTTTAAAAGTTAAAACACGTCCCCTTCCCATCTTGTTCCTTGTTTCTAGAACACCACAGAATTCCTGCTTTGGAAGAGGCAAATTGGTTGCTGGGAAACATCAACCAGACCGGTTACTTTAGAGTTAATTATGATATTAGGAATTGGAGGCTGTTAATTAATCAGCTAACAAAGAACCATGAGGTAAGCCCCTCTTCTTATTCCTAAGTCTGCTTTGATAGGTGAACCTTTACTGTTTCATCACCCTAAATGATTCAATTTTTGTGCTTGCCCCTCATAGGTTATCTCTGTCAGTAATCGAGCAGGCTTGATCGATGATGCATTCAATTTAGCCAGGTATGTTTTCCTGAAGATAATTTATCCTCATACACATTGCTGCAATAACTCATGCAATCGTTAATCCAGCAGTTGAGTGTGTTTTGAAGTTAAATATGTTTTAAACACACTTTAGTTCTTTTCCCCTCTGTTTTTTTTTGCGTGTTTTGTTTTGTTTTTTTTCTCAATGGCACATAAACATGGTCTGTAGCACATCCAACGCTCTTGATCAATAATTGCCATAGGGTATTTCCGAGTCTGGAGAGATCTGATCAATTTTGTAGGAAGTTCAATTTAACACTGAGGATAAATTTTCTCTTTCCCCTTTCTCTAATGAATTAGGCTTTTCCCTTCTGTTTCTTCTTAATGTGTCACCTCTCCTTATTTTATAACTGACCCTTGTGCTGTATTTAATTTGTGATGGAAAGCACCTTCAAGATTCAGAATTTTTTTTGCCCTGACTTGTACTATAATATAATTTTCCCAATACCTTTCTTCTCTTGTAATCTGCTAGAACAGACTAATTTTCTACATGAAGTTTTTCATGCAGAATGGAAGATCAGAGTTCTGTTGACCATTTCTGGAATTTATACATTTTGTGGTTTACTGTGTTAATAATTACATATATAGTGCTGTTTAGGCAATGCGTTCTTTACCAACTGAGGTAATGGAAATGTTCTCTTTTTGAAATCAGGACAACCATTATGTTGGTAGTGAAAGAGTATAATGAGAGTAAAGTAGTATAACGTTTGAAACCTGTTAATTTTTTGGATATTTGAGAATATTGCATCAGCAAAACACTGTGATGTCAAAGGCAGTGTGAAAAGAATTCGTGATATTACTGGCTTCTCTGTTTGCTCCTGTATTTATAGCCGTATTTGAGCAGCGACTTGCAAGGGTTGGCAGTACCAAGGTATGTTTCACTAAAAATGGTCACTTGAGATGTTTCACATTCAGCACAGTTTCACACAGAAATTATGGCTCAGTGATGTTCTAGCATCACTGCAGTAAAACACTGTTGTGTGCCTTACTACTTTGTTTCTACTGCCAGTTCTAGACGGAATACATTGCACAAGCTAGTGATTAGTCCTTACTTAATAGTCTAGAAATGTAGTAGGGAAGGAGACATCACAGGGAGAGAAAGAGTATCCTTTTGGTTTTTTGCACTGCCCTTCATTCTTGCCCAAGGACATCTTTCCATTGGCAATAGTAGGGGACTAGGTTATCTGTTCAGACTTCAGTGGACTGTGATTTGTGTACTTTCTGGCTAGTAGAATATTGCTGAGTATTCTGAAATATCTAGGCTATTAGAAGAACTACTAAATATTCAGTAGTGTAACAGTCTGTCTCAAGTTTATTTGGTTTTGGCACTGCAGAGTAGCATGCATGCTGTTACACAAAATCAGTGTGGCACTTTCTTTTTCTCCTTGCACTGAATGCAGTCAGATGTGGCTAGACTTCCCTAAAAATCTAGACACTGAAAAAAGCTGATTCTTGTAGGTGAGTGTTTTTCTTCTGAGTCAATACTACACCAGTGCCTAGAATATCTTCTTTCATGAAGCATAAAGACGGGGTCTTGAGTAAAGGCCCAACATGCATCATTTAGAGACGCGATGTTTTTATTCTTAGATACAAGAGACAGAGTTCATTTCTGGGAGGTTTTTGGAGGTGAAGTTCATCATAATTTCCCTCTTCCCTCTCCCCTTTCCCAGCCTGTGTTGGAAACAAAAAATATATTTTGGTCCTTGATTGGGTTTGGACACACCGGGATGTGACTCCTTGTGGGAACTATTGTAGGAATCTCCTTTCAGAACATGTTTTTGTGTTTCTCTGCAGTCTATGGATTTGTAGTCTGTTAGGGGATACATAAACAAAAGCTTCTGAAAGAAGAATCCCTAGATTGCAGACTGAATATCTGCAAAGGCAGATTGGTGGGAATTTAGAGATTGGTGGGAATGGTTGGACTCGATGATCCGATGGGTCTCTTCCAACCTGGTGATTCTATGATTCTATGATCTGGCCAAGTTTTGTCTACCTAAAAACCATCCACAGTTTAGATGAGTAGCGCATTTCTCACTTGCTTCCCACAGCACCTTTGTGGTGATCCTGAATCCTGCTGCTTTTTTTTTTTTTTTTTTTTTTTTTTTGAGGTAATTATGGCAGAGCACTGTGGAATCTCACAAGATTTCACCTTGCAAAAACCTGATTTTCTTTTGTTTAATGGTGAGCTGCAGCAGATTGTTACTGCATTTGCTATTCATGTACCACTATGGGGAAAAAGTAGTTGAGCTAAATATTTACGGAATGCTTTTTATTTATATGAGCAGGCATAGATATTACTTATGAGGAAATATTCTTCCAACCGGGCTACGTAGCTAGATTCCTGTTCCTTTAAAATCTCTGCACAGACTCGTGTCAGTATGTTACCTTCAGTATTTGCCTTACAATTCAGTCTGAGAGAGGGAAAGATCTGTGTGTTTGCAACAATAGATTTATGCTCTTCGTTTCAAGAGTAACAATAAAAGTATATAGACCTGGCTAAACTTGCCATGTAGGGTATAGTTTTTGTTTTACTTTTTTACTTTATTTAATCTATCAGTTTTCCTGTTATAAAAATCAATTATAGTGATGCTGAAGTCTAGCTGACTACATGGTACCTTTTAAAGGAAAATTTCAGTATTTTTTGTTTCTGTTTACTCTCCCACAGACAAAGAAAGTCCAGGAATAAGCCTAGTTCTTACTCTCTTCATTTATCATAAGTAAGACTAAGAGAATGTTACGAGTGTGTTTGGGGCACCTGAACTTCTGGGGGTACAAAAGCAGATGGAAAATCTATTTCTAGAATAAATAATGGGGAATCACAGGCATAGAACCAATGGTTAGTAGTTTAGACCTGACTTCTGAACAGACTGGCTGTGTTTAGAGGATAATTCAGGCCTCAGTTGTGTTCCCTAGTCACACTGATGTGTTATCTTCTTGTCTACTGAAGTGCGGAATACATACTTTTATTTTAATCCCTAGCAATATTTTCAGTGCTAAAATAATACACAAATTAAAAAATAACTCTTAAATTCATTCTGATTCTTTTAAAAAGAATTTCCAAGATTAACAGTTCATTTTACTGTTCTGAGGAGACTGTCTTTCTTTAAAATACTCTATCCTTTTTAGGAACTTATGAAGTACTCCCTAGTGTGTTGTTGAACTTAATACTGATATGTCCATTACACAGAAGAAGGTTTTGACTCAATTTCCATTATCCTAATATGGTATTTCCTAGTCTGATATTTCTGTGCAGTTTTATTGCTAATTAATTTTGTTTGTGGAACAATTACAAGGCTTAACTTTAGTAAAATTTAATAGTACTTAAATCTAGAGAAAGATGAAAAACATACTCATATAAACTACTTTAGAGCACCAAATGTTGTTTGTTTTTAACAAAAGGTTAATGATTTCATTCTACCACAATGTTTATTACCCTTTTAATGTCCAGCAAAATGATTTCTCAAAAATAAGTGACATAAATGAATTAATACTTTCAAGGATTTTTTTAAGCTCTATAATTTCATAAAGGTTGCCCATTGTAAGTGGAAATATATTCTTCCTTCTTCCTTTTTGGTGTATTCTGGTTCCATAAAATTAATCAAGCAGAGTTGGATTGAATAATAACAATAAAAGAAAGCTGCAACTTGCCCACTGTGTTTGAATTCTTGCAAGCTTATTTGTTTTTCAGATTTTTGAAGTGTAGTTCTGCTATCAGCTGTAGTATGTGCAGCTCTGGAGATCTGGAGGGCTATAGCATTGGCAGTAACGTAGCATATGGAAATTCATGCCCCAAATTCTTGAGCAAGAATAGAACCATGGCACTCTCTTTTCCCTCTTTGTGAAGATTGTTTATCTTTTAGGGTTGCTTTGTGTGAAACTTCAGTGTAATTTGAAAATGTGTTGATTGTAGTAAGTGGGATGGATTGACTTGAGAAAGCCAAGAGAAGACAACTGTCATTCTCAGCTTAAAATGAGCAGGCAGTTCAAGCAACTCTAATAAGTAATGTCACAGGAAGATCCTGCTGTTTCTTGAGTCTTTGAGTAATGATGTCAGCTTCTCTTGTCTTTTTTTTTTTCCTTAGGATAAGGGGTCAGTTCATGAGTATGTGAGATGGGATGCTTCCCGCTTTACTATTTAGGCATCCCAAAAGTAGACCTATAAATCTAAGCTTGTCTGCATGCAGTGCATTGAGAGTTAATGGAGAAAACAGTGCATTGACTTCTCAAAGCCACTTAACCACACATGATAAGATAGATTAGCCTCTGCCAGGAGTGTTGTGTCACCCCTAGATCTTCCTTGCTCTAAATCTTCATCTTCACTTCCTCTTATTAAACTGGTTAAGTTAATCCACAGCTATGTCAAGGAAGTAGGTCTGGTTCTTATTCAGTGTTAACCAGTGTTGGGTCAGATGTGACTGTGGGTACCTATTTTACTGTCATCTGAAATAGCTGTTTTTCCTTCTGGTTCTGAAAGAATCCATTTCTTTCATCTCTTGAAACCTAATGTGTGCATAATACCCCTTTGGTTGTGTCTGCACCATAGACTGCTCACTGTGTTAAGGTGACAGGTGCTTGATTTGCACACCAGTTGATCACATAACTGTTTTTTTGATGCTGACAGTCTGTCTTGCTATTGATTAATATGTTGTCTTCTGAGGCTGAAGAGATGGTGATAGAGTTTACTTGGATACTCAGATTTTCCTGACAGTTCCCTTTCAGCTTATCCGTGTAGTGACAACACAGTGCATGTCAAGACTACATTCGTTACACATTAGCAAAGGCTAAATATAAAACCTGACAGTAATTTTTGCATATTTCTCAGCAGCATTTCTTTGACGTTTATCAGCAGTTTTTTCTTAACTGGATTCATAAGAAAGCACAAAGTTATGGTGTTAAATACTTTTTCTTCTGCTTGAGGAATGGCTGGAGTGCTGTCCATTTCCTTTCACAGATTAAGAGGAGAGTGAAAGCTCTTTAGATGATGTTGGGTTTGGACCAGCAAAGCCTGCCCTTGTAGCTGTCATAAATATAGGGAGTTGGATCAGAAATGAGCAATGACAAGAACCCGTGCTTTCAGAATTATCTGTGAACTAAGCAACTGCCCTTCTGTGGATGGCCTTCATGAGAGTTCTCTCAGAATTTAATTCACCAGACCAAAACCAGGAAACTGGTGCAGAAATAGGATGAGTTATGATGATTGTTTTCCTGCTCTTAATCAATATTCTTGGTTTTCTTCTTTTCTACCTGTGAGTTCCGCTAACTCTAGAAAACCTAAGTCTGAGAATAAGGGAAAAGGAAGTGCTTTTGATATATAAATCCAGATTCTTTCCCTTGACATAATTTAATCTTTAACAACTAATGCATTTGACTCCAAGGTTGATTCCTGAAGTAAAATACTGAAGTAAGATAATGCTCACTCGTGATATTCTCACCAACTTGAAAAAAGTAATTCATATTAAACTTGGTCTCAGTGAACCAAGTACAGTGTTTGGGATCTGCAAAACCATGTCTTAAGGACCTCTTTGGCTTTTGTGGTTTTTTTGGTTTGATTTTTTTTTTTTTCTTTATTTGGTGTTTGCCTTTTTTGGTTTCTCTTTAAAGTAAAAAAAAATAAATAAATTGAGAAATACTAAGTCAACCCTCTCCTTGTTCCTGAAGTCAATTCCTGAATGTGGAATATTGCCACTCAGGCAAAAATATCTGACCACTCATATACATGAGGCAGCACTCCCATATAATGATTAGCTGATTTAATTTCCGGAGACTGAGATTTATCTTATAACTAAACCTTCTATTTCTCTGCGTTTGTGTAAAATCTAGAATTATTACTGCTGAATTGGAAGAGTATTTTCTTGAAGTTTGTTGTAGAAGTGCTAAACTATTGAGTTAAAGTGGTCTTCATTGTTATTTTTGTTCTCCAGAGATTAAGATTTAATTTATTCTAGGATCTGAAGTCTTCTGACATATCTGGGATAATTGGTTCCATGTTGCACTTGTTTGTGTTACTTAAAGTCCTGTTCATTGTGGTGTCAGGTAGAGACATCATTTGAGGGCCCATTTAAAATTCTGGGGCTGGATAGTAAGTAGATGAAAGAGGTAAAAGTTCTCATCTAGCCCAATTAATGTACTTCAAAATGTTTTGAGATTTCAACAGCCGCATCCAGGGTTATTGACCTTGTTTGGCTTGGGTATTCATAAACAATCATAGAGAGTCCATTTAAATGAATAACTGCAGTTTAACTCCAGTCTTCATTACCACATTTGCTGATATTTCAACATAGAGGCAAACAACAGATATGCTGAGGAGCTTCTTTAATTAGTGCCTTTGAGTACCAGCTAAGGGTGCAAGTATTAGATCGATAGTTTGTATCAGGCTTGATTAAAAGTGGTATAGATTGACTGTTTTAATAAATGAGGTCTCATCTAAATGATGATGCCATAGTAGCGCTCTCTCTCAAAGTTGTGCAAATTTTGGTGATGGTTCCCCAGCAATTGATTTAGACAGGGCTTCCTACAAAGTTATTGGATTTCCTTTGACTTAAATACTCTCTCAATGGGCCAGAGCAGCTGTGCCTTTTTTTAGAGAAAATAGAAAAGCGCAAAGATTTTAAGGTAGCTGTCGCTTGTTCCATATGCTGCATGTCAGTCCATATGTTCTGTGACATATCACAGCCTTGATATCTGCTTTACATGGAGACAAACATTTCAACTAATGTTTACATATGTTTGTACAAGAGGAATCAAAGTGGGTCTTGTGAATAAGCGCTCTAGAAGTCACTTCGGCTTTTGTAGTTATGTATCATGTGTGCATCTGATACCGTTACATAAGAGCAGTGAAGCAAATTGTACAATGCATTTCAGGGAAGTGCTGGTGCTGTGAGAGCATCCTAGGCGATAGAAAAACCTTCTAATGGTGGAGGGAAAAGTTGAATTCGGCACTTCAGCACGTACAAAAGAGGAACTAGAGATCCGAGTTCTCTGCAGAGTGCCTAGTGCAGGGGCTTGCTCTTGGTGTAGTGTATGTCTATCCTGTAGAAACATTCTCACAAAATTTGTCTGTTTCAATTATTTCTGGTACTTCTGAGTTTTTAATAGCAGTAATTGTTTTAACCTGTGAACTGCATTAACTCTATTCTTAGCAGAACTCAGAATAAACTGTAAGGAAAACATGACTCCACTTTCAAAGAAGTGGAAGAAGTACTTTTTGTTAATGGTTGTTAGCCCAATGTCTTTTCACCCCATGATCTTATGATTCAAGCTGGTGTCTGAAATAAGCCTGATATGGATGTATCTGTGTTGCAATGCAGATGCCACGGACTGCTATGTAATGACTTGGAAGGGAATAGTCTGTGAAATTTGTTTTGGGAACACTTATTAAAGCAGATCTGAATTATACTGCAAGAGCACAATTAACTTGGAGTTTGATATTAAACAGGAGGAGGAGTGGCATGAGTGCAGCTTGATGAAGGCAACTTTGAGTAATGGAAAGGGTGCTTATATGACTTTGGGAATCTATGTTTAGTGGGGCAGGGTATCAGCATCAACAGGGTATATGAGTAAAAGACAAGAACCGGCTTTTCTGGTTACAAATGACAATGCTGATGCCTCATCAACATAAACAAAATAATCTACCCTCTTACGCTACTCGCTGCTTTGCCTGCTGTTTTGACGTGACCATTGCTTCACAGAAATTATCCTACTTTTAGGCCTTATCCAATTACTGTTGACCCAGATTGTTGTCTAGAGAAGGGCTAGTCTTTGTCAGCATGTGCTCTATCCACTTGACAGATATTACTGCCGGGGTAAACTTTGGAATTCAAAGTGCAGATTATACTTTGAAATTTTTTGGTCTTCATTTGGCTATTTTATAATTAAAATTGTAGACTAATATTCCTTTCTCTGATAAAATTTAAGAGAAATCTTGGGAATGAATACTGTTTACTTTAGCTACTTCCTGCTTGGCTAGAAGTGTGTTTTCCTCTACCCAGAAATCAAGTAATAAATAGGAAGGACCATGTTATGAGAAAGACAATAGACAGGGACTTGGAGAAACTTAGAGAGCTGTTTCTTCTATAAACTTCCTAAGTGATCTTGGTAAAATCACTTAAACTGTTTTTGTCTGTTTTCTCTCTGTAAAATGGAGATAAGAGAATAGGTGAGGGTTTCTGAGAATGTCAGAGTCTTTTATTATAGATATCTTTATATGGAATTGCTTTTTACAGAAATAATATTCAATTCTGTAGATATGCTGGTAAATGAAATTCAGATTGTGTGTGTATTGTCCAGATCAGGTTTCTGTGTTTCCCATATGAAGTTTCTAGCTTTTAAACACATATTTCACTTGGCTTACTAAATTATAAACAGTGGAACAGGAAAATAACAAACGAGACGTGAAAAAGTATTGTGCACAATAATAAACAAACTCAACTTTTAATTTGCTCAAACATTCTCTCCTATGTATCATTGTCCATTGACAACTTAAGGGATAGAAGGGCTTTTTCATTCCACCTACAAAATCATGAAGAAAATAAATAACAATTCTAGTAATTGAGTAATCTGAAATTGACCTTTACTAACCGCTGAAGTACATTCAAATTTCTTTATTCAATTTAATTGCGTGAATAACACTTCTCAAAAATCGTCTCATGATTATGGAAAGCATGACATACCTAACTTAACTGTGCTGTCTTAATTTTCAGCAGTAAGATTGTTCCTTTTCATCTTGTACTACTCTTTTCTGATTCATATGAGGAAGAAGAGGAAAGCAGAGATCCTGATGTCCAACTTGAGGGAATTTTTGTTGCATTTTTGCATGCACAGGAGGTTTTAAGTTTGGAGTTTTATTTCTGTTTTCAAAGAAAGTGATTAATTCCAGTTAATATTAGCCTTTGCTTATGTGGCACCTGTGCAAACTAAGTTACCATGTGATACTCTGATAATTACATTGAATTTGAACTATTCTGTGTAGGATGCTTCAAATGCTCTTATGTGGAGGTGAATGTCACTTGAAGAGTCCTAGAATATTCTGCATGTAAGAAAACATAATAATAAGCAGGCTTCACTTAAAAAATGTCATACTCTATGGATCCTTTGATGTTGTAGAGATTGAATGCTAATTAAATTTAGTACTTAAAATGAGCTTGTAAGCCAAATGTTGTTGTTGTATTTATCAGAGAGCAGATGTACATTCCTATCCTGTTTACATCAAAGTCCATAACTGGTGCAAATCCTAATGACTTCATTAAGTCATTTTGGATGTCTTAGAAAAGCAGAGTCCTTACTCAGCCCTAAGTCAGCTCAATCCTGGTAGTGGAAGATGAGGTAGAACATTCTTTCATATTGGATATCATGGGGCCTGTTTTACAGGTTGCACCTTAGTTTTCTGTAAGAAAACAATCTTTTTTCACCTTGTATTGTTGAACATGGATGACAGTCATCATAAGGTTTTAATTTTTGACTTCCTAGGCTTCCTGGAGTTGAAGGTGAAATCTGTGGCTGCAGGAGTTAGTTTTCCTGTTGTATGGCTCATCTTACTGAAAACTTTTTTTGCATGTCGGTATTGAACATACCTGTTTTTACTCAGCTGCAAAAGAACTGCTTTTAAAGCACTGTGGGAAAGAATATCCAGGATACATCAGTAGGAGACCAGTCCTTAATATGTCCAGAAGAAATGAATGAGCATTAGAAAAAGCCAATTACAGTTAAATGTGAATTTTCATTGGCACCAAGTTTCTCTATGAATTATCCTAATCCACACACATGACTGTACAGGTAAAAGAATGAATCAATGAATAAAATCCCTAACTTATTTTAAGCATTTATTGCACATGTAAAGAAACAACTGAATTTAACCTGAGTTGCATTGTATGTTTTGAAGAGCTGTGTTTTCTCCCTTCAAAATTATCCAGACAAAAAACTAATTACATTTTACATATCTCATAAGAAACAGACAATACAGGGTGAGTTTTAAACCAGCAGCAAGTAAATCACCTCATTTCCATTGTTTCAATAACACAGACCAGTTTGCTGCCAGCTTGGATTTTCTAATTTTGATTTAAACATGACTTATAATGACTTTGTTGGGTGGTGGGACTAAGGGATTTATGGTGCACTTGTATGTGGGACTCTCATCACTGTACGGCAACCCTGTCATTTTTGTGACAGAATCTGTTTGACTGGTGCTGGATTTATGATAGAAATAATTCAGAACAGGGTAATAATTTTCCCTTGGCAATTACACTACCATTTGGTGCTTTGTCCCTAAGGGGAAAATGAATGTGCTGGGATCTGTCCATAAGTTCAGAGGCTCAGTGTAAAGAACAAATCAAGGTCAGAATGTATCTGAATACACATTGATGCTTCATAATATAGTCTAGATCTCCTTTTATCTGATTCATTTAAAGCTCATGTAATTTAAAGATTATTTTTGATTGCTCTGAGAATTTTAGTGGGAATTCTTTGTGAGGGATGTTTCATTACCACTTTCGTTACTTTCTTTTTCTGTTCATTGCCTACACAGAAAATTCTGTGTAGCAATGGCCACCCTAGTAGTTTCTTCAGTGTAAGCAGGATATGAGCTTGCTAAGTGTTCATGCTTATATTACATAATGTTATATACTGCTTACATAACGTATAACTTTTGAAAGGGTTTTTTCCCACCTTTACCCTTGGCGTAAAAACAGGAGATCACCTTTTCACCACAGTTTGTCAGCAGCCTCTTCAGGCATGAAAAACCTGCTGGACCAGGATGTTTGTCTACAGGTTATTTGGCTAATAACTAGAAGAGTCTGTTTGCTAGTTTTTATTGCCCACTTTAGTCCAGAAGGCAATTGTGAAGTTAGGGACACAGATGATACAAAAACCTTTGTGTGATGTGTTGTTTCTAACACATGCTAAAGTTCTCAAGCTGATAAACTGATGGGCAGGAACAATAATAGAAAAAGTGATAAAACAGCCAAAAGCCTCAAAAGTGATATTTTTGGTTACATTTTGCTTTTGTAGTCATGTTTTTTAAATTACTTAGTATGGAGAAGCTTGACTTGTAGAGGCTGACTTGTAGTGGCTGGTTTGTAGTGGCTGGCTTGTAGTGGCTCTTTTGTGAATCTAGGCTTCTTTCCATGTGACTAGTGATGTCAGTTAAAAACCTCTAACCTAGGATACAGTAAAGAGGGACAACTGCTTTTTGTAGTTTATACTGAAGCCACCTAAACATTTTTTTATTTTAGGACGTGAATATTTACAGGGCAAAAGACCATAGTAATAATATTCTTACAGTCATGCCTCTGAGCAGAGGAGTAATGAAATTCTAGTACTCCTAGGATATCTATTGCTAGAGGCCTATATAAAACAAAACTAGACAAATTTCTGTCAGGAATGGCATTTGTATGAAACTGCTTTACTTTGGGCTGAGGAGAAGCTAGATGAGTTCTTAAGGTGGCTTCCTGACTTATCATTCCAGATACTACAGGTGAAGTTTTGTAAGCTTTTTACCCTGTACTTGAGAAATGCGTAACCTGAATGTCAATATGCATTCAGCCACTGTTCAATTTGACTGTTTTATCTGTTAAGATATGTGAGATGTGGATTTGATGGTTGGACTGTTTGGTGGGTAAGGAATTGGTTGGATGGTCATATTCAGAGTAGTGGTCAACGGCTCAGTGTCCAGATGGAGATCCATGACGAGTGGAGTCTCTCAGGGTTCTGTACTGGGACCAGTGCTGTTTAATATCTTCATTAATTATATGGACAGCGAGATTGAGTGCACCCTCAAGCACCAAGCTGAGTGGGCCAGTTGCCACCCTGGAAGGATGGGATGTCATCCAGAGGGACCTGGACAAGTTGGAGAAGTTGGCCTGTAAAGAACCTCATGAGGTTCAACAAGACTAAGTTTAAGGGCAATCTGAAATTTCAATACAGGATGGAGGATGATGTGATTGAGAGTAGCCCTGTGGAATAGGACTTGGGTGTGCTGATTGATGAGATGTTCAGTATGAGCCAGCAATGTGTGCTTGCAGCCCAGAAGGCCAAGTGTATCCTGGGCTGCGTCAAAATAAGCATGGCCAGCAGGTCAAGGGAGGTGATTCTGCCCCTCTGCTCTGCTCTTGTGAGACCCCATCTGGAGCGTTGTGTCCAGTTCTGGAATCCTCAACATGAGAAGGATATGGAACTGTTGGAATGAGTCCAGAGGAGGGCTACAAAGATGATCAGAGGGCTGGAGCACCTCTGCTATGAGGACAGGCTGAGAGAGTTGGGCTTGTTCAGCCTGGTGAAGGGACGGCTCTGAGGAGACCTTATAGTGACCATCCAGTACCTCAAAGAAAGCTGGGGAGGGACTTTGTACAAAGGCTTGTAGTGACAGGACTAGGGGCAATGGCTGTAAATTGGAGAGGGGCAGATTTAGACTGGACTCAAGGAGGAATTTCTTCATGATGAGTGAGGCACTGGAACAGGTTGCAGGTTTCTCAGGGTAGTTGTGGCTGCCCCATCCCTGGAAGTGTTCAAGGGCAGGTTGGATGGGGCCTTGTGCAGTCTGTTATAGTGGGACATATCTCTGCCCATGTCAGGGGGCTGCTGTGATTCTAAGGCACTTGCCAAGACTAGTCCAGATTCCTCCGCAGATTTTTTTTCTTGTAGATACATGCTTGCTAAGATGCTTAGGTGGCAACTGGAGACACAGGTAGAGAAACAGAGTGGTTGTTTCAGACTAGGAATAATATGGGATGTCACGGTATTTCTGTAGTGTTTGTTTGTTACCATTTTTCAGTATAGCTGTAATCAGTTATTATTGACAGGCAGTGTTTCAGTTTTCCTCTGAGATGTCTAAGCTGGAAAAGAACCTTCTGTCTTAGCCCTGGCACTCATGTATTTGAACTTTGGCAGGTAGTATCTGATCGTACTTATGCTGGACTGTAAGTATAGAAATGTAACTGGAAGCTAAAAGGACACTAGAAAAATATGGA
Source organism: Coccyzus lansbergi (assembly GCA_033558105.1). NCBI lineage: Eukaryota > Metazoa > Chordata > Aves > Cuculiformes > Coccyzidae > Coccyzus > Coccyzus lansbergi. The sequence continues at coordinate 3,082,715 of JAUMJK010000290.1, read as the reverse complement.
TTTCTGCCACTGATCTTCCACTGACATTGTTGCAAGAGAGAGTGATAAGTCAACCTGCTTGTCGAGTATGTACTTAACTTTTGTTATAGTCTGTAGTACCTTTGAATAAATATTACTAGAAATTTCTGTAACGGGGATGTTATTTGACATTTTTCCCTTTCTTTGGAAGGTTACTACTGTTACTTTTATTATTGTGACGATAACGGTTAAACGTTTCTGTTCAGCATCCCTGCAGGTCTGTGTTTTTCCATCAGAGTTTACAGAAGCATTCAAAACAGACTCGTTCCTTGTTTTGCCTTCTATCCTCATCCTGGTTATTGTCCTGCTCCATAAATGATGCAGGTTATGTCAATAGCAGTTGTCACCAGCTGGTGGTCTATGTTTGGCAGAAGTCCTTTGACACAGATCTTCGACCATTCCTTCTTACTTTGCTGGATGCAAAGATTTGCTGACTAGATCCTATGTAACCAGCTTTGAACCTAGCTCTCCCGGGATGCATTCCAGTACCTCTTAGCTGGTGAGTGAGTTTGCTAGTGTTAAAGTGAGTCGATTCATCTTGCTGGACACAATATCCTGTTGGAAAGAGGAGTCTTGGAATCATTCTTAGCACTGCTCAAACTTTTTGTGTAAAGTAAAACAATACGGTTGTACTAACATACAAAGATTGAGAAACAAGCTGCTGTGCTTTGTGAAGATTCAGAATACTAGAACATAGCTCACCACAGACATGCTGGTATGGCTAGCCTCTGTCTTCTGCTGACCTAGTTCCCATGTTATCATGCTACCTCTCAGGACAATTCATCCAACTCCTAGTTCTGTGATCTGGATTTTAGGACTTTTATCTGTACATGGGTTTATGGTTCATGGTTTATCACAATGATTTAGCATGAGAGCTTCTTCTTGTATCTTGTTTTTTTAGCTATGAATACCAAAAATCAGCAGCCTTAGTATTTGGCATTACTGTTGTAAAACTCTTCCTTTGCTTTGTGAAAGAAAATATTCCTCAAGCTTTTTAAGATGTACTATACATTTAATATTTTATAACCTATACATTACATACTGCATTTCGCAGAAAAAGGTAAAACAATGAGTGCATTTATCACTACCTCTTGACAGAAACTATTCAATGGCAAATAGTCTGGGAGTGCAGCATGTTTGGAATAAGAGGTTCATAAACACAGATTAGTGGCCGAGGATGAAAGAATAGGCCTATCATTGTTTTCTGTAGGCATACATACAATAAAATAGTGTAGAAAATATAGAACATTGTGCCAAGGCAAAGTTCCTGAAACACTTCTCTTTTCTCCAGGGAATTTCTTTTACCTTAACTACCACTTTAAGAGGATTTTAGAGGATTTTAGATAATGTCCCTACTCAAGTTCCCTTAGAAGTCCAGCCTAGCAACTGTACTTGAAGCACATCTGTCCAACATGTGCTTCACAGAGTGTTTTAACATTGATCATAGCAGCTGTAACCTCTTCTCCTCAAACTTATGATGTGAAGTGATGGCTTTATTGTCATTTATATAATAATGTCATCCACAAGGACCTCCCCTCATGCCCATCCCTGCTCTTGGGACTCATTCTGTTGATGTAGGGGGATGATTTTGATAATACTGTGTGTAAGCTCTTCGAGGGTCATACCCAGAAAGAGAAGGAAGTTCAGGAGAAAACAGGAAAAACTCAGACTTTGCCACTGTTTTGGTGAGAAGGAATATACCCCTAGGGAAACATCAGGAACAGTAGGGGACAAGGGAGAGGCAGGCAGAATTGAATGAGCTGATAAATTTGGAATGATGAGGATAACAGTTTCCGTTGTGAAAAGGATGAGTACTATCAACTCTTAATCACTATTTTGAAACTGACTAGGAAGACCGAAAGCTCAGGAATAAGTGATAGACCTCTCTGAATTCACTTCCTATGCATATTTGTGGAGAAGTTAAGCTTAAAAAGAAATAATCTGTTTGTTTTGCTGTGATGATTTCCCTTTTGCACTTAGCATAGAAAGATTTAATTTCAGAAGCATGATCTTAAATGTCCATTAGTGCGGCTATAATAAACATTTGTCTGTTTATTCCTTAAGCAGCATGTTTCCTAGAGCTATTCTTCTTGTTCCTTATTCTACACTTTCTCACGTCAATCAAATTATCAGTAACAATAATCACAAATCCCAGTAGGAACTAATTACATATATGCAACTTCAAGCTAGTTTACCTCTTTGCTAACATTATCTCCAATTTTTTTAGCTGCAGTCAATCCAAATTTCTTCTGGCTCCATTAGTTATTGCACATCTTTACAAAGCATTAAGACCTAGAACTAATCTTGATGATATTCTGCTGTTTCAGAAATGAGAGACCTATAGTTAGCTTCTTTTCCTCTGTCTTCAGATCCTTTGAACTCTGTCTGCCACCCACAAGAGCACCACCATCCTCATTTCATATCTGCTCCTGGGTGACACACTGAGCTTCCCAAGTGATCATGTTTTTCTTGCTTCACTACGTACTGCAACTGGAGTGGAGAGCACAGAGCCTTACTGGCAAAATATGAACAAAGATGCTCTGATGCAAACTGGAGAGTGGGTCATCGTAAAGACATGGGATACATTCTTTGGAAATCTACTACATGAATTCACTTCTTTCCCAAGAACGTGAAGGGAATGGGGTGTAATTCTTCCAATAGAGAATATGAAAAAGAGTGGCTTACATGGATGGGGTGCACATCGTAAGGAAAGTATGGTTTTGGACCATACCAAAAAGAACAATCTACTTCAACTAGTTTAGTAAAGTAATGTTTTATATGCTATTACAGCTGAGGTCAAATTTATATCAGCATGCATGTATTGGTTAATTTCCATAATAATCCCTTGTCATTTTGTTTGCTATATGCATGCATCCCTTCCCCAGGTAGTAATGGAAATTAAGGAGAACAGTTGCAACCAATAAGGAGTAAAAATAGTCTATGAAGTTATATCATACTGTAGCCTATGTTGAATTGAAGTTCATAGAATCTAACTTACTGACTTTAAGTGTTTAATGAAAACAAAGTCATTCTCTGTAGGTAGGCAGAGAACTCCTTTGGGATTTAAACTCGTAGATCAGGAGAAGAGCAAACTTGCGTGTTTCTGGAAGGTTCACACCCACAGGGTTACACTTTGCTTCTGCAGTCTGCATAGTTAAGAAAAAACTACTGTTCTGAAAAGTAAAATGAGTGCAAATCCTAAAGCTCGATATTTCCAGTACTGAGTTTGATAAAACAGCTTTCAAATGCTTGTGTCTGTATTGCACTTTACTTGTAAAGCTCTTTATTTAAAAAGCTTTCCTGAAACCCTGCTAAACCTTTTCCCTTGCAGGGAAAGGTCCTTTATGACTGTAAAATAGTGGGACAATATTGTAGCTGATTGGTTTATAAACACCTGAAAAAAACATTATTCATGTGGAAAGTGGTGAAACATCCTTAGCCAAAGTCATGTCACTGAATGCCACTTCAGTTTAATAAAATGTCATTCTAAATGGCATAAGGTGAATAAAAGACAAGGCAGATCTAAAGGAGAGGGAAAGGTGTGGGAAGAACAACTGTGAAACTAAGGAGTCTGTTAGTTCTTCCCAGTTGCCCATGGCTGATAGAAATGTTCTCTGATGCCAAATGCCTTGGGTTGTTAATTTTGTGCCGGCAATTCTCTGTCTTACAAATCAACAAAGTAGTGTCTTCCTCTTATTATTTCTGGGTTTTTGGTTTTTTTTTTTTTTTGTTTTTTTTGTTTTGATTTTTATTTTCTTAAACCAGTTACTTCATTGTTCACGTCATTTATAGCCACAGGAACCCATAACAAGTGGATATAGCTTGTCTAGTTTTCTTTCATGTGTCTTCATGCCTTCCTTCATTAGTAATTATACTTGCATATGTCGTGGAAAAGAGTGTGAATTGCTGTTTTTTAAGATTTACTTTTATATCATTAGAATGTGATGAGTTTATCATACTTTTTAAGAAATGAAATTAAAAGGCAGAAAAAGAAGTCCTTTTTGCCTCATAATCTATCTTCTGCAAAAATAAACAATTTAACACTAACTTCTTTTATTTTTCCAGAGCTGGTTATTTGCCTCAGAATATTCCTTTGGAAATTATCAAATATCTTTCAGAGGAGAAGAGTTTTCTGCCTTGGCATGCTGCCAGCCGAGCTCTTTATCCTCTGGATAAATTGCTGGACCGCACAGAAAACTACAACATCTTCAACGTAAGAGATAGAGCCAGCCTGCCTTTCCTTCCTTCCTTCCTTCCTTCCTTCCTTCCTTCCTTCCTTCCTTCCTTCCTTCCTTCCTTCCTTCCTTCCTTCCTTCCTTCCTTCCTTCCTTCCTTCCTTCCTTCCTTCCTTCCTTCCTTCCTTCCTTCCTTCCTTCCTTCCTTCCTTCCTTCCTTCCTTCCTTCCTTCCTTCCTTCCTTCCTTCCTTCCTTCCTTCCTTCCTTCCTTCCTTCCTTCCTTCCTTCCTTCCTTCCTTCCTTCCTTCCTTCCTTCCTTCCCTCCCTCCCTCCCTCCCTCCCTCCCTCCCTCCCTCCCTCCCTCCCTCCCTCCCTCCCTCCCTCCCTTTCTCTCCTCCTCCCTTTCTCTCCTCCTCCCTTTCTCTCCTCCTCCCTTTCTGTCTACCCCTTTCCTTCTCTCACTCTCTCTCCTCTTATTGCCAAGAGTTTAACTGTTCCCCAGTCAGATACTGTAGACGGCCTAAGGATATTAGCTTTCTTCCTGATTATTCTTTATTTAAACATAGCAATTGTCAAGCTTTAGTTCATTTGCATTTGAACAGTGATAACTGGGTTTTGAGGCATATATGATTAGTAGAAGGAAAGGTAATTATCCCTCCTGTAAAATATTAAGACAAATAAATGATTTCACTTAGAGAGTTAAAGCAATATGTTTCCCAGTTTTCTCTTCTGAGGTGCCCCATGGCGATATTTAGATTGATGCCCAAGCTTCGCAAGGACACCAAATGCAGGCACAATTGAACAGGATGCATGCAACTGAAGTAAAAATTTGTAGCCATTATTTCATCCAAAAAGCTATGGTGAATTCAGTTACCTTAGTTAACGAGAATCAGATCACCTTGGAATCAAAAGCCCATTCACAATTGAATCTGAAAGGACAACAGTAATAGCTAGCAGTGGGTAATTAAGGTAGACATGACAAGTATTTTAAGATTTTACCTGAAATTAATAAAAAATCCTAGCTATGCTGAAGCATGTTTGATGGAGTACACAGAATTTGATTGCAGCCTGTGACAGTTATGAACTCTTGGGTTTTTTTATTCACTATGGATATTGTATAGTCTACATATTTTCAATTGCCAACAGACTGTAATTGTACATAATTTTGTAAAGCCTTCAAACAAGAGAGCTCTCCAAAACCTGAAATAATTAAAGGTGCTTTTTTGTTCTTATGCGTATATTTACTTATGTGTCCACAGACACATGCACTCAGAAAGCAAGAAGCCAGAGGTGGCTGGATGTGTGTATATACGTAGATGTTCATACACATGCATAAATATACGTATATGTGCACAGAGCTAGCTGCCGACATGGGAGTTTATTATTGCAGAACATATACTACAGATTAATACAGACACATCGAATTTCTTTATGAACCTAGTATGGAACTCCGTGCAAACCAGAGCCATAATATAAAATGATGTGGAAATAACTTCAATGTTTAGTCTGTTGTTAACTGCACAGAAAATTTCTTATGAATCTACCATTTCTATTTCACTTTTAAACATGGCTCTGTAAAGAAAGCACAATTTTAATAAATAAAACCAGTAAAATTCATGGCTGGGTTGTGTTTTATCACTACTGATGAGAGCTTTGAAAGCAGAGTTGATAGCAGAGGAAATAAAGTGTCTTTTTAGTCACTGAATAGCATATCTGCTAAAGAAAGCTGCACTATGAATTTTCTTTTGTGTTGACATCATATATACATGCCCATGCATCCGTAATAATAAAAAAGATGCTCTCATATGCGGCTCTTTATCTCTCAGTTCTCTTTTTCAAATTGGTAAATTCCACTGGCAAAAGATTATGCTGAATACAGTGACAGTGGTTTTCTTCACAGCTGGCCAGAATATGTAAATATGCCTCCTGTGTAAAAGTAAAAGTAAGATAAAATAAATCTTGGGCTTGTTATGTTCTTTAAGCACACCAAAAAACTAAACTTGAAACATAGTGTCATTAAATGTACAAAGCTCATTTGCAGCCACATTGTTTTGTATTCTGAAGTCAATTGACTGTACTTAGGTAACATTTTTGCCATGACTGTGAATATTACAACAATATCCTTTTAAAAGTGAACATGCGTGTTGTAGTCGACATTGGCCATAGAGTAGAGATTAGGCTGTTGACACTCTTGCAACTTTTAAACTGCATATTAAGTTCAAAATATAAGAAACTCTTCTGAAGTTGATGACTTGTATAACAATAAATTGTCTTATACTAGACATCTAATTAAACAACTGTTCTACAGATAACTTCTTGCTATATTAGTGAAGGATGTGGACATGTTGCTGTACTAAATGCAAATCAAAATCTTTGGAAAATAGGACATTATCAGAGAAAGAAAAAAAAGACATACAAAACATCAATAATCAATACTATTTAAATTTAAAATAAAAAAACTTGTTAACAATGAATGTATTTTTCCTTTCCCTTGCAGGAGTATATTTTAAGACAAGTTGCATCAATGTATCTCAAGCTTGGATGGCCAACGAACAATTTAAACAAATCACTTGTTCAAGCATCCTACCAACATGAGTACTGTTGTGTTTTTTTTTTTTAATTTTTGTTTGCTTGCAGGATATATTTTGTTACAATGCACTCTTCTAAAATCTGGTGTCATCTTCAGCACGTTATGCTTGCCCAGCTTTGCCTTCCTTCTGTTTTTTCCTTTCTGGATTAGAGGGGGAACTACTGTTAGATGAATTCCTCTTTCCTCTGTTTCAACAACATGATTTCTAAGCCTTAATTTTAAATCTGACTGCACTGGCTATTTGAGAACTTGGACCCATGAGACCACAGAAGTTAGGAATGGTGCATAAATTTAAATAGGGGTTGGTTTTGGTCCGTGACCATTCTATAGTTGTTGCAGCAACTCTAGGCATTAAGTTGACACTGAAATTTGTGTAGCTGTATTATCTTTGATGTGTTGCTCAAAAATCAGTTGCTGTCACTGTGGTAAAAAACATACTTTTTTAAAAGAATATTCAAACACACCCATTAATAGAGCCTTATTGCTTTCTTAAATTCTCACAGAGAGTTGCGTCGGGAAGTCATCATGTTGGCCTGTAGCTTTGGTAACAAACACTGTCACCATCAGGCTGCAACATTAATCTCTGATTGGATTTCTAGCAATAGGAACCGGTAAGTGGAACCAAAATGTGTATTTTCTGTTTCTCCTACTCTGAGGCAATACAGCTGGCATGCTTTTCCTCTCTTGCCTACTCCCATCCCCCATGCCCCATTCTGCAGAGTGGTATGGGATGAAGTGGAGGTCACTGGTTGTTATTAAGAAATATCTGTGAGGCTTCAGAATGAGTTATTTGACTTTGCATGTGTGAGTCGGTGAGGGACATGTATGTAGCCTCTGCCAACTCCCAATAAATTGCTGTCATAGAGATGCTAGAAGGCATCTTAAGGAGGAACTTAAAGGGAACTTAAAGGAAATGAGTGAACACCACATTGGTGGATGAACACAGAGCTTGGATCATGGCAAGAGAGCAGGAGGTATTGAGTGGTTAAAGAAGTGAGAGAGGTTAGAGCAGAAGGACAGAAAAGTAAGAAAGGAGATGAAATAATGTGTTTGAGGGAAACATTATGAAGTACTTAGGGATGAAGACTTGGAAATCAATGTGATTCAGGAATACATGGGAAAGCTCATGTAAGGTTTCAGAGTGGGGATAATATGATAGCTAGTGTGTTGAGAATTAGGAGCACTGTAGTGGTTTAACAGCAAATCTGAAAGTTAGCCAGTCCAGACACAGGTTTATTCAGGTGAGGCAAGGGAACATGGACCATGGATGGTGTATGAAATTTGTCTTTTAAAGGCAAGCATCTAAGAAATGTTAAATTACAGAAAATACAAATAATTAGGTATGTAGTGGTCTATGGACAGTGAGATAACAGCAGAGCATAAGTTAAGACTGCGACTTCTTGAGAGAGAATGATGGGTTATCTGACTATGTAGAATGGGGATGCAGAAGTATTTGGGTAAGTACATCACATGATATTTCGGTTTGAAGGAAAATATTTTACTTTCAAGTAACAAAGAAATAGAGAAGAGAAAAAAAAATCTTACATTTTTAGTCTCAATCTTGTATTGGCACTGCAAAAGGATCAAATCTCTCATAGGCATCTTGGGGCAGGCAGGTGTTTGCAATTAAAATATGTCTGTCTGTGTTTGTAATTTTTGAAAATCCTTTAGAAAGACACCCATATACTTAAGTGACTGAGTTTCTTTTAAAACCAGCCATGAACTGGGCATGAATGCAGATACATTCCCATATGGCTTTGAAACTTCTGAAAAAGAATTAATCTTGAAAATGTGACTAAGTGATTTTAAATAATTGTGTGAGAGAGGGGTGGTTTTCTTGTATAAGATGATACCAGATGTATTTACTATGATATATATACCCCAGGGGTTTTTATGAATTCTTATCATCAGCAGCAACAATCAGTATTAAACTATTCAAAGAGGAGATTAAAGAGAAAAAATCATTGGAAACAATCTGCAAAAGTAATTTACTTAGATATTCATTTGCAAAATTAGTTAATCAAACCTAGCACCATCTATTAACATGCACAGCGGTAGATTATTCAGTGTTAAAAAGCTGCCACCCTGCAAAGATTTCTCCTACCCTATGTCTTTATCCTTTCCAACAGAATTGAAGAAGGAGGCATCAGAAAAAACAACATACCACCCCCACCAAGATCCAAAACCAACCAGACCTTATTGCTTTCCTAACAACAGCAAGAGAGTAAAGGAATAAATTTAGGGAGCCATCCAAAGATTCGTCTTAGGCTTTCTATGGGGCCATTCTTGGGAGCTCAAGATTGTGGCTGTCAGCATATGATGAGTATTATGATAAAAGCATCACAGCAGGGCAGAGCAAGAGAATAGCTACTAAGTTAAAGCAGTGCATTTCTCCAAAGGAACTGCACAGTTCTGAAAAATAGCTGCAATAAATAATGTAATTACAGAATACAGATTGACAGTCAGCTGATAAATAGAGGTACATCCTGCAAAGAAGACAGAGACATGTTTTTATTTATTTCTTAAGATTATAGGATTTGTTCAGTTTCCCACCCCAGAATTTACCAGTTACTATTCTCGGAGCAATGTCACATACTAAATATAACTAACACACCAGCAGACTCATTTCATGTCTACTTAGGGTTGAAACAACATTGCAAAGTCTACTAGTAATACCAGCTCAGTGGACATAAAATCAGCTTGTGTTTCACAGTAACAACATTTGTAAGAGTCTGTCAGTGCTCTCCTAGGAGTGTTTGGATTCTTTCTGCATCAGAAGTACCCCATGTCACCTTTGGTCAGTTTAAACGAATTCAGACTGAAACCTGAAAATAAAGCAAGGGCTATTTCCCCCGGTTTTCCACCAAGAAAATGATGATTTTACAATAAGAATTTAACTAACCTGGTGTTTGTGTCATGCCTCTGCCTTTTTCAGCATTTTAGAAACAGTAGCTAGTTCATGCACAAACAGCTACCTCTGAATGTGTATGAATCCCTCAGACCTTGTTTCCTCACAAAGAAGGGGAGACTCAAGCTGCTCATCTATTTCCATACTTCTCTTAGAACTCATGATGTGACAAGCTGGTGACAAGCACAGAGGCTATATATATCCTGGCCTGATCTACTCTTTATCAACAAGGAGCAAAGTTGTATCTGCTGAAAACTACTTAAAAAGCTCTTGTAGATGTCCTTCCCTCTTCTAAAACAGGACAAAGACATTGAGTAATCCATTACAGAAAGTCTGGTGTTGGTGAGTTTGCATAAACAAAGCATGAAGTCAGGGCACCAGGGAGCTTAGAGATATTTTTACGTACAAATATAATTTGATTTTGACTACAAATATGAGAAGAAAAGCTAATTTACAACCTTTCAACCCATCCCCTTTCCAAAACTTTATCCTGGAAAATGAGGTAATACAATGAGCTAATTCGCAAGCAGTGCGTGTTCTAAGGAACACTGATTCTTCAAAGCAGTAGACCTCAAAAGACACCAGGGAATTGAGCTTGTGTCCCAAGATTCTAATCAATACAAAATGAGGGTAGTATTAAATTAATATGTGCTACTAAATACTGCATAAATGCATAGGCATTTATCATGTAAAGGAAGATTTTGATTCCCTGGCAATTACTACAGTCAAAGTTCTAATAAACATTACAGAGAATGTGCAATTAATAGTTCTGTAGAAGTGCTAAAATGCACCTTTTTAGCCACAGTTTTAGTCTGTGGCTTTTTAGAAGTTCTTCTAAACTGTTTTTTCTGTTTAACTTGTAGCATTTAGTTATGGATAAAGTGCCAGGTAATAAACAAATACAATGATATCTAACTCTGTTTTACCAGCATATGCCTACAGCTTCTGTGGTTTCTAGTAATTATATTTAATCTAGTAGGTCTAGCAATGAATTGCCATCTACTCTTCACTGTAGGAGATTGGAATAATCAGTTAATGTTTGTACTTTGTAATTGTATTTCTTTACTGTGCAAATAATTTGCCCCTGTTCACCAAGTAAAATACTGGTCATTCATAGCACAAGGCCAGAGTTCCTTTTTGTGTTTCTAGCGGTATTTGACAAAAGTTATTAGATTTCCATTTGCCTGTTTCCTTATGAAATCAGTAAAAAACCTGTACATGTGATCTGCAAAGTTAGCCTCCATACATGAAAGTAGAAGTCAGCTGAGAGTCTTACATTACTAAGGAGACTTAGGTGTTGCAGTGCTGCTTTTAGATGCCTGGCTCACAAGGCACAATCAGATGTTTGGAGTGACAAGGAAAACTTGGAACCTCTAAATGAGGTTGGTGGCAGCCACCGTGGTGAATGAAGAACCTCTGAGCCTGAGATTGTGATGAGAAAGTGGGCCCCTCTTAAGGTCCTGCTCTATAGATAGAGATACCTATTTCAAATGTTTGTAAATAGCAGTAAATAGAGTTTGGAGTCTTTTCAAAAGATGCTTTTCAATAGTGTCACTACAGCAGGAAAAGATACATTTCTTTTTCCTTTTAAACACAGCTGGTAGATGAGCTTCTCTTCAACCCCTTTTAAAAGCATAGTTCTGAGGTTGTGGTAAAGCTTCAGTTTAATATCTCAGCCTCACATCTGCAACATGCAGAAGACTACCCTGATCACTGATATGACAGGTATTTGGGACAGAGTTAAGATACTACAACACACTTTCTTCCTCTAGTTGAATCTCAGCCACTGATATTTACTTCATTAACCCAAGAAATAATATAGCTCTCCAGTCTAAAGTTGAGAGCGTTGATCTGAGGGATGCTTGAGTACCTCAAATACCAGGATTGCTTAGTATGCAAAGGGCTTTGGGTGATACTGCTCACTGCCACTTTTTCAGGGCAAAACATGGTGTTAAGACATGAACTCTAAAATAGAAGTTTGGATTTACAAGCTAGTAAAACAAACACATAACATCACACATAGAAGAGGCTATAAGGAGACATCTGGTTGTACTGATCTAGGAATGAATACAGTATTTTAATCCTTTTAACTGTTAGAAAAGAGGTGCTTATTTCTTTCTGCTGAAAATCTGAGATCAGGCTTCAGAGTATGTCTGGTTGTCTTTTCAGTCATTGATTTTTAAACTATTTTGCTCTTTTTAAATGGCTGATGGCTCCAGCACATTTTGTTTCAAAGCATGCATTGATTTCTGACTTGATATGAAGGCAAATATTTCACTCTGTTACAGTGGGGTATATGCCACTCCTGTAATAGAACAACAGATGAGATGTCCACAGTGATGTTCAGAAGAACACAAACCTAGTAGAATGAATATAAGCACATTGACATTACCCTCATAGGTGGAGAATGTATGGTTTCTGGGGTTCAGTAAAAAGCAGAATGCTGTACAGAAGTTACTGTTGGTTGAAAATTAAGATGTTTGCCTCTACTTTCATATAACTGCACTCATTCCTGTGAAGCTCTTTCATGTGTGAAGAAATACATTATTCACACTTCTTAGATATAATAGCATTGTGGTTCTGCCTAAAAAATTAACAAAATTACCATACAATGCCTGCCTGAGCTTGAGAATCAGCCTTGTTAACCCCTTTAACCTTCACTGCCTATTTATTCTGAAAGAAAAACATGTTTCTAAGAGGATTAGCAATTTTCAGACTTTCTGCCTTGGATAGACTGAGTAAATGTCTGTTTCTGAGGTTCAGGAAAGAATGAGTGGAGAGTTGCAATCTGTAAAGTCCTGACAAGAGATATCATAACAGCAGCTAACATGAATATACACTATGATGACTCAAAGCATAACTTAGCTGTAGACATGAGCATGGTTTTGCAAACTTCTCTGGAGCTGCAGGTATGATTTTCTTCCAGCTTCTGCTGCCATCCAGTACATACAGGTTGCCACATGCACATTTCTGCTGGCAAAGTGGACTGTGGATGTATGCTTGCTTGAGGCAAAGTGAATGTGTGAATATGTGAGAGACCTGCTTTGAACTGAGACAGCTAATTTTGCCATCAGCAGAAAAAAGAGTACTTGTGTTCTGGTTCTGTAGTAGAGCTATGGTGATGCTATTCTTTTGCTAATATGCAGCAGTGAGCAGTTGGATATGGTAGTGTTTCATCAGACAAAATGAACATGGCAATATTTCTTTAAGGTGTTACTGGATCCATTGAACGACCCCTACACAGTCATAGCCATTTCAGTTTGCTCTTGTTTTTTTCTTTAGAAATGTAACCACTGCTATTTATTGGCTTCTGTCTTTTAAATGAAAACAAAGTACCTTAATTAATTGCTCGATACCCCTAGAAAACTTGAAGTAAATGTATGTGATTGATCTGGGCTTCATATTGCTTTGGGGCGATTTCTGGTTTAATGTAGTTTTTACTGGTTTTGCTGTTATTCTTCTGTCACAAGGACTCAGTTTTGTTTTCTTGGAGTACTGCTTTACACATATAACAAATTGAAAAAAAAAAGGGGAAGATCCAATATTCTACCACAACAGACTTGTGTAAAGTGAGAGTCACGTTCTAATGTCTGCAAATGTGATGTTTCTTGTCCTTGCACCTGTTGTGCTACTTTATGGTTGATAATAATCTGCTAATCATTGATCAATGGAACTAAGCTCACTATACTATTTGATAAGTAGAGCTAATGTTGAATACTTAGCTTCTAATGCTTTTTTTCCTTTCTTTTGCAATTATGATTGTACTTTCAGTGTACAGTTTTGAACACAAAAGATGATGACAGCAGACTTCTGCACTGAATTAGTCTGAAGTCAGCATCCATTGTGTAGCCTGTCAAGTCTGCGTTCATCTGTCTTTGTAAATGAGGAGAAGTAGGGTATACCAGAGTATATTTTGGATGCAAGTCCAGATATTTTGAAGCCGTTCTGGTCTCTAATCAGGTTGTTCTGTGAAGTTATCTTGGAGCGTTGAGGTAGTGTCAGAGACATCGGAAAAGAGAATATGCTATGAATTTTCCTGTTCAGTCTGTGGGTTTCAAGTCAGAACACATCTGTGTGTTGTTTTGCTTCACAGATGAACCAACCACTTTTCGTTGCTAAAAAGTGAAATCAGGATCTTAGATGATTACATCGCAGTACTCAATTACCTCATGTAAACTTTTAAAGTGTAATAATGTAGACATGGGCTTTTCCAGTGACTTCTGTTTGCCATTTTGAAGGCTTTTGTCACATTGCTCTGATTGTTAGGAACACTAGTCAATTCTTTATCAGTCTTAAGAAAGGAACAAGTCATGAAGTAAGATGACTACTATTATGTGATTAGAAAAAAGACAGTGATAACCAGCAATCCTGATTTGAGAATACTCCATACTTTTTTGTGCAGAGTTTACATTTACTGTGCAAGAGACAATGGATTCATGTTCATCCACCTGTCAGAACTGGCACTGTTCTTGGATGGACCTTCAACTACTCAGGGGAAATGCGAGAAGAAAACAAATTGCATTGCTGGAATGTACAGGAGGCTGTACATGTCTATAAAGGAAATGGTCCATAGATCTGAGGGAGTGGTAAATAACAAATTACCAGTCATTAATTGAGATAATGTCAATGAAGTCTGGATTAGGTGACAGAAAATTGAATGTTTTTCCATACAAAGCATTTTTTCTTTGCTTTTCATCCTCCCTTAATTCTATCTCTAATGTTTTGAGATACATAATTTTATTGCTTTGTTTCACACGGGCACACTAGCGTTACATTCTTGTGACAACTTATAAATGTACTTAGCTTTAACTACCTATGTAAGTATTTGTGGGAATGTGGCCAACAGGTTAATTATTTTTGTTAGCTGCTTGGAAGTGGCACTAGCTTTTTTCAGTTTGATGCCCACCAGCTATTTTTGGAAATCATTAGGAGCGAACAAGAAAAAATGAGACTTATTTTCATTTTTTTCACACATGAATGTCTGATAAATGTAAAACAATCAAGTGGATCCCTTCTTCTGTGTTCTAAATGCCTAGGAGTTTTAATTACTGAAAAAATTCAAGCATTGCTATTCATGCATTTTGAAATGTTATTGGAGCTTTGCCAGCTAATGTCAACCAATGTTACTGAAGCGATTTAACTAATTAACAGCTTGTTTCAACATTTGAGTAGAATCTTGCACTCAAGTCAATAAAACTGTTTAAGGAAGAAGAAAACGCTGTTGAGTGCATGAGTTAATCAAGGAGCTACTGCTCTGAAAGACCATCTGGGGAATATGTCTGAAAAGAGAGAGGATTGTGTCCTGTGGAAGACAAAACTGGGCTTTATGGGGCAGCTGGTTCAGGTAGAATTTTTACTTTTTGCTTTATGTCAGTGATGACAATAAAATGACCCTATGTATTGCAATTTTGGATTAGCAGAAAGATGTATCTCAAATTTTCTTTTCAGGAATGAGCTCTCCACAATTCTGCAAAACTAATGAACAGAAGGGGACCATATTTTTATTGCCAAAGCTGACCAGAAAGGACAAAGCAAGGCATATCTGCCCAGAGATCAGTTTCACAAAGAAGTCCTTAACTCACCACTCAGTTGTTTAAATTAGTGTTGAAGAGATTGACTGTGCTAGTCACATGTTCACTTTTGGGATATCTGCTGTGGGTAGGGACAGGAGCAATAGCAGTCATC
Source organism: Coccyzus lansbergi (assembly GCA_033558105.1). NCBI lineage: Eukaryota > Metazoa > Chordata > Aves > Cuculiformes > Coccyzidae > Coccyzus > Coccyzus lansbergi. Next base: position 3,067,338 of record JAUMJK010000290.1, on the reverse strand, counting down.
ATCACTTGATGGATGATATATTCTCCGCCTGCCTCAGTGAGACCCAAGCTGTACCTGAAGTTTGGAAGCTCAGGATTTGGACTGAGGAGACCTGTGGCATTTGTGCATAGCTTTGCCACAGGCACCCTTGTTAGCCACATCCTTGGTTAATATCCAGTGAGTTAAATGCATGATAGGCCCCTGAATGTCAAGCCCCTCGCACCTCTATGTCTCAGTTTTCAAGGGAAGATTCTGCTCTTTCTTTTTAGACTAGGCATGTGCTATGGCAGAGGATGCTCCCTTCACCTGGATGCCCAATGGTGCCACCAGTGTGGCTCCTGGAGCGTGAACTGTGGGACTGCCATCTTGGAAAATAAACTTTGTGTGCTGCTGTTCATTATAGTAGGATCTACATTACGGATCTCCCAACAAAGTACCAATATTTTGTTGTTTCTTATCTGAGCCTTGTAACCTATTAAACGAGACAGTAAATATAGTCATCAAAAAAAAAAAAAAAAAGCTTAAGTTAAATGTTAAAGAGTTGCAAAAATAAGGAACGGTGTTTCCGATTAATTTTCTTTGTCAAACAGTACCCTAAATGGTGTTGAAATTTGACATGTAATCAAAGAACTGTCTAAACTGTGTGCAATTACATTTTAAAAAATTAGAACACAATTTTCCCGGAAGATAAATAATTATGGTCCAATTTTATAAGTGTATCTCCAATTGTTAGAACATAGTTTAATAGGAGCAAGTATGTACCAATTAATTATAACTTAGAAGATTATTCTTAGCTCATTGTGGAGCTTTATTATTCACTCTTGAAAAAAAAAATCCCTATAAAGGCGCAGCACGATTTTAATTAATTTTTTTCTAACTGTTTAATTTTTAACTTTTTTCCCAAAGTGTTTAATTTTTAAACATGAGCTCTGCTAGCTACATATTTCATTCTCACCATCATATCTCTTAGGCAAGAAAAATAAAGTTAAATAAATTGGATCAGTATTCAAATAAAAACCATTTAAAGGGATGCTTTCAAAAGTTAATCTTTATCTTTATTATTCTGAAGTATCCATCAATCATGTTAGCTCTTTAAAAATGAGACCAGCCTTGAAGGCCCAGATGAGGTTTACTATAACAGGGGGGTACCTTCTGCAGCGTTACTGTCTAAGCAGTCCTGAAGCAATGGTAATTTTATCTACTTGTTTCAGTTAATACATCGGGCAAATATTCTACATGGTGATCTAGTGCCTTGGAACTGCAATTTTGGAACAACATTTTCCATGAGGCTATAAAGTTAAAAAATATATGGATCAGGGAGTTTTCATATGTTTTGATAATTATGTAGATCCATACCAACTGAAGGAGAGTAAAAGCAAAAATCCCCACAAATGGAGAAAATTCAAGTAGAAGGCTCTCTGATGCGGCAATAGCTAAAGAGAAATGACATTGGGGATATTTGTATTTTCATAAATAAATTTGATTTCCACAAAAAGGACCCCCCTGTCTACAGTCCTTATTACCAGCCTTTCGCAGGACTAATTTGTAGCTTTTCATAGATGTAAGTTTTATAATTTCTGAAGATAAGCCTTTTAAAAACATTATTTGTTTAGATGTCATGCTTTTTATGGGATGATTTCTTTCACATTGTCCTAATGACTTAACTTAGACATTAAGACCTAAAACCACCCCTGGAACAACTGTTTGGGTGATGTTGGATAGATCTGCTGCAGCACTGCAAGTACGCTATCACCGATTTGGTGGAAATGGAATTTTCTTAGTAAGTACTGTGGTCACATCCAGACTATGGGCATAGGATCAGTGCCATGAGTTCTAAAATCCTCTTCCCTTCTCAGAGTAAGCAAATGGTCGTGCAGTTACTGACTGCACTGCTGCTAAAATCTTGGCACTTAGAACGTAAAAGATGGAGTAGCTGAAAGAGCTTATTGAATTGATGTGTTTTACTCTATATTTAAAAAATGTAAATGTCATTAGTGAGGAATGCTGGCCTTTCTAGGGTTAGACATCCACTTCTAGGGTCCTCTGCTGCTGATTGTACTACCCAAGCACAGTGATAGTTCTTCCAGCACACAGTTCCTACCTGAATTAATGGGGCAATCAACCAAAAGTGAATTACCTTTTCCAGGTGCCTTATAGTTCCTTAGAGTATCTGTTGGCTGAGTTGCATGTCTTGCAGTAAACCAAAGCTAATATTTCTGCCAGCAAAGCTCAACAGGAACTATATGTGCTTCTAAAAAATGATCCAGTGTTTGCACACATCAAGATAAAAAGTCCTTCCACCATTGAAATATGACTTGACTGGATTCAGTTGTTCTTCATATTCTAAGACAGATTTAGGGCAAGAGGTCAGGTTGTTTGGTCCCATAGTCAGGATAGCATCCCTTACTCCTTTTATTTTACTGATGTTCTTATGGCTGCTGTCAGTATATTAAATCCAAAATAAAAAGTAGGAAAAGACAAAAGCTGAGAACAAGGTTGTACTCTAACAAGAAATAACCTAGTGTATCAGAGAATCAAGATACAATATCACTTTCATGTTGTATGCAGTGTACATGTATATGGCTGTATATCTATGTTATGGCAATTGCTGCCCCAAACTTTTGGACAGTTGTAGTTATTTAGAAAACTTTAAGACGCATTCTGAAGCCAACACAAAGATAACATCTAAATATCTGCTCCATTATTTTAATATGTGTTTTGTATGTTTAAATATGTAGTCTTAATTTTCCATCATAGTCATAATTATATGTAGTTTCCTTTGCATGCGCTTTTTGAAAGAAAGGTTAAATAGGGAAAAATAAACTGTTGATATCCATTAGTATTTGAAATATTTGAACAAGGACCTAAAGACAGACTTTTAAGAAGTACAGATTCTATTACAATGAAATGAGGATTCATCACTTAGCTCACATGGATAATTCTGCAAGTGTTAACCAAATTCACATTTTCCTAAAAACAACTCAGTTTTTTGGAATCAAAACTGGGTAGCATGGAAAGGGTGGTGAAAGTAATGATTTTTATTCTTCACTGCATATGCACGTTTAAACTCTATTTTAATAGATCTGATGAGCTTTAAGAATTTTCTTGCTTCCGTGGTCTTGGCAGAGCAAGGGATCACAAAAGAGGTTGCAGAGACCATACAGAAGCCAGGACCAACTGTTCCTGGATAGGTCTGAGGAAAGTTACTAATTTTTCACAGTGTAAGTCAAGCTTTTAGAGCATCAAGAGATCAAGGGAAAAAGTCTAAGATGGAAGCATGAAACGAGAGGAACTGTGAAAACTTTGGTTTCTGGAGGCTCCATCTATGACACATAAGAATTGTTTGAGCTGTGTGTTCTTAATGATAGCAATGCTGATTGTCTGCCATGGCTTGAAATGAGCATGTTCTTATGCAGTGATTCAGTAGTGGGAAGAGAGGAAACAGTAAGATTTTGAATTGTGCCAGAGTCTGCTCTATCACACTAATCTAGACTGGCTAGATGATAGTTGTTGATGGCAGAGAGGAGACGTTGCACCTCTTATTTTGCTTTAGAAGGTAATATTGCTGGTGTGTGCTGTGCATAGTTAAAAGTTTTATATTCCTAGCAACTTTAAAATGGATTGTATTTCTCTTGCCTACCCTTTCAAAGTTGGCTTTGTAGAGTTTACTCCTGAATAAACGTCTGGGTTTGTCTGCATCAAATGTAAAGTACCTCAGCACTAGTCAAGACAGTCTGTTGTGGATCTGTTAGCATTGGACTTGGCTAAAAATGTTTCAAGAAGTAGCACCATCCTGAGCCATGTCAGCTCAGCAGAAGCAAAATTTGTGTGACTACTTGCATCTAAACCTGCATATACCCCCTCTGAGCTGATGACTACACTTGCCAGCCAAACTTGCCAAAAAAAGCAAAACAAAACAAAAACCAGGAGGCATTAGTACCCCAAAGTTATTCATAGAATCATAGAGCAGCCAGGTTGGAAGGGACCCATCGGATCTTCTAGTCCAACCATTCCTATCAAAACCATCATCAACCATCCTATTCTGGTGGTAGGAGGAGGAGTGCACTGTTTTCCCCTAGTTTTCCTTTAGTTTAGTTACAAATTTGTTTTATTCTTTTTCTCAAGAAAACATCATAGCTGTTGGAACCAGCTAAACTCATAGAGGCAACAATAGTTTGTGCTTTTCCTACTTAGCAAGATACTGCTTCCTGCCTTCCCTACTTCCTTCAGAAGTACTGAAGAGGAACCAAAACTTTGAAATGTTAAAAAGTCATGCTGGTTACATTTTCCAGAAGCTCAGACGCAGCCAAAAAGATCAGCTGATGTTTTTTGTAGAAAAACAGTCAGCACAGAGCCTGACTATAGAACATTTTAGTGGAAGAAAGATTTTTTTCCTGGAGAATGTATACAGAAGAGTAAAAGAACCTATTTGATTCTTGACTCGGATAGCTTGATCTATGGTATAAGAGTTCAGTGAAAGTTTTAGAATTAAAATCTTGGTATAATCTTTATTTTCTCTTTTGCATAACATAAGATTTTTAATGAAATTTTACAGAAGTAATTCTATTCTTTGTCCCACTGTATTACTGCACAGACACTGACAGCAGCTCTATGTGCTGCCAGATTGCCTAAAGGTCTTGCATATGAAATTTCAGAGGTGTCTTGGCCCAGCTATAGTAACAATAAAACTCTGTTTTGGTATAAATTTTGACCAACAAAAAGCATGCATTTTTTCCTGCAAATCAGAAATGCATTCCTCTGAAAAATGTCTAGCTTTATCTACAGGAATACCCTTTAGCTCACAAATTGTGATCTTGAGTGCTATCATGAAGCACTTACAAGAGAACCGGGTGATCAGGCCCAGTCAACATGGGTTCACAAAAGGCAGGTCTTGCCAAACCAACCTGATCGCCTTCTATGACAAAGTGACTCGGCTGCTGGATGAGGGAAAGGCTGTGGATGTGGTCTTTCTGGACTTCAGTAAAGCCTCTGACACAGTTTCTCACAGCATTCTGCTACGGAAACTGTCAGCCTCTGGCCTGGACAGGCGCATACTCTCCTGGGTAGAAAACTGGCTGGATGGCCGGGCCCAGAGAGTGGTGGTAAATGGTGTTAAGTCCAGCTGGAGGCCAGTGACGAGTGGTGTTCCCCAGGGCTGAGTGCTGGGTCCAGTCCTGTTCAATGTCTTCATCAATGACCTGGATGAAGGCATTGAGGGTACCCTTAGCAAGTTTGCAGATGACACAAAGCTGTGTGGAAGTGTGGATCTGCTGGAGGGTAGGGAGGCTCTGCAAAGGGACCTAAACAGGCTGGACCGCTGGGCAGTGTCCAATGGCATGAGGTTTAACACGGCCAAATGCCAGGTCCTGCACTTGGGGCACAACAACCCTATGCAGAGCTACAGACTGGGAGAAGCCTGGCTGGAAAACTGCCAGGAGGAGAGGGACCTGGGGGTGTTGGTCGACAGCCGACTGAACATGAGCCAGCAGTGTGGCCAGGTGGCCAAGAAGGCCAATGGCATCCTGGCTTGTATCAGAAACAGTGTGACCAGCAGGTCCAGAGAGGTTATTCTCCCTCTGTACTCAGCACTGGTGAGGCCGCTCCTTGAATACTGTGTTCAGTTCTGGGCCCCTCAGCACAAGAAGGATGTTGAGGCTCTGGAGCAAGTCCAGAGAAGAGCAACAAAGCTGGTGAAGGGGCTGGAGAACAGGTGCTATGAGGAGCAGCTGAGAGAGCTGGAGTTGTTTAGCCTGGAGAAGAGGAGGCTGAGAGGAGACCTCATTACTCTCTACAAGTACCTGAAGGGAGGTTGTAGAGAGGAGGGAGCTGGCCTCTTCTCCCAAGTGACAGGGGGCAGGACGAGAGGGAATGGCCTCAAGCTCTGCCAGGGGAGATTTAGGCTGGAGATTAAGAGGAAGTTTTTCACACAGAGGGTGATTGGGCATTGGAATAGGCTGCCCAGGGAGGTGGTTGATTCACCTTCCCTGCAGGTGTTTAAGGCACGGGTGGATGAGGTCTTGAGGGACTTGGTTTAGTGTTTGATAGGAATGGTTGGACTAGAAGATCCGATGGGTCCCTTCCAACCTGGTTGTTCTATGATTCTATGAAATGTGTCTCTTTTAATGCTCATACAGCACACCAAAGCAGGATTAGGAAACTGAAAGCTCAGCTGAGATCTTAGGAGAAAATGGTGTATATGCCCATCCTATACTAGGCTTCAAGATGATTTCCTTTCACTGTAGCCTGGATTCATATTACATGAGCAGTAATCACAGTTCACAACCATCCCATGGCATGGCTGGTTTTGTACTGGTATTAATATGCTGAAATAATGAACAGATCTTTCTGTTTTGTTTACTCCTGAAAACACTGTTTTTAAGTAGCATCCTTTCTTGCTTTTGTGTTACATATGAGGACTGAACACTTTACTGCACAGGCAAAGGGGAGTTTCTGGCTGATCATCTCTCATTCTAAAACCTCAGTTCTAAGGATAAGAAGAGGAGATTTGTCTTAAAGCCCAACAAGTGATAAGATTCTGTGTTAATTTGGGGAGCTTGTTGCCTGCAGGTTATGTGTTACATTATGTGCTGATGAACTGGAAGACTGTGATTTATAGTTTCCTGACAATGTGACAGTATTATGAAAATAATGGTAAGCATGTCTTATCCGTTTGAAAATATATTAGGATGGCCTGGAACATTTTGGGGGCAGTGAAGAGCTGTAAATGTAATTTTCCAAAGAAGAGATTAATGTTGCACTTTAAATTTGGAGTTTTATCTTAAAAGTAGTGATTTTTCCTCCTTTGTTTCCAGTATCAGGAGGCTGCTTATTTACCACTATGCTATTACTGATTTATTTTGTAGAATCCCACTCAATGTGAGAGACATTGTCTACTGTACAGGAGTTTCACTGATGGATGAAGACGTATGGGAGTTCATTTGGATGAAATTTCATTCTACCACAGCAGTGTCTGAGAAGAAAATATTATTAGAAGCCTTAACTTGCAGTGATGACAGAAACTTACTTAACAGGTACAAAAATACTATATATCTGTGTCTGACTGTTACCAATAATCACTTCAACATTTATGCATCATCACTTGAGCTTTGGGCTAAATCAAAGGACTTTGCTTTTCAAGCACAAGTTTACTGTCTGTTTAAACTGTCTTATGTTTTTGCATTAATGCATATGGAAATTGGCACTTATTATGTCTATTCACTTCCAAATTTTCCTGTGTTCATTGGAAATATTTGAAATCCTATGATAATTGGGGGCCGGGGGGGCAGCAAGTGTTGTTAGCATATCTTTTATCTAAATGTTTTGACCAGTCTAATCTCACTGATTTCATACAAATGCATATGTAAGGTTCCACTCAACTTTTAGTGAAGCGTGTCTGGTCTTTGGTAAGTAAAAAGTAACTGAACTCACTTAGAGACTTCAAGAAACCATTTGACAGTGATGGGGTTTTTTTTTTGGAGAGTTTTCTGATGTGCTACTGTTGGACTATGTGTTAGTGAAGCTAACCAGGATTTTTTTCTCTTGTTTCTCCCACACTAGACTTTTGAATTTGTCGCTCAACTCAGAAGTTGTCCTGGATCAGGATGCAATTGATGTGATAATCCACGTAGCTCGAAATCCACATGGAAGGGATCTTGCTTGGAAGTTTTTCAGAGAAAAATGGAAAATATTAAATGCTAGGTAAAGATTAAAAGTTTAGATTTATTTTCATTTTCTGATTTTGATGTAATTTGTCAAAGCATTATATATATGTAAGTTTCTTAATATAGTCCATTCTCTTCTTATCCATAGATAGATATGTCTCTAAATATTAAATACTTACATAAGAGTCATAAACGCATTTATTTGTGGATTATTGCACACATGCATAGAAACGTCTCTTAGCAATCATCTGTGAATATATCTCTTACTGTAGTGTGTCTGAGCTTATGATAATAATGAATTCCATCTATATGTCAAGTGCTGCGGTCCTACTTTTACATTGATAAAAAAGCAGCTGTTCTGAAAGGAATTTTGCTGATTTTAACTCTGATAAGAAAAAAAAAATCTTTTCAAGAAATTTATTTCAGCTATGGGAAAAAGACAACAAACTCTTTTTGAAACATTTCTATTTTTAAGAGGATGGTAATACAATGTCACCCCCTTTCCTTCCACTTGTGTTTCAGGTTAGTTTCAAGTAATAGAGAAGCAACGTTTTGAAATAAAAGTAGATGATCGTGAAGGAAACAAGGTTGTTCCTTGCACTTCTCTTTCTTTTTGAACAAGTGCTACGTGCTCCTACTCAGAAGCCCAGTCAACATTTTGAAATACTTTTGAGGAAGATTTTTATATTAATTCAATGAATGAAAAATACCTTTAGTTCTGTAGGGTTAGCCTGAGAGTCTGAAAGGTTGCACAGCAACTCATCAGATATTGACCGAATAGAAGGAACCATAGCTTGGTGGTGTCCAAGAACTTCAGAGACACCCTGTGTCAGACCATTCCCATGGCGTTGGCTGAAAAAGTAGTGGGGGTCTGTACCGTTCGGAGGTGGTTGATTCACCTTCCCTGGAGGTGTTTAAGGCACGGGTAGGTGAGGTCCTGAGGGACATGGTTTAATGTTTGTTCGGAATGGTTGGACTCGATGATCCGATTGGTCCCTTCCAACCTGGTTGTTCTATGATTCTGAACTTAGGAGGAGCCATATACTGTCCCACAATGTATTTGAAACGGTATCTTTAAGATGCTGTACTTAAGCAACTAAATCCTAGTGCCTGATGAGTACAGTTACAAACTTACTTTAGGTGTCATGGCATCAAAAGAAGATCCAAGAAAACTCAGAGGCTGTGCAACTTTCCTGAAGATTCAAAAAGTTGTTCATGATGTTTTGGATAATACTTCGTAGTATAGTGGGATTTGAGAAGTTCAGCTGGGAAAAAAGGTCTGAGCTGGAATGAATTTTGAAAGTTTATATTGCAGAAGCATACTTTTTGAAAGCAATTTCCAAAACGCTTTAAGAGTGCTGAAGAATTTAAAAACTAGGAATCCTTTGCTTCTGGTATGATTATTCCAGGAACTAGACTTTAGCACTGAAAGTGGATAGTGGAGCCTATGCTGCCTAGTGCAGCTAGTTATGGTCTGGAAAGCAAATAATTTTTCAGGTTTCTCCAGGGATTTATGCAGAGTTTAGGCATAAATTTGTCAAAATCTGTATTACTGCAAACAAAAACGTGGAAGTAATATCCTGCCTTAGAAAATACATTGATCTAACAACATGGCTATCACCTGTGGTTTTAGACATGGAAAAGATTAAGCAGTGTACACAAATGGACAAGACTTAGAAAACTATGCCACATGCCTATTTGTTTTTTCTGTGTTTCAGTTTTGAATAGTTTAACTTCACTTACAATCTGAATTTATTTATCTCACTTGGAATGCGTGACTATGTTATCCAAGTTCCTAATAATCAGTAAAGTTTCGTTGAAAACTTTTTATTGTCCTTTTTTTTAAATGAGAAAGTAACAGAGATTCTGTCTCTTTACCTAGCCCTGACTTTGTGTTAACTATATTCAGTTTGTTCTCCAAATACAAGCCAGAGCCACCAAAAGGACTGTAGAAGTTGAACCTTTCTGAGAGAGACATCTAGTTGAGTTTCGATCAATCACCAAAACATTTAATGCACTTTATATAATCAGAGTATATGTGATATATATTGAAAATAACTTTGGTTTGGAATTATAGATTACATCTTTTTAAGAGAGAATTTGAGAGGTGGGAATAATCTAACATCTTGCCCTGTGAAATGGTCAGTGAAGCAGTGAAACGACAGAACACAACATTAGACTTCTCATTTAAACTAGTAAATTTAGTACATTTTTGAAATACAAGCTTTGTTGTGGAATTATAGCTCAAGCATACTCTGTCCCAAGGCATTTTGTTCTACCATTATAATATATTATTTGATTTTATTTAAAATTATAATACTTTGTAAGAAACATTAACTTAATAAGGTGATAACTCAATGGTATTTTACATTGCATTTATCATGAAAAGTGTTGACATTAGAGATAATAATATGAAATAGCTGAGGGTGATTAAGTTTTCCTATAATGGTCTTTCCTCTGACTTTAAAACACAGCACATGGAAGAGTTAGAATGGCAACAAAATATTGTTACCCCCATATACTTTTACAGTATGTTTATATTCACATTGTCCAGAAGTTGCTGATAACATATAAAGTCTCCAAAGTAATTCATATCTCATTTACAAAGGTGACTTAGAAATGGAGGTGGTAACACATATTGTATAGGAAATCTATGGGACTAAGACTGCTAAAATTATGAAAAAATAGAATTAAAAGTATTAGCTTGAATTCCTGTTACTGTGGCTCCTAAATAGTTTTCATCATGTGTTCATATGTGTGTCTGTGTGAAAATGTAATCCAACAGCTGTCTATAAGAATTCCTTGATTCTCAAGCATCATTTACCAGCATTTGGGAATGTGACAATATTTGGGAAGCCATTTGCATCTGTCCAAAATAAACAGATTATACTACCTCTCAAGCTGATTTTGAACAGGTGCAAAGCCTGTACAAATGTGAGGCACTGGTGGTTCACATCTCCAGAAGTAAAGGAGCAAGTGGAGAGCCTGTGACTCCAGGATGTTTCCAGGAAGCTCAGGTTCTGGTTCTGCAGTGCTGCTGTCTTTCCAGTGAGGGGTAGGAGGACTGATACTTGCAAGACCAAACACCTTTTCTGTCTGCTCTTTTGTTTCACATCTCTAAAATTTGGGAGGTGGGTTCTCTAGAATCTTTGCCAGTAGAGTCCATATATAAATTACTGTTAGTAGATGTCTTTACCAAGCATGCATAATCGGCAGTAATCAGCACAGGTATTCATGAGGGTGTCTTTGTCAGTGGAAAGAATTCTACTACTTGTTTGCACTGTGGCTACAGTACAGACTGCAAGAAAAATAAAATCCCTGCAGAGCAGTTTTTATGAGGTCGCTTCTGTAAAGTGGATTGGTAACCTTGTCAAAAGACCCCATCAAGAGGAGCTTCCAATTTTCCAAGTGGTCAATTATGAGGCTAAGCTGAGAGTGTAATAATAAAGGGCTTTGTTAGAAAGCCTAAACGTGCTTAAAGGACCATGAAATCCATACTTCCCATAGGAGGCGTTTGCCTCTGGATGTCTGTATATGTCAGTGTGACTGAAGTTTTCGAAAAAGAGAGGTATTTGCTGAAATACCCATTAATAATTCAGTTATTAGTGGTCAGGGAGCAAGTTTTTTGATACATATAATTGTGTTTCCCCTCACACAAGCTCAAGGTAGTGAACAGCACAATGTATACTTTCCCTAAACCAGAATCTTCTCAAAGAATCTTTCCTCTCCTTTTCTCTTCCTTTCTCCCTTCTGAAAAGACTATGGCTTACATTACCTAAGTGTTTAAGGGTAATTAGTTTAGGTTTAGTAGAAGAGAAACCTGTGACTGTGCTAGTTCATTTCACTTTGAATTTTGAATTCCCCCTCTAAATCAGTTTGTAAAAGTAGGGTATGAACTGAATTATTCTCCTGGATAAATTTAATTGCAGTGAATTTTGTTGATATTAGACATGTCTGGCAGGGAAGCTGCATTCCCTATCTTGAAAAGAGTCATGTTCAGATTAGCTAGATATTGCTTTGGATGTATGTACAGATAAAGATAAGGATAACTATTTGTTAAATATCTTGCTATGCTGTATGGCATCTAACTGGAATAAAATAGTTGATTGCTGTCTCCAATGGAATTACATTCTTCATACTTTGAAATAAAAACCCCACCCAAAACCTATTCCAGCATGGGATGTAAAGCTTCAGGAATAGTCTGGGTAATCTTATAAGTTATTAGATACTTCACATGGGGGATTGTAAAAAAAACTCGTGGAAAAACAAATGGAACACTGGTATTTGAATGGGCAATTTCAAAGCAACTTCCTGCAGAAGGTCATTGCTGATTGCTTCTGAATATCCTACCCCATTATACATTGATGTTTAAATATTCCTTGCCCGATCTTTCAAATTTTCATTCCAGGTTGGTTCTTTGAAGATGCTGCATCATGGCCTGGGGGGGTTATTTTAGCAGTATTATTCTCTATCAGTATTACTTATTTTAATTACCAGGTACTGGAACAAGAAAATTTGATTCAGTTCACTTATCTGGAGGCTATTTGTAATGTAGATGAGGTGGGTGAATACCAAATGCAGAGAAGGTTGCAGCACTTCAAAAAGTCTGTTTTAATGGTACAGCTAGTAGGATTTCTCAGAATACTTATCCATGGCTACTGCCTCAGTCTTTCTTTGATGCTTGTATTTTGAGCTGCTTTGTGTCATTGCATAGAAAGCTGTTCTGTAAAGTGTGAAGTGGTGGTGTGCTTTGGTCCTCTCTATCTCAGGAGCTCTCTTCTATAGCTGTGGTCAAGCTCATTCAGCTTAGTAGCATCCAGCTAAAAGTTAACTACCAATAGCTCAGCCTGGAAGGTCTCAGGTCAGTTTTTTTTACCATGGGACACTGGAATACTAGTATCCAGTTCCAGTGCTATTCTCTTGGATCCCCAGAGTTGGTCCTGTTTCTCCTCCCTTGCTTACAGAAGTCTGCTTTCTAATTTTCTGCTGGCCTGGCACTTGTGCTGATTTTCTGTGTGTCTTCTTTTTGCCCTTGCAGGTATGGAGAAGCATTATTTATGAATTCGAAGCTTATCAGTGGGGTCACAGAATTTCTAAATACAGAAGAAGAACTAAGAGAGGTAATTTTTAAATGACTTTCAGCACTTGAGGCTGTATTTGTTGTGAGTAGGGAGACAGTGCTGGCCAGATTTGAGTATCTGCACTGCACAAGGAAGCCTTCTGCTCTCTTAATTTCCAGCTCCTTGGTAGCTTTGGCAGGCTGCTTGTTTATATATCCCCTAAAAGAAACTGTCAATATAAACATTTTGGTATAAAAAGTTCAGAGATCAGGTAGTGACTAATTTCAATAATTTCTAGGATCCTCTCATGCTTTTAACAGTGATAGGAATGAGATAGTTGCAGGATCAGCCTTTTCAGTTTCAAGTCCATGAACAAAGATGGTAGATATTGGATGTTAGATTTAAATAAACAGGGTGAATTTGGTGTCACCAGGAAACAAAAATTAGCTAGTTATGAATAAGTGTTGCTAAAACCACCTGATTTTATACAAGTCAACATAATCAGCAGCCTACTGTGCAGATCAGCCTTGCAGTTCTTACTTCAAAGGAACAGTAATTCAAAGCACACCAGTGCCATCAGCTATAATAATCCAGGTGATAGCACTAGAATTTGAGTATATGTAAGAACAGAGCAGGGAGCTTTTCAGTCTACTGAAAAAGATTAAAGATTTCTCATAAAGGAAGGAGTCTGTACCAGGCATTCAAAGATCATCAAATGAGTGCCCACTTGCTACTTTGCCTTTCTCTTCACACAGCAATCATCCCTTCCTTTCCTAAACAACCAATCTGTATTATATCATCAAAAGGGTTCTGCAAATCAAAATGGAATAAAGGCTGATAAAATTAAAGGGCACCAGGACTGTCTTCTGCTGATATTTGCATATAAACCTGAATTAAAAGCATTTCCAGTGCTCCCAGTTTGGTTTGTTTTAGGTGGAAATTAAGGTTTAGTGTGGGAGTGATGCCAAGTAGATGGAAGATTAATTGGGACTAAGATAAAGCATGAAGCTAGTACCAAGCATGGTAGAATAAATGTGATTAAAAAGACCAGGTGTTCTGAACAAGACACACAGGATAACGAATCCTGAGTGTGTGAGAAAGCCAGGCTGGAAAAATGCACCTTGGAAAAGTGGACTGGAGTCATGACTGAAAACAGTCATGAGAGTGTGGAATAGACAAAAAAAAAAAAAAAAATCCTATGTGTCTTCTTAGTTTGGGAACCAAAGAACTGTATACATCTGCTTGAAGGAGGGAAGCTAGTGTACTTTCTTAATTTGACTTCTGTATGCCATGCTGATTAAAAGAATCTGCTTAGCGAAAACTGCGAAGTTTGCGTCTCCTTCATTGCCGCAGTTTAGACCAGCCCAGCTGTCTGCATAGTGCAGCAGCTGAGCTACAGGAAAGAAGGAGGTAATGATATTAATGTGATCCAGCACTGACATGTCAATATCTTCCAGTGCAATTCGAAGCAATTGCATTGCATATAAATGACAGTCTACTGCCTTATTACATTTCCTATTAAATCTTTCTACATGATAATGCATTTACTTCATGATCGTGGAGGTTTGTCCTAAATGTCTGACTTATTTGTGTGCACTGGAAATATTTACTTTCTTCAGTTCCTGCAAATTTAACCAACGTTAATTTGCATTTCCAGCTAAAGAACTTTGTAAAGAGTTACGAAGAGGGAGCTGCTGCCTCTTTCTCTCGTGCTGTGGAAACAGTGAAAGCCAATGTGCGGTGGCAAAGGCTTTATAAGGAAGAACTGTTCCAGTGGCTTCGAAAATCCTTAGCACACTAATCTGCTTTTCCGGGTGACCATTTAATGTGAAACTCTGCAAAAGGAAGAGGAGAAATTTTAGAATTGTTCAACACTAAAATTATGAAGAAAAGATCAGATTGCAGGGAGAGGGTTTTATTTCTTCTTTTTTTTTTAAATTATGGGATATTTTTTTACACTGGGCTCTTGTGAAATTGTCAAGAAGATTTCAGAAGAGAAGATCATGAATGCTTGTGAAATCCAGTCCTCAGTGTACACAGCCAAACATGATATTAAGTGGTGCATGTAAATGTTGAAGAAAAACAAACAAAAACCCTTTCAAGGACTATTTTGTGCATGCTTGTACTGTCCCTGCCTGTATTCTAGCATGCTTATGTATAACAGCCACATTTTGTATGTGAGTTCCAGTTACATCAAAGATGGGCATTATACAAAGCACAAAGACTATCTATGACAATCAGTGTTGCAATGAACAAAAGGAAAGAAAAGAAAAGGAAATGCAAAAAGACTTTCAACTTGGGGCAGTATGAAATGTAAAGTCAGCTTTCCTGCTAGCTGCCAATTAGTCTGCTAAGAGACACTCAGATTGTCTCTTGATGATTACAAAGTTGCCAGCACATTTCTTGGGTTACCAGTTGTTGTGTCTGCTGTCTCCATATTCCCATGTTTAAGTAAGCAGCATAGAGAGTGAGGAGACAGAAAGAGGAGGGGGAGAGAGAAGGAGGAGGAGGAGAGAGAAAATGAGAATGAGAGAGAAGGACATCATCCATGTGTTATAATTATATACATTTATTCATTGCTGATCAGTGTAACAGTGCAGTTTTAGCTGTGAATGTCTGCAGCGTTTCAGGGGAGCTTTGCATTCATTGCACAGAATCCATGAACCACCACTTCCCAGTAATTTTACAAGATGGTGGTATTCACAATGGGTCTCCCAACCAGTGCAGTAATAAGAAATGCAGCTGATAATGCTGAGATATAAAGAAACATAGGATTCAAATGGAAATTAGCGAGCAGGGAGAATACCTTGTGTGCAAAGACATAAAATTAACTAGGAGGGCTGTCTTACTTGTGGTGACATGCAGAATAACTCCACAACTTGAAAATTGTGAAGTAGGTATGCTTTTATTTGCATGCAGGTGCACGGGGAGTCTCCTCGCCAAATAGCCCTGTATCAGTGGTAGACCAGCCTCTTTAGTGATTTATTTTGACAGACAGGTCAGATTCTCTATGTGGGCAATACTTTTGCAAATACAGGTTGTAGAATTTATGCCAACTTAGAAAAGTGAAAGAGTATGTGCTTGTGTGTTTATTTGTACTGGCTAAGACTGAGAAAATACTATTCTTTCTGTTTCCTTGTATTGCACATAGACTGTTCTAAATGGCTGAAATTTTTTTTAGCCATATGTTTGTTTCTTTTTTCTCAGTCCTTAATCTAAAGAATCAGTGACACAGTGGGACTGCTACTTGTAATATGACCACCTGCACCATGATGAGGGTAAAACCAAAGAGGGCCAAATACTTTCCCATGTTTGCAACATGGAGTAAAAAAACCCCCACAAAACTACAGAGAATTTTCAGGAGGCAGATTGCAGCAACTTCAGAGTTGGAATGTAGATGTATGACAGTGTTTCTTTATCCCATCCCAGTCTATCACAACCATCTGACCATATCATGGCCTTGTACACTGGGAACGTGTGGCCAGCCAAAGTAGAAAACAGCCGTTTTATCTGGTTGTTTCCTTCACAGGGTGTGGAAGTTACTAACATGCTTTATAGTTGCAGTTCCTTATCCCAGTGAGTTGTGAATTGAAATGCTAATGCAAAAAGAACCAA
This sequence comes from Coccyzus lansbergi, assembly GCA_033558105.1. Taxonomy (NCBI): domain Eukaryota; kingdom Metazoa; phylum Chordata; class Aves; order Cuculiformes; family Coccyzidae; genus Coccyzus; species Coccyzus lansbergi. The sequence continues at coordinate 3,051,023 of JAUMJK010000290.1, read as the reverse complement.
ACTCAAGCATCTTCAGATACTATCAGAGTTGTATAGAGATTGTATTGCTCTGGGGGCTTTCATTCCATGCTACTCTGCTCCTCAAGAAATGTTAGACACATCCCATAACTAAGCTGTCACATCTATCTTGATTCTGTCATTTTGTGTCCTTTATTGTGCAGAGGATGCTGTTTGTAGATTGAGTGCATGGAATCCTTGTGTGGGCGTTCGGTCCACTGTGGTGCTGTGTAGCACTGCATGTTAGCTTGACTACATATAACCAAAGAAGAGGGAACCCTGTGCTTTTGTACTGTTAACTCTTTGCCTTATAATAGCCTTTGTGTTATGTCGCAATGATAGTGAACCTAATGCCCAGAGATGTTATCAGGTCCACGTTAAATGAAATCCTCCTCCTCCTGTGTATTTTACCTACCTCACAGGGGTGGTGTGAGGCTTGACTAATGTTAGCAAAGCACTTGACTAGCCTCTAATGAAAGGTATCAAAATGCAAAGTATTATTTTATGTGGTTGACCAAACTCAACCTCAATGCCAGTATGTAGCATCACATTTTTATTTCTGCTGAACAAAAACACATGCAGATTTGTTACAATAAAAAAGCAAGCCAAATATTCTTTAATATAGCCTCTACCCTGTAATAAAGGCCAAAATTATGATATCCAAAGAATGTGCAGAAAACCAAGCCCTCAAACAGGAATTGCTGTGAGGTTTTCAGAGAAAAGAAGTGTGCGTAATGGTCTGTCCTTTTGCAGTTTTATTCAAGATAGTTATTAATGACTTTTCTTTTTCTGCACCACAGATTAAACCATGTAACTCCAGAATGCACGTAGAAGCTTCTGGTCTTGCCGCTGATAAAGGGCAGGCTAACAAAATGTTCCAAATCACAAATTTATTTTGGCCTGCGTGTTCTACACAGTGCCCAAGAATTTCTACTGTTGCTCATTTGAATTGAAGTTCTTGCACAATTAGCTAGTGTTGGATGTAAATTAATATTTTAGTGGCCTTGAACAACTGGTCTACCACAGATAGCAAGCCCTACATCTATCTATTATACATACCTATTGATTAATTGCTACTAACCATTGAGTTCTAGAAATGTTCATATAGCTAAGATTGAGCTGGTGATTCCATTATGATTACCTATTATTTTATTTTTTTATGTTTTGTATTTTCCTGTTTCATGCTGAACCAGGATTCAGTATAAATGGACTAAATCCAACAAAACTGTAGCTGTTTTGTATGATATTCCTTCCCCCCAATTTAATTATATGCCTTTAGAAACTTTTTTTAATAAGAAGTTCAACACAGCTGTGTGTTAAAGAATATTTGATACCTCATGGAAAACTTTAATACAGTCTACTTAGAAAAATCTATTCATCTTATTGATTTTTCTTTCTCCTTTACCAGTCCTTTTCTTCCTTTGTCCTTATCTGAAGATTGGCCCATTTTTGTAATTTAGGTTGTGATTAGGAAGACAAATACCCCAAACATTTTAGCATTTTCAAATCCAGGGTTTAATTTTGTCCTTACTAATGAGAGAAGATGCTACAAAATGTGGATCCACTGTGGATGTGGACCTCACCCAAACCTTGGGCATCATTTTACAGAGGTTTGATTAAGCTTGTATCTGCAATTGGCCTTTGTATGATTCAGGATCCTTTGCAGTTATTAATTGTTATGGCTTACTAAATCATATAGGGAGACATATAAATAGACGTGATTTTATGCCAGCATAACGATATACCTATTGTAAAAATACCTATTGTGTTTTAATGACTTTGGCCACTAGAAATATCTCGGCCTATTACTTTGTAGCTGGTAGAAATTTTCATGTATCCACCGCTATAATTGGGAGTACTCAGACATTGATTTTGATGAAAAAAACTTCATACGTCCTTACATACATACAAATTTGTGACCTTTGTTGAATGTAGCAAGAATTGTGATAATATGTTGGAAACTGAAGATGAATTCTGTGTAGCTTTTGGGCTGTTGCAGTTATTTCACCAAGCTTTACAGCATCAAAGGAAATACCTCCACTGAAATAGAAGTGTGCTTTCACAACAAAAAACTATATAATTAAGTCCTTAGTAGTAAAGGATAATAATACTCCGCCCATATATATATAGACATATATACGTATTCATATATACGTATTCATATACATATATATTTAATGTGAGAAATCCTCTGTAGAGAGAATTTTCTTATAAAATATCAGTAAGTCTGATTATTTGGATAGAATAAAGTGAGCCGGTATTTGCAGATGAAGCTACCCTTATTTAGATACCTGCATAAGATTCTGGGTTTCCACGTGATTGTAGCTGATACTGAAATCAAGGACTTTGAGTTAAATGTGTGACTTTCTCCTCGAGGTGAAAGGTGTATGGCACTGAAAACTGTTTGTGTGTATAATCAACTTACCACCAATTCTATTACGAGTATTCATCATATCAGGCTCCCTGTCCTAAGCAGGGTTTTTAGTCATAGTGTCAGTATGCACATGAAAGACTGAATGAACCATCTTGATTCTGAACAGCCCAAATGAAAGACTATTTGACCAGCGTTGGATGGAGCAGTCCAAAAACTGCTGGCTGCATCATCCACTGCTGTCGCCAGCCCACCCGGCTCAGGAAGGCAGCTGGGAACCACTGAAGTGTAGAGAGGCTTCATCCAAGTTTCTCTCAGCTGGACAGGAATGACAGAAGGTCCCTGTGCTGGTTATGGGTTGTGAGTAATCTTCAGAGGTTGGTGTCATTGCCTTACGCTAAGAGGTAACAAAGGTCCAGCTAGTGAGCCTGCATTGTACAGAAAAGCCTAAATACCTGAGCTCTGGTCACTCCAACTGGCAAATATTGACCATAAAAATATTTGCAAAAGTCTAGAATATTATATTGCGCGTAGTTCAGGAGTAATTCAAAGTGGTTTTGAAGGATGTCACTATAAATTATTTGTGGTAATAATAATAATAGTAATAGCAGTTACCGTACTAATACTATTAAAAATTACATATGTGTATGCAAACATGTATGTACCAGTAACTGTGCACTACCCTTCTTGCACACAAAACTGTAAAAAATCAGCCGCTTCTTGGAAGCTTCTGCCTTTCTTAAAACCAATTCTTAGTGGCTTGAGCAAGTAGTCCATGCTGACATGAACAATTTAGTTTTCCGTAAGAAGGAGGGAGAAAAGGGAGTGCTATGTGTCAGGATTTTTCACTAAAATAAGGTCACATGCCCTAGCTGGAGCAGAATATTGATATCAAGTGTATTTTTGTGTCTATACTGGCAGTGGATGGTAGCTCAGTGTCAGGATATCCCCACGTGATAATGCAGTTGAAGATTTTATAAAACATGCGTGGAGCCAGTTTAATTGAAATGTGTTTAAGGAGAAACACCCACAGGAGCAAGCGCTATAGGGCAGACCCAATGTCCTTTCTCAGAAAAAGCACATTTAGTTTTGACTGATTTGTAGCTAGTGAATTAAGTATGACTTTACCAAGCAGCATTTCTGAATGCTTTGCTTATCTTATGTGCACTGTTTCCTAAGGATATCAAACAACGTTGGTAGACGACACAGAGATGAACAGCATTGTGAGAGCAGAGGGGGCTGTGCTGCAGCAGGCAGTCGTGAGCCAGGAGGCTTTAGCCAGAGTGCCCCAGCGTTTCCTGGACAGCATCGCTTGGGTTTGCCTGATAAGGATAGCCTTGGTACAACGGATGAGGCCAGGAGCCAAGATGCAGTCTCAGTTCTCTATGATATGTTCCGGTCCACTTAATATGTTAATTTTTGTAATTTCAAAATAACCTGTAGCCAGACTGACAGCACATGTGTGGCTGCATATCCTCGACTGGTACATGGTGAAGTAGATCCATTGAAGTGACTGATGTTAATTGCAGCTGAGGATCTAACCTATTGCTTTCAAAACAGCCCCCTGAAGTGACAGCTGGGCTGGTGTACAGGATGTTTCACATATTTCTATCTATGTTTCAGTAGCACATATTGGATGACAAATGTTTTTTATATTCCTTTTGCTTTTTGTTAGAATAATACTTTGCAATCGGTTCCAGTCTGATAAAGCTTTATGATGTGCTTGGAGAACTGCGGAATAGTGTACTGTGAAGAGTGTGGCTACTACCCTCTCTTTTTCCTGCAAACAGTAGATTGCAGCAGAGATGGACTTCCCTGGACTTAGACACTCTGTTAAAAAAAAAAAAAAAAAAAACAATATTCTGACAGTTTCTAATGGAAACATCATTGTAATTACTGTATAACAACCCTGTACAAAGACAGCTTTATTATATGTGTAAATGTAATTTTGCTATGTTGTTTTTATGTTTGAGGGACAATAGGCTTTAGTGTGGCTGAGACACACAGCCTTATGAAAACAGCGATTGTAGCTCCCTGTCTGATGTTTTTTTGAAAGGTGTTCAGTTGCTTTATTTTTGCAGAAGGTAAACATAAACCAGTTCTCTGAAAACAAATGGCTTATTCCACCACACACACATCAATGACATAAAAGGATCCAACTATTGAAAATAAAGGCTTAATAATAAATTGTATTATTTTCCCAAGAGATTCTACATGTAAGATCTTTTGACACCTTATGAAGAAAAAAATTCTGCATCTATTAATGCTGGTTATTATGGACGAGAACCTCTATTAATTCTGTTTCAGCTTTAGATTAATTTTGAATACCGTAATTAGAAGAACATATTCTTTCATCACTGCTCAAATCTGTGTTCTTTGGAATTCAATTCTTTGTCAAATACAAAGTGGAGCTGACTCAAATTATAAATGGTTTCACACAAACTAGTGTCTGTAAGATAAGAATTCCATTTTCATTTAAGGGTAATACAGGTCCTTGCATAATGTCACAGTTCTCTCTCTGCCATAAATATGTGTATGTACAGCTTCTAATTCTGGACCATTTGCTTTTAGTCAGCTTTCATTGATTGTTTGTATTTACAGATCTTACTCCAAAGTTTCAGGTTGGCTGTGTTGACCATGACTCAGCCCCATGTAGATGCAGGGAGGCAGTCCTGCTGATTGCTATGGGATTAACCAAGTGCTTCAAGTTGTGTATCAAATCATGCATATGGCTGAGACAGTCTTTATGGAAAATCATTTAGGCATGTATTTCAAGGTGCAGATTATGGTGATGTGTTTTTACTGGTTTACAATCGTATTTTAACTTTATATACAGCCAACTGTTCTCTCTTTTTTTTATAGAAAAGCATACATTTTGCCTATGGAGAGGAGACACTAACTGATTCTCAATGTATCTAAAAATGCCAAATTTAACAATGTTTTTCATTTACTGCTTGAAGCATTCTAGGGTTTGGGAATAAAAGCAGAGTTATTCTTACAAGTTTAGTTAATGAACATAGAGCATTAATCAGCAATTTAAGCAATTGGCCAAATAAAATATATGAATTTCTGTTACAGTACACCGGAAAATTGTTTTTCTATGTTTTACCTTTAAAAATTACTCCGTAAATATGGGACTGCTATGTGTTTGACATAAAATATTCTGCTCTAATGAAGGACTGACTAAATGGATATTTTTTTTAAAATAACCTTTACCTTCTGTATGTTACGCAGAACATATTTGAATTTTGTCTCTGATAATAAAATTTTGTACAGGAATGTGTAACTCGTCACTGCCTTAATTTTCTGACATGGAGCCATGGCTAAGATAAATAATACCCAGCCTTTTGATTATGTTCCCATTTCAGTTGAGATTAATGGCTTTATAATACTGAATAGATATGCTGAGGTTGTACAGTGAAAAACATGCAAGAAAATGTATTTTGACATGAGGAATTTTTCAAAATACATAAAAATACTGGGATTGGTTGAAGGCAAGAATCCACAGAAAATACAAAATCTAGGCTTGGAATTATTGTTAAGCACTCCAAGAGCAACAGGACTGAAACTGGAATAGAGAGCAATGTCTATCCTTTGTGCTTTTCTAATTGTGTAAATTTTGAATATGCAAAAAGAGATCTTTTTGTTGGTAAAAGTGATTTCAACTGGAATACACTTCAAATGGCTTTTTAATAGAGTCCTTGAATTCAAGCTATTATTTTCCTTTTTTGAAGAACAGTTTTCAGTAACAATGAGATGTGAAATATGTGCAATTATTTGCCCATTGGATACAATCATGTTCCCACTGAAGTCAATTGGAGCTTTGACATTGACATTACTGGGAGTAAAAGCTAACCTTGTATTTTTCAAAATATACCTTTCAATGCCAAAATGTCTTTTTTCTTTAACAATAAAGATATTTTCTTCTGTACTGCACATCTTAAACTACTGAAAAGCTGAAGGGAATTTTTAAGGTCCTGATTTTGCAAAGCACAACAAGCAACTCTGATGCTTTGAGTAAGGTAAGAAGAGCTGGGGGCTAAATGAGCATGTTTATTGTATACTATTATTAAACACTTTGCTGTATTACACTGTGGCTAGAATTTTGATCATCCTATATGCATGTGTCAACAGTGTAATGAGAGATACCACTTATACCTCCTTTTCCTGAGTTCATGTCTGCAGCAGGAGTACAGGAGGCCCAGGGAGGTGGCTCGGGGGCCAGCAGAGACCTTTCAGATTATGAGGGGATACTGGTGTATAGGATGAACTATTAAAATCTAGTATATATTACCCCCCAAAGGGGCCCTGTCTGTCCCATTTCTACTGTTCATACCTCTCTAGGGGTGTTTAAACAGCAGAGACGAAGTGCACAGCCACTTTGGTTGCACCTCTAGAAGAGGAGGCAGGACACAAGGAGGAAGAAATGACACTTCCCTCTGAAATGCCAGTGGCAGCACATCTCCTAATCAAACATCAAAAAGAACATGCTTGTTTCTTTCCCAGTGCAGCCTCTGCCATCAACAGCACTTCAGTCAGTGGCTGAGCTGCTTTCAAGTTGAACATTTTCATACAAGTCCAAATGAAGAGCTGTTTATTTGCTCTCAGCTCGGTTTCTTCAGTAAAAGCTGAACTTTAAAGGCACCCATTTGCTTTGAAAGCTCAGCAGCTGAGCTGGAGGGAGTAGGAGGGAGAGAAGTTAGAGCCTTTGGTTTGTATAATAATTTGACTTAGGAGTATTTGCTGTCTTAATAACTTATTCCCTATTTCATCCTATGCCTACCCAAAATTAGATAATAAATGAGCTTCCTTTAAACTTCATCTTCTGCATAGGACCCACCATGCAGAGTCCCACTGCTATCAGAGGCAGTCTGACTTGTGCATACTACAACTGAACAGGACCAAGCACTCAGGAAAGAGAAGTAACAATTTACTGAACCAGTGGTAACCCTGGATTTTCTGAGGATCAAACACATAAACCTTGTGTTAGAGAAACAGTATTGATAATGACATATTTGATGGCTGAGATTGTTATGGATGGGATGGGAACATGAACAGAAGGATAGTTGTCAGAAAAGTGTAAAGCAGGTAAAGTTGCTATTATGTGAAATAACGATGATGCGCTTGGGAAACTAAAAGCCTTATTATGTTGAAACTTTTGTTTTGTCTTTGACTTAGCAACCGCACCTACTGTGACCAGGAGGTAATTAGAGAAAATAGAAATTGCTGAATGGTTAAAAGGAGCACCCTACTTGCTGTTTGCATCTTGGGGCAGGTGTTGATTTACAGAAACTATTCTGTGCTGAACCTAACTCATACTGCTCTGTGTGTATGTGCCAATTTGTCCTAAGTCAGCCAATTAGAATCTGGACTAATGGTGCAAGGCTGAACGTGGGACCATGGTGATATGTGGTCCTCAGGAACACTTCCTATGTGTTACCTTCTCCCTTTCTGTCTCAGTCCTGCTGCTTTTCTTCTCAGGCCACAACAACTGTTGGAAGTGCAGGTAGACCCTGGGTATATCTTGCATGGTTTTGCCTTTGTATCATCTTGCCTCTCAGCACTAATTAGATGGTTGCAATGAAGAAACCAAGGCAGAAGGATATAAGTGGCCTTAACCTTCCATGGTGCTAATTATCCTGCCCCTGCCCCACCAATGTGCCTCCCTATGTGCTGCACTGTTGGAGCCTAAGCCACGGCACTAGGGTTTGAGACCTAGTACGGTGCTTTCATTTTGCGGTGTACTGAACATGTTAATTATTCACTGTACTGCTACAGCATTACTTCTAGAAAACATCTTTTTGCTTCTTGAACTTACTCAGGAATCACTTTTGTCTGTTACAGTTAGCATCATTTTGACCTGTTCATTGCAGAAGGTTAAGAAAAAGAAAGGGGAGGGAGAGGGGGAGGATAATGAGATGCTATTACATGACATGTCTATTACAGTAATTCATTCCATGTGGCAAAGAGCTGTTGCTAGTGATAAATGCATGTTCCTGGTACAATTATGAGATGTACCCTGAACTTTCCAACAATAAAACTGTCAAAATGTTGCAATAAGCAAAAGCACAAATGTGAATCTGTCCATTAAAAAGATGAAATAGCTCACAAATATGATTTTAATAAACAGTATTATTTTCAGAGATGCACTCTTAGATCCATTAACTGCTTATAGTTAATACCAGAAGTGCATATTGTTTCTGCTCTACAATCATGGATGTAGCACTTTTTTCCCATCCCACTCAGCTACCTAGTTGATAGACACATTAAAAATATGTTTCTATGGAGGTTAGAGTAATGATATTGTAACAGAAGTCTTAGCACAAAAAAATCAGCATGTGTTTCTCTATGCACAAGTGGAAATCAGAGCAGCTCTATCATTTTCAGTGTGCCTATAAGGTTTTGGAGGACTGACGTCAAAAGCAGGTTAATCCAAGAAAGTAAGTAACCCCCAAGCAGTTAAGTTACTCCTAAGAGCAGAACCTATCAGCTTGGATAGTAGAGGCACTTAGGGAAGAGGGGAATCTTTCTCAGTTGTTTCCTCAAGACTTAGGAGGAAGTTTTTCACACAGACGGTCATTGGGCATTGGAATAGGCTGCCCAGGGAGGTGATTGATTCACCTTCCCTGGAGGTGTTTAAGGCGCAGGTAGATGAGGTCCTGATGGACATGGTTTAGTGTTTGATAGGAATGGTTGGACTCGATGATCTGATGGGTCTGTTCCAACCTGGTTGTACTATGATTCTATGATTAGTGCAAGAAAAACCCCAACCAAAGAAGAGTTACAGAGGGTTATTTCACAACAAAAGGTTTATTTCAATGTTGAGCCACTACAATAATTATCAGTGGAACCAGTGTGATGGGAAAGAGCTCAAGTTTTCATTTTAAAAAGTCTTCACTGGCTAATGTAATAGGATTAATGAAACGCATGCATTTACCAACAACAGTAAGACAAGTTATTTCTGCTTAAGATATCTTAACATTGAGTGATGGTTACCACTAAATGTAGTGGGATTGAGAAGCAATAAAAGATAAAGACTTCATAAGTCCTTGATTGTGAGAGGTCTAGGCTGGTGGGCTGGGAGCCTTGGCTAGGATTTCACCAGGTTTGTTATGCAACTGTAGATTTTTCCCTTTAGGTTTAAAACATTGTAGCACATAAACTATATCATGTATACAGAGTGCTGGTGCCATATTAAAATATATGAACTGCTACGGGGAACTCTTGCTTGAACTAAGATTACTTCACAGAATTCAGTAGCTGATAAATGGTTGACTCAGGGATTTTTTTGTTCTGTTTAAACCTCCTTATCACTGAGTGTATTTTTTAGTAACTCATAGTTCAGCCTGGGAAGCATAGTCAGATGAATAAAAAAATAAGGACAAAATATCAGGATTATGGTTCAGAAAAACTGTCTCTGCATCTGTCTTTACATAATTCATTCTTCTGTGACCTTGCCCAATACCAAAATTTTAAAGGCATATATGGAGCTTGCATTTGACTATTTAACACTATAACACAATATAACAATAACTTAAAATGAAGAAAAATTTAATTGCTATAGTTGCATGGAGTTTCTATAGAGACTAAGTACTCAAAATTATGCATATAATAAATGGGAAAATGAAAGCGATAGGTTTAAAATTAGTGCACAACTGCACAAGCATTTTACTTGTGTCCAGCAATTGTACTTTGCAATAGGATATAAAATGATGCTACACATTTTAAGTGTCTAAGTGATTTGTTTGGGCTATAAAAGGACAGAAGTCTACTACTTCCTTTATACGCATGTTGAACTTCCAGCTTCTGCTGACCACATACAAACCTGACAGGGAATAAAGATACAAAATCCTAATTATGCTACTTTTGAAAAACTGAAGTAAAAGAAGAGGTTTTTGAAAACCAAAGGATTAAGTGAAATATGAAATGAGAACTGGTTCAACAAATTTCAGCATATTAAGTGCAGGCAAATGGAACTGGAATAAACAGAGTTGGCTCACTTTTAGCTTTCAAGATAGAGTTTGTCTTCCTAGGGAGTAAGTGTAGTCACTTTCTCTACATTATCCATCTACATTATCTAATTTGTGGTGTTGGTGATAGAGAAATTGTAATTACTAGACTGAAGCCACAGCAACACTGGGACATCCATGCGTCCTGGTGGTAATGACTTAGTTAAGTTGCTATCCAGTCCTGTTTCAGCAGAGCCAGAAAGATTTAAACAGCGGAGACAAAGCACTATAATACACTACTTCCCAGGAGCCTGGTCCCAGTGATATGTGTCAGATTTGCTAAGTTTATCTGTTCACTACGTAGATGTCTGCATCTGAGCTTGTTATTGAAGACGCCTTAGTCAACAGAGAGAAGAAAACAATGAAACACATCATGAAATGTGCAACTAATGCAGTAAGGTGGATAGAAAGGGTGGACATCATGAATTTCAGTCGAAGGATAATTAATTTTAAGGCAGAAGGTGAAATAAGTGATGAACTTCTTGGAAAAAATGACTCAATTTACTGTAAAATATATTAGAAATTGAAGCACAACTTGGAATGGGCCAGAAGGTGACAAACTAACCATCTAACCAAGAGAGTCTCTGTAGAACTTTCTTCTTTTTTTTCATAGACCTCTGTCATTTGTGTTAGATGGGAAGCAATATATCCTAGTCAAAATATGTTTGAGGATGTACACTGTCTGTTCTAACAGATGACATATCTCTGATAGTAGGTAATTGCTGTGAAGTTGATAAATTAATTCTTCCTTACATCTTTATTTAAACAGAGATTTTTTTTTCCCATACCACATGTGGGATATTAACTTTTTTCACTTATTTATTATTTAGGGTTTAACTATTTCCTCATAACATTACTCAAGATCAGGCATGGAATAGTGCTTTTGGTTAAAACCAACGTATTTCAATGGCGGAGAGCAAATCCATCTCTGAACAAGGCTGTAGTTTGCTTATAAATAATGTAATTTGTTCATGACTCTTTGATGTCATTGTATGGAAGATGTTGTCTGATACAGAAAATTATATTTTCTGAGTTTTTTCAGTTTGTAATGTCTTCCCTTATGAGTAGTATCTGAGTACTATGTAATGGCAAACATAAGGTGATGAAATGATCTTCACAAATCAATTGATAACAAGTTAAGAAAATGGTGGCTACAGGAAAAAAAAGTCATAGGAGTATAAAATATTAATAAAAGTGCTCATGACTTTGAATAAGGGCTTCATACTGAAATTAATTAACCTACTACTTTAAACTGGGACAAAAAAAAAGAGCACAAGACAACTGAGTACTTAGTGAAGAAAAATATTGAAAAAGAACTATAGAAGTGGAAAAGTACAGTACGGCATCAATAATCTGGAATTTATGGCTAATGAACTATTTCCTTTGACCAGGCAAGAAACAGCTTTAGGCTTCACAGCCCCCCAACACATTTTAAACCACTATTAGAAACGTAGTATGCAAATGGCAGAATAGAAATGGAGGAATAGATTAAAACAATTATTAACTACCACTGAGCTTCAGAAAATTGCAGGTGGAAGAGACACGATGATTACATATACTTAGGCAACCAGAGTATTACCCTTTGATAAGCCTAACTTTGATCATCAGGATTCTAAAGAAGAAACGTTGGGGAAAAAAGGCAAGTCTAGACTTCTGGAGGGTAATGAAAGCAACAACATTAAGTACTGTAAATCTGCCAAGTACAGATCATAGAATCAGAGAATCAGAGAACCACAGAATCATAGAATGGTGTGCATTGGAAGGAATGTTAAAATTCATCTAGTTCCAAAGCAGGGACACCTCCAACTAGATCAGGCTGCCCAAGGCCCCATTCAGCCCGACCTTGAACACTTCCAGGGAGGGGATACAGCTTCCCTGGACAACCTGTTCCAGTGTCTCACCACCCTCTTTGTGAAGAATTTCTAGTCTAATGTCTACTCTATATCTTCCTCTCTCTTATTTATAGCCGTGCCTTGTCATTCTCTCACTGCATGTCCTTGTAAAAAGTCCCTCCTCAGCTTTCCTGTCGCCCCTTCTAGGTGTGGAAGGCCACTATAGTATCTCCTCAGAGCCTTGTCTTCTCAAGGCTGAACAATCCCAGTTCTCTGAACCTGACCTTATAGGAGAGGTGCTGCAGCCCTATGATCATATTTGTAACCCTCCTCTGGACCTCTTCAAACTACTCCATATCCTTATGTTGAGGATTCCAGGACTGGGCACAGTACTCCAGGTGGGGTCTCACAAGAGCAGAGTAGAAGGGCAGAATCACTTCCCTCAAGCTACAGATCTCACAAGACAAACTTGATGATTGCTTTTCTTGTAGAATTGCAAAATTATTGGATTAATTCAGAGCAGTAGCTATCATTTATTTGGATTTTAATAAAGCATTTGACAGCAGCTTTCAAAATTAATTCAAAATGGCTAGGGAAAAAGGATTCACGTGGACTGAAGTTGACTGAAGAACTGTTAACAAAAGTTAATGAGAAGTGGCAATCTGCAAGACTTGGATGACATATCTACTGGATGCCTGGGTTTGCTCAATTTTTAATATCTTCATTTATGATTTCTCAGAAAGGAAGGAAAAAACAGCCTTTTAATGAAAGGAGGGACTTGTTAATAACAGTAAGGATTGGGAAAAATTTATGACACTCTTCTTAAAGAACTGAATAGTGGGCAGGAAATGAGATTAATTTCTAAAATCAGGTTAATCCTCCTGGGGTAAAATCATTCAGATACTCAGTTAGTCAGTAGAATGGCAAAAACAGCACCACTGCAAAATTGTTAAGAGGAGTTAGCAGTGCAAGGTTTGAAATGAATTATAGTAGCAAAACAAGGGATATGGTTTTCCATTCTCAGAAAGAATTTATGGCATAGGAAATCATTGAAGATTAGAAATAAAACAATTTTAGGGAGATGTTATTTGATTGCTCTCATTACATGTCTCTGCTTTCTATTAAAATTAAATGCTGTGCAAAGAGATGACAAATATGAGAAATGTCTATGTATTTATATTGAATAGTTATAAGATTACCAATATTCTTCCATTTAAGGTTTTCTTAACTAAGACACTCTATGATTCCATGATTATATCTGAAGGCAAGAGGTGTGCTAATGCCAGAAGAAGAGTTTTTGTACTGTCATCTTGAATTATTTGCATAATTTATGTTTTTAATATTTGGATCCTTACATCAACTGTGGTAATAGGTGTCTATAGAGGCAATTGTAAGAGGCTCCATAGCTTGGTTATCCCAAATTCCCTGGAATGGGCAGGGTGAATCTTCCAGTGAGAGCAACAGGATGAAGAGATGGAGGTAAGTGTCAAGGTCTGCAAGTGCCCTTTCAGTGTTTCCATTGACATTCTGACCTGGAAAACTTTGCAAAGAATGAATAGTGGCCAGATTTACTGCCCTGGAGTATCTTTGAATTTCTCCAGGTACTGTCAGTTTGGGTCTATAAAAGATTTTTGGAGAACAGCAAGCACCTTCTCCTACTAGCTCAATGGTGTGTAGGTTGTCATCTGACACTGGAAATGGGTTGTACCTGCCTGCTGATAGTTGATTTGTAAAGACCTTGTTGTCCTTACTGGGAGCTGCAATGAACATGTGAAGTGGGAGGGTTTGGACCATATTCCTGCCAAGGACTGGAATCAGCCCTTGACCCATTTAGCATAGTGATTGTCAGAAGGGATGGCTTTGGGGTAAGTAATTATTAATAAGAAAACATAAACTTGTAGTTTAATTTAACTTTATTTCTGCCTTCAGCTTTTTGTGTGTGATTGCAGCTATACCTTGAGAAACTTACACAACACTGATTTCTAATACTCAGATTCTCCCAGAAATAAATTACAGCAGTGCTCAAAAAACTCACCCTATTGGTAATTGAAAGCACTTTGGGCTTCTTAAAAATGAGATTTTGATGCATAGAAAAATCTAGGGACACATTACAATATTGCCCTCTGAAAGTGTGTGAGATATTCCTAGCTTGCTGCATATTACATAACATAGCCATTAAATGTAGATTATCTTTCAAAGGAGAGGCAGAGATTAATGAGTCAAACTAAAATGATGAATTAAATGAGCCCTATCAGACACACTTACAAAATTAGCTAGCAAAGAGTTCTATAGAAACAAGAAATATTAGAGCTAGATTGCTCAAACACAATTTTAGGAAGAGTGGCAATGCATATAAACATACATTATCACATTATAGTATTCTCATTATATTCTGTTCTTTTCTTTCTGTCAAATACATAATGCAAAGACTTTGCAGGCATTATTCCGCTAACAGTCCCTTAGGCAATAAAAAGGGTGATTGTCTTCTCTTAGATCCAGTACTGATACCCACACTGCTGGGTTCTGACCCTGGACTGTCTGTTTCTTCAGTAGGAGCTAGAGATTTCTGTGAGAATCCATGTGAATCTAGAAGAGTCTTCCCTTGCTGTCAGACCAGATCAGAGCTATAAATCAAAGCAACTGATTTGCTCTGTGTCTTTAGGCAAATAATTTATCCTTAGCAGAATGCACATCATTTAGCCTTTGCATACTAATACTTTCCCTGCAAGCAATACTCTGAGTTCTTGGGTATTGAAATGTGGGAGAAAGTTCAGGGAGCCTTTGGTGGAAGGTTTGTGAATATAAAGCTGTCTCTGTGCTCTAATAGGCAGGAAGATGGTGACTTCCTATTTACCATTCTAACACTTGTTTTCCACTCATATCTGCTAACAGATTTGCTTTTTCCAGCAACAGTGTAATGCTGTCACTGATGCATCCAGTTATCACTAATATTGATCTTGGAATAGTAGCTTAATGCTTCCCCAAAGTTCAGGCAAAGTCTTCTATAAAAGGAACAGTTTCAATGCAATGGGAACATGGCTCATCTTCAGAGCATTTCATGGAACCCCCAGACTTTCAAGGCATGTCTGCCAAAACAGTGCAGTACAGTGGTCTTGCCAGCCCAGCTCACAGCCTGACCCAAAACATCTGCCTTTCTAACCCTCTCTTCTATAATCAACTTGTCAGCTTAAGGGTTGCACTGTTCACAGGAGATTGAACTGCTGCCACTCCTTTCTCTTCCTCAGGTACAAACTTCTCTGTTCTCCCAGTCTCACCGATTAACACAGTTAAGTGGCAACCTTAACTTACTTGTAGATTGTTCCGTTTCAAAACTAAAGAAGAGCTTTTGTGCCTGATATCTTAGGGATTTTCTCCAAATCTCTCAATAGGTTGAATAAAGGAAATATTTCTGCCTACCAACTTTGAACAGCCTTCATGCGGACAATCCTGGCTACAATAACAGTACCTCTGCAAAAATTTACAAACTGTATATTCAGTGGATGCTCTCAAGATGCCTTGCTGACACTGCTTTAATTACCATATCATCTGATTAATGACTGCATAGCTTCATGAGATTCCTTTGGTGATGGAGATCAAGACACTGCCTCCATCAGACTGAATACAACCTCTTCATTTAATTTATGTAAATCCCTGAAATCAGTCATATCCACAGCATATGTTTCTGGAACTCCATCCATCACCGTCATGATGTCTTTATCAGCTGATGATAATACTGCTGTTTCTAACTTGAAAGCCAAAAGTAGATGTGAAAATTGATGGATGGATGAATAGCTGCTACTCTGGAAACTGATGGAGTTTGAGCTGACAGGTATGTGGTAAGAGAATTCAACAACATCCTATCTGTATTTTTAATTATATTCTTCATCTTTATTTTTTAGAATAATTCAGTATTTAACATCAATATTCCAAAATATTGTCATAAAAGAGTTGTGATCTATAACACTCTAACCAGAGCTTGAACCAAGAGTAATATATTTTCTGCAAATGGGCAATAGAAGTCACTGGAGAAAATGAAATTAATTCAGATGCTTGATCACTGGCAGAGGCAATGGCCTTGGAGAATGTAACCCTAGCAAAAAAAAAGGAACATACAAGATCTATGTGTGGCTGTGCTGACTGCAGCATTGTTTAATTAACTTGGATGGCTGACCTTCCCTGGTGCCTTCTAATGTGAGGGATTTTTGTAGCACTTTTCACAGAAGATTGAGAGGACCCTGAACAACATCTCTGGAAGAGTCAAAGCAGTCAAGGGAGGGAAAAAAAACGTCGTCACTGCAATTCGTGACTTCTGGCAGCGGGTTGGAAAATGAGGTTTCATCCTGTAGGCAAGCTGTGTTGGGGTTAGCTTGCTCTCAGCAGTCTCGGAGAGGCACAGGGCAACTACCAAGCTGTGACAGCAGATGAAATAAAAAAGTGGCTGCTTTAGGACTGGTCTTCCCTGAGGCCTCTGCTGCCTCTTTTCTCCCAAGGAAGCTGTGGGACCATGATAGTCATCCCTTGCCTAGGTACAAAGCCAGCCAAGCCAGTTTCTTTCATTGATGCTGGGTGCTGTGGTGAGATGTCTGGCTGCCAACTCTGTCTGGCCCTGACTTACCAGGGCCTCACACCTGCAGAGCTTCCTAAATATCCCAGTGAAAAAGGTGGCTGAGGTGTATTTCTGCTTTGGAAATACCAGTTAACTTTTTCTTCTGGTCCAGCTTAGTTAAGAGTATTTTTTTGACATTTTGGTCTGTTACTCAACCAGTTCTCTACTAAATCTTTCCATGTTTTCCCCTGAAAAAGATGGAGACAAAAAAGTCCAATGACAGAGCACCTCTTCCAGACTTCTAGTGCTCTGCTTCAAGCTAGAGTGTCTTGATGAAGCAGCAATAATTTCAGTGGGTAGTGATCTCATGGGAAGAACAGCACTGCATGATCAGAGAAACACTTCAAAGCACTATCAAAATTATGATAATTCCTTCATTTAAGAACTCTTTCTGGCTTCCTATCAAAGTATATGCTTTCAATGTAACCACACAAATGTTATTATAGATAACTCTAAGCTAACTGTGTAGCTTTCATAATAGGACAAATAAGCTGATATTTTTCTGCATGCTGCCTCTGAACTGAAAAACTTCAGACACTGCTCACAGGCAGTTCTCGTGTGATGTTTACAATCTTTAGCTGGTATTTCTAGTTTAATACAGCCTAACTTCATACTATGGTTATTTTCAAGTCTTTAATTGAATCCTCTTGTTCCAGAGTCCCCAGGGAAGACTCAGAGCTAAAAATCACTCTTCTTGTGGCCTCCAATACAAATGCCATCATTTCAGTGAATGCTGATTCTGCTTTAGGGCGAATTCAAAGGTGTGTTTTTCTTGGGACCAGTCTCCGAGGACATTCACTTACATTTTCTGAAATACAGAAAAGCCCTAGTACACATTTTCCTCTTGGAAGATGAAATGAACCCACTCGATATTTACAGCCTGAGCCAACCTTTGGTTAAGGCCTGGGATCAAGTCCAAACTTTCCAAAGGATAGTAGATGCTATTGTAGCGGATGACTTGTTACATCTTCAAATGGTTTTGCTATGACTGCAGTCATTGAAATGTTTCCTGAAATTGACTTTACCAGACAGAATCATAGTTACCAAAAGAATATTATCTGCTTGCAAGAATAATATTTTAAAATATTTAATCATGAATAACACAAGCAGCAACTTTCTTCTAAGTGAAAATGGCAAATTAAAAGTTAATATATTCATTTTACTTAAATTGTAAGCAGACAAATTTAGCAAAGGAATACTGTAATTTTCTATCAAATATTTTTGATTAAGACTAATAACTTTCAAACTCCCATTTTTGTTCACATATCCATACTTTCTTTAAAAATGTAGGTTTTAATTATGTTTTTCTTCCCTAGAAAAGGGTTTTTAAGGAAACAAATCTTGAGCCTTGCAGCACTTCAGCATTGTAGTCATACTTTCTTTTATTAGTGCAATTAAATAAGTTGATTTCACGGAGCCCATGGACATAGATTTATTATACATTGCAGGATCTCAAACAGTACATCCTGCAGAGTTCTTTCCACAGGATCCTGTATTCTCCTTTCTTTGATCATACCAGTCTGGGACTCTAAGAGAACAGTTTTCTAAGGGATTTTTCTCTGATTGCATTTTACCGGGCAAAACAATCACAATTTTCAAAAGAACTCTGTAGGCATTGTCCTAATTCTTTTCCCATGAGGTTTATTGTCAATTTCTATTTATTTTCTGAGAGCAGAATTGTACAAAGCTACTGCCGTCTAAGTACATTTTTAGGCATTAAACATTGTGAATTTTGAACTTGCTCAATCGGTATTTATTAAATGATCAATCCTAACAATGAAGTGTAGTTGAAGTAAGT
This sequence comes from Coccyzus lansbergi, assembly GCA_033558105.1. NCBI lineage: Eukaryota > Metazoa > Chordata > Aves > Cuculiformes > Coccyzidae > Coccyzus > Coccyzus lansbergi. The sequence goes on along the minus strand of JAUMJK010000290.1, from coordinate 3,032,410 downwards.
GGTAGGCCTAAAATGCAACATTTTTCATTACTAGAGATTTAATCAATTGAAGAAAACAACGGGGCAAAATAATGAGTGATTGAAATACTGCACATGAATCATTTTAATAGTCTAATTAAGCTAAAAGTAATACCACAGCCTTTGTCAAGCTTGTCTGTAACAAAACTACTGAGGTGCTGAGGGGTATGGTTTAGTGTTTGATAGGAATGGTTGGACTTGACTATCCGGTGGGTCTCTTCCAATGTAGTGATTCTATGATTCTATGATTCTACTATGCTGAAACTCAAGAATCAAATTTCACATTCTTTGTCACATGGTACAGAAGAGAGCAAATCATAGAATCATATGAGATAAAGTACAGCCTGAAGTGCCAAAGGAAGGCGCTTAGATAAATGTATGTACATACTGTCAAAATATAGCACTAGACATTTTTTCCATCATCAATTATACATACCATGGGAGAGAGAGAAGGGTATAGGCTGGCAGAATTAGATTCTAGGGGTCAAATAATTGCAGGAGTGACAGAATTTGTGCTGCAATGTGCCATGTTTTGACTGATCTGAGTCCTAATGGAGAGAGTGCAAACATAGGCAGCGGCAATGGAAGTATATCCCACTATTGACAGGATAATGGAGAGGAAGGATGCAGTGTTTCAAAAGTTCAGATAGAAGTATGGATGCATTGCAATTATATACCACTCAATTTTTCTAACAAAATTAGTTACTTTGGCACTGAAGTGTTAAAAAGCACTTGAACCAAAGGAAAATACAGATTGACTTCTGACATCTTGGCATCTTGGATAGTTGCCCATACCTTTTGTCTCTTCTGCATCGTAGAAAACGACCTGTGGTAGAGCAAAACTACAATACCATCTCTTTGCCAAAGATTTGTTCAGCTCATGCAACTGTATGAATCAAAGGATGATAGGGTTCAGAATTGCATCACATGAGGTGAATAAAAGTAAAATGCGACACAGCAATTCATTGGCTGAGACTGCTTAAGCAAGTTGTGTGTGTATGTGTGTTAGAAGTAGAAGCCCTATGGAGAGAAACTGGATCTAAACCCAGGAATTTCATTTTGGAATAGCTTGGATCTGCTCCCATGGATTAAATACCTCAGCTTGTATATACAAACTCTTTTGAAACTGGATGGTATTAAACCAGTATGAAAACATTATAGAAGGCAGGACAATCACATTTCTGTTCAAACAACTGCAATATCCTGGCTATGAATGATTTACCTAACTGATATTAATTTCATTACTCAAAATGTTTAATTATACATGGGATGTTGAGGCTCTGGAGCAAGTCCAGAGAAGATCAACGAAGCTGGTGAGGGGACTAGAGAACAAACCTTATGAGGAACGGCTGAGAGAGCTGGGGTTGTTTAGCCTGGAGAAGAGGAGGCTGAGAGGAGAACCCATTGCTCTCTATAACTACCTGAAAGGAGGTTGTGGGGAGGAGGGTGCTGCCTCTTCTCCCAAATGACAGGGTACAGGACAAGAGGAAATGGTCTCAAGCTCCACCAAGGGAGGTTTAGGCTGAACATTAGGAAAACATTTTTCACAGAAAGGATCATTTGGCACTGGAACAGGCTGCCCAGGCTGGTGGTTGATTAACCTTCCCTGGAGGTGTTTAAGGCATGGGTGGACGAGGTACTGAGGGGCATGGTTTAATGTTTTACAGGAACAGTTGGACTTGATGATTTGGTGGGTCTCTTCCATCCTGGTTATTCTATGATTTTATGATTCTGTGAATCCCTAAGTCTTATTTTCCCATTTTCTTTCAGTGAAGCACTTGAAATGAGACACATAAAATCCCAATAATTTTATTGTTTTATTTTAATTGGTGGTCATTTCAAAGAGTAACATAAGTAGTGTTCATCTTTACTTTTATATAGTGAGGAATAAGGTTGTGCCTGTTCCTGAATCTTTAAGAAACCATAATATACACACACACAAAAATTACCTGAATTTTATTTGTTTACTGCACAGAATAAGTGTGTGCGCTTACCATGGCAACTTTACTTTCTTCAATAACACTTGGCACATCTGTGAGTTACTAATCTTAATGGAATATATTTTCTCATTTAAGCTAGGAATGCACTGAAAATTGCATTAAGCATAGGACAGGACACTGAATCAAGGTGAAGCACTCAGCTTCTGTCTCCATTTTTTCAACTAATAACCTGGTTGTTTCTTTCAAATGGACTGATGTTTCTAAGCCTCTACTTCTTGACCTGTCTTTTCTCTGTCTTATTGTGTCAGAAGATTGTTTTGCTCTGGTTAGGGACTCCAGCTTATCGTGATGCTCACACAGCCTATACCAGGATGGGATCCAGTGAGTGGCCTGCTGCTGATATTTTACCATGCACAGATACTGACAGGTAGACATAAGCCAAGAAATTGCTGATCATGTCTTGTAAAAATATCTCTTTCTAGTCTTTATAGTAGTGAAAAATTAGTCGTGATGATGATAAGACAGCAATCACATGGAGAACCCTGTAATGCTTTGCACTCTTATATATTTACTTGTCCATTTACCTGTGCTATTATATCTCCTAACATAGCCCGATGGTGAGGAATCAGGAGAGCCCCATGTTGCTGGCAGCAGATCACACAGACCCTGAGATAATATCGTAGCTCTTCTTCCCATGGTGTGACTCTACTTGTGACTCCGGATCTTAATAATGTCCTTTCCTGAGATGTGGCAGCTATGGCAGGTTTCCCTCCAAAAATCCTTTGTATTTACTCCTTCACTCTCTTTGGACCGGAAGGTTGTTTTGTTCACCACAAGGAACAATCTCCAGTGACTGATACTTGAATGAGAGGCTCAGGTGTTGAGGTCCTGAGCCATTCTTTTGGAGGGTCTTCCTTAGTAGTTGTTTTAATGAAGGATTCAGACAGAAACAAATGAAAACAAGCTCCAAAGTGACACTTTAGTTACTACCATTCTGTTTTTCACAGACATTACCACTTAGGGTGATGACTCTTACTGAAGCTGCTGGTATCTAAGGATCTTGCAGAAAATTCCCACATTTTTTCCACAGTAGTCAACATCTGTGGCTGTTTTAGGATGCCTGTGTGAGACGTAACTCAGTTGACAGTTCAGGTTTCCAAGAAACCTTTATGTCTTGGATGATGCAGTACAGACATCTTCTACCTCTAGGATATGCCCATGCTGCTAAAAGGCGTCTACTCAGAGGAATGGTTCCTAGCTCCCAGACCAAATCAGAAAGTGTTTTTCTATCCACCCATGTTGTTCTTTAGACTGGGTTCATGTCTTCTTTGGAGTCTGTGTAGCATGCTTATGGCCCTAGGAAATAATTTCTTGCTGTTTTGAGTATTTTCTTCGGTTCGAAGAAAATGTCTGGAACAACATGAGGGCTGTGTTATAACCCTCCATGCTGCTCTCATTTTCATTTCTGTTATGATGCTGTTAATGTGTACTATGTGCCCTAGGGCAAGGCAGGGAGATGCAGGAGCGATTTCAAGGGGTGTAAGGCTTTTTGGGCTAGTTTCTGAGGGCTGAGGTAGCCAAAGCTGGCTGGTCATGCTTAGGAAATGTGATCTGTATCCTAGTTTGGTTTCTGTTCCTGAGATGCTTCACAAAAGAGAACTGAAGAGTGATCCGAGGCACATAGATCCAGTTAGTCTAAGATCAGGAGAGCATGGCCTGGGATTGAACTGGGAAGCTGAATTGTCTGACAGTACAGGCTCATCCACAGAAAAGGCTGTCTAAAACAACTCTGTAATTTTCATAGGGAAAAAATGCACAAAAATGCTGATAATTATGATAACGATTGAAACGGATGGTTTGGAAGTAAAACAGAAAGTTCCAACTGTAATGACAAACTAGATATCATCAGAGTAAGATAAATGGGATGAGATTTTGCTTTGTTTTCGAGCAGGATGGCAAAGCAAGAAAGTAAGGTCCTTTCCACAGCATTAGAATGATGCAAAATCATGGTATGAAGACTAAATGCACTTGTTTTGGAAGAATGCCATAGTACAGGTATTGTCCTGCAGGTTTTGGTAAAGAGTGCTTTTTAGTTATTTTGATTTTTTTTAACATACAGTACTGTATATTCTATGCACTATGATTGTTTGCATTCTGAGAATATGGGATGCAATTGCACTGTTGAACACAAAAAAGCCCACTGATGCATTTGCCCAGTTATAGTGGCCTTATTGCCTAGAGGTGGGGGATAACTCTGTATGATGTAATTAAATTTTCTTTTCTGTAAAGTGCAAGCCACAATAGCTTGTCAGTCCTCACTGTAGACTTCAGGAATTACTAGAATGTCAATATTTACTCCTTTTCTACCAATATATAGCAAGGCTAAAACCTCTTTCCCTGAATGTAAGTATCTGTATATGAATATGTCAAGAAAATATTCTGGAGTCTATAAGGGCTGATCAGCTATAGAGTTCAAAATTAATATGATTTCCAAAGGGAACAAACACTGTAAATAAAATGTTCATGCAAATAATAAACTCAATCTCATTGTAAATGAAAAAAAAAGTGAATATAAAACTATGTGAAATAAGAAAATAGCTTTCCTAAAAGATATGTGAAAGGGAAAGAAAGTAATATGGATTAGCCCATATTTGTAATTGTATTAGAGTATGTATTACTTTAGGTGTTAATGAGAGGATAAGAAAAATGCTCTTTGAGATATGATCATTTTTCCCCTGTAGAATGAGGAATTACAGCCACAGATCTTCAATTTTCTACCCTCAGGAGGTCTAAGTTTAAGGTCTCTTACATCACAAAATCTTAACATGAGTGGTGCTACAGCAAAGAGGAAGAGACGAGGTGGCAATAGGAGGCATCTGTGTTTAATTTTAATTCATTAATACACATTGCTTTAGACAAGATAGACCTGATGTGAAAGTCCAATGTAATTTTTAAAAGTTTCCATACGATTTTGACACAGATTTTAACATTTAATGAAAATATTAAGCTTGCTAGAGTGTTCTATTGCATGGATTCAATATGACTTCAGATAGGGTAGGACTCTCTATTAAAAACTTTCATGTTGAAAAGAAATTTAGACATCAAACAGATCAAAGAGATATCTTTTCCATACTGCCTAGTCTTGAAACAATATCAGGGATCTCTTCAGCAATTTCTTTCAAATATGTTTTCTAAAGACTCTTTATATGTAGTGTCTGTTCCAGATGCCACTAAATTAATCATTAAGAGTCCCACTGATTTTACTGGACTCCAGATTAGATCTTGAACGATCTTGGGAGAGCGCTGTAGTGTGAATGTCTCAATCCATATTCTGTGCACCTTATCTAGCCTGCAGATATACAGCAGGATCACACAGGCTTACCATGGCAAGTGTGTGGGGAACAGTGTATTGGTGCAGTAGAAAGAATAAAGTGACATGAAATTATCAGCTGAATGGTACACCATGTTCCCTGTGAGCACAAAATTTAAAAGGAGTTGTTTAAAAACACAAGTGACTTCTTAAAAATCACTGAGGAGTATATATATCTAGATAGAGATAGAGATAGAAATATATGGCTCTCATGGTATGTAATTTATGATTACATAACTCCCAAGGCAGCACATATCCTGTGCACATCAAACTGGAAGGTCCCAATGATTTTAGACAATTTCTTTTTTTTCTGAAAAAAAGTATATTTGACTGAAACAGCATATTTCTAAATATGTGTCTGACTACTTTTCCATGGAAGCTGGGAAGCATGGACCACTCGCACAAACAGGGAAAGGGTAATACTTCATAGTTTTGCTTTTTAAATTGATGTAAAAGTTCTAAAAGAAGACGTTGAAACTCTAAACTGGTAATGAATCTGATAATGACTTTGACTTTGGATATAAAAGTACTGCACAGTACTTAGCTGATGCACAGTAGATCATTGGGTAGATGATCACTAGCACCTCCCATCACTATGATGATGTTTGTCCGCTTTCATGTTCCCCTATGGCTAGCAGCATCCAAGCAGTGAATTCCCATGGAAGAACCAGCATATTGTGAGTTAACATCTTTCCTGTTCTCAGTAATGTACTTCTTTCTTGGTCTGCAGTGTGTCTTCAAGAGTGAGAGATATCTGAAGGGATTTAGGCAGCTGAGTCTGTCTCTATCAATACTGTTTCTGGCTCTCTTTCTTCCAACAACCATAGCCTTGCAGTTCTGCTAGGTGTGCCAGCCCCTTTCTTCCTCGTGGACTAGCTCAGTTGCCGTAATATTTCAACCACACAAGTGACAGTACAAGCTCTGGTGGGTAGGAAAGAGGGAAGCCAGAGAGCCATGAGTTCTGTCTTGCCCTTCTTCAGTCAAGCGGAAAGCCAGGAGCCCTGGATGGCTCTGTCTGTGCTACTGCACAGCTGACAGTTGCACAGTTGCTTTGCCAGAAGTTGTTCTTGCCTGAAGCACTGCCTGACGTGCCAAACGCCATTTTGACTGTTTTCTGGATCTACTTTTCTGTTTGCAGCAAGCTTTTTTTTCAGTAAGGGCTGCAACAGAGTTCAGAAACTGTAGTCCCCAGGGGCAAGTAGTAATACAGAGGGGAGAGAGAGAAAGGTGATGACAGGCAAGATGGGGTATGTGTCAGCTTGCAAATCTCTCCTGTCTTGCTTCTTAGCTATTCCAGTCTTCAAAATCTGATTTCATTACATCTCAGACTTAAGCATTTTTTCAGACTGATCTGACACAGAGATGAGAACTGAAGAATATGGATGTTGCCACGCAGCAGAAGATGTGGCCACGACTTGGCTCCAGCAACACTTTACCAAAATGACTGTAAACATGGCTGTTCAGTGGTCACTGTGATATATAAATTGAGAAAAAGTGGAAAAAAAAGAGAATTAATTCATCGTACAGTGGAGCAGAAAACTCACATCTGTCCTTTATACAAGCCAGTACACCCCATTTATTAATGTTGTTCTCCGCACTGACGGGTCTAGGCAATTAACTTCCCCTGACTGGCTTCCCTAGTGTGAGGAAGGATAGACAGTATGTTTATCATGGGAATATATTGATTTATTTTTTTTAAATTCTCAAAAGTTGCATAATTTTCAATATGTTATAAACTGGAAGATTTATGACTGGTCACTTATAATAATTAAGGGATGAACTTAATCCTCTAAATTCTGGAGCTAAGACACCCCTTAAATATAAACATATTAAAGGCAATTCTGGATAAATGAAGATTTGGGTTTTTTTAGCCCACAAATTAAGGTCTAGTTCTAAGCTCCAGCCACATCTGCACCTCAGAAAAATGCGCAAGAAATTAGCCTTTCACATGTGCAAGCATTAAGAGTTTCAGATTTTCTGAGATAGACAACCATGTGCAGCATACATCTGAGATTAAAATCCAGTAGCCCTAAGGCACTCATTTGTAAAAAGATATTTAGGTCATTTCACTGCCCATTCTTTGTGTTTTGAAGTGGAAAAATATGTAACAGTAGCTTTTATGTAAAGCCCATACTTCCAACTTGTTAACTCTCTTTCCTCCCTTCTCAAGTGTCTCTGGCATATCTCAGGTCTGCTATAGTCTAAGCTGAAAGGAAAGAAAGAGTTCAAAATTAAGGACTACAAAAATTTCAATCTAAATGGCTGTACTCAACACACAGAAAACTGGATGACTGAGATGCGTTGTCACCTCCAATATTTTAGAAAGATTTGGCCTGTTTACTCTAAGCCTTCTTAATGAAATTTTATTTACCTTGATGTTTTCTACTTTGAACAGATGGTGAATCAACCTTCTGGGTGTAAGGCTTGCTGGGCTTTTTAAAAAGGATTTAAAATAATAAATAAAAGGATACATAAGTTGCATCATCATCATTGCTGTATGAACAAATACAAAGCACAGAGCATGGCTCAGATTTGCCGTATAGAAGTAGAAGCTGCATTTGTCAGGAGAAAGGGAACAGCCAAAGTAAATCATCTCACGTTCTTGCTTACAGGGGGCTAGACTTTGCTAACAGTCCTGACAGCGTACAGTGCCTACCCTGCAGGTTGCCACTGGAAGTGGTAGCCAATGGCTTGCCAGCAGCGGTAAAGTGACAGGGCATTTTTGCCAGGTTGTGGAGCAGGGATGGCTCTGCAGGGCTGATCCGTGCAGGAAACAGACAATTTGCAGCATGCTTGTCCAATCAATTTGGCTTTAATCAAATTTGGGTGGCCTTTCTTTTCTCAAGAATTACTCTGGGACTTGTACTATTAAGCTCAGGAAATCTGAATTCCAAATGTCACTTGAATGAACCTTACATGAAAGAGATAATTTAGGATCAAAGCCAGGAAGGAGGAAGTTTAGCCCTAGTGGCTGAGAGCAGTAGTCCAATAAGTAAGGTCAGGTTGATGAAAACAGCAATAAAAGTAAAAAAATGGAGGAACTAGCAACAAAATCAAAAAACGTGTAGAGAATTATAAAGCATGCATTAGGCCAACAATTCAGATCACCTCAATATAAAACATCAGGAAGAAATGACCTCTGAGGAAAATGTCATGAAGATGAGAAATACAACAGAGAAAAATTAACAAAAGGCAAGAACTGGCTAAACGAAATGCAGAACAGTAGCAGAAATCTGAGGCATGGAAATGACCGTAAGTAGAAATAGAGAAAAATGCAATTAGTGGGAGAGAGATGAAATTGGGTGTAGATTTTAAGAATCTTGGTGTGATGGGTGGGAGCCCTGGCAATTCATAGTACTGGAGAGTCTCTGCAGGGTTTGGAGGCTGCAATGCTCCCAACCACAGCCTCACTGCACCCAGATGTGCTGACCCTGTACATTTTCCAGGCAGCTCCTGGCGGCTGACCTCTGTGAAATCCGGCTGGAGTTTAGAACCATACTACTGATAGCCATCCACTGGGATGCATGTTTCTACTGGCAGAGAACAGCTGGCAATGAATCAAGAAGTCAGTGAATGAAAAATAAGTACAGCCAGACTTCTGATAACAAAAATATTGTCAGAGAAAATCTCCGGCTCATTTAGAGCTGTCTGTTGTTGTGCTCAAGGTGTCTATATGCTGCAGGAGCTGGGCAGAAAGCAGAAAACAAACCACGCTTTTGTGTGAGCATAATATGGATTTTGATCTGTTTCAACAAACTGTTTTTGGGAAAATTTTCAGTGATCCACAGGAATCGCTGGTGAAAAAGTAGAACCAGAGACTCCTGGACACAGGACACTTCCCTGAGCAGGGCAAAGGGTATGTATTTCTGCTTAACTATGGCAGTGATGTGACTTGGGGTTGCCCTCCTCAGGTGGGTACCATTACCACCAGGGGAGGGGGGAAAATCAACACTCGGGCAGAAAATTTCTGATGGATCCAGCTCTGGCAGTTTAAGAAGCTGCTGCCCACAGTTGCCTGCTCTGTCTCTCTGCCAAAGGTTGCTGGCAAAGTAGGAGTACAAAGCAAACGTATGCTCATGCTTCATTTCACAGCCCGGCATATTCATGTAACCCCCTCAATAGAGGCAGGTTCATATTAAGATGTCAAGTCATGAACTGCAGTGGTCAAGGTATGGGTTCACTTTAATCAAGCCTGATTTTTAGTCCCTGGTGAAGTGTCGAGTTAAGCAGTGATTAAGATGGTCTTAAACCACCTCAGCTATTAGCTTCATTGCAAGTGAGGCAGAGCTTTCACATAGTTCTTGACCCAGTGCATATTTTAAATAATTTAAATCCAGATAAAATGGAAGAGCACCAAGAGAAGATATTTAATAATCTTTGCAAATAGTCATTCTGAAAGAGACTCAAATAAGGATCTCATAGTATGCAAGCTATACTTACAGGGCACTCACATAAATGTATGACACCTCATACAACTCTCCGCACAAAACCATTTAAACCAAGAACCCCAACACATTTTTTTTATATCTGCTTTATAACTTAGTGGTTATTGGCTGTACCAGTTTTATTAGTAATTTTCAAAAATAATTTAAAAAAAAAAGATTCTCAGATCCCTCCTGACTCAGGGCAGGAAAAAAAATGTTTTAAATTACAGAAAAATACTTAGGATGTAAATGCATGCATGTTTCAGGACTGGGCTAGTATCCTATTATAGATAGCTGCCCTACTGAAAATCAGAAGTATTTTACAGTGTATCTGTTTTACTCTTCATTCTTAAAGATGGATATTGCAGGAAAAAATAAGTTTCCATCTTCTGGTTAATGTTACTTTTCCTCCTATGATTGTTGTGCTTTGCTTTTTCTATTCATTTCATGCTTCTCACTTTATCCCCCATCACTCCTTTTTTCCTCTCTAGTCATTTTTCTTCCCTCTGTTCTCCTTTCAGCAACATTTCTTTCTTCTTTGCAGTGACTCCCTTTTCATCACAAGAGAAATCTGGAAGAAAAATAGTTGAGGAGTGTTTTCTCTTCCTCACTAGAGGAAAGTTGCCAACATAGTGGGCCATCTTTCAAAGGGATGTGTTGGGCTCCTGGGATGCACACTCTGACTCTATCTGCCCTGATTTTCTTTTGCTGTTACATACTATTACTTTACATACTTCTTCCAGGCAGTCTTAGTGTTAAGATTCATCTTCCTCTTTTCTGCATATGTTCTATGATGCCTTCTCTCTTTGTACAGTCATATGTAAAATGTCTCTCCTTCAGATTGTCCCCCTACATCACTCTCTTGATTTTATGATAGATGGGATGTGAGGGCCTCTTCCAACCAAGATTTTTCACCTCTAGTTTTGTATCTGCTGACATAGACGCATAGACAGCTGGCAGGATAATTGTCCAGTTCTAGCTGTGTGTTTTTTAAATAAAGAATAAATTAAACAATGGCTACATTAGCGCAAATTCAAGTAAAATGTACAGAACACACAGAATATGAAACTAGGACACTAGAGGAAGAGAAATACATTCACTGAGTCTTAGAGAATGACAAATAATGGACTTCCTTGTACCTGTCCACATAAATATCTAAACAAGAGGAAGAAGTTGTGATAAAGACCTAAACTTGGTTCAACAATTACAGAATATTTTTTGTGAGATTACCTGAGTCAAAAAACTTCTAAGGGTGTTTTTTTTCTTTTGTCTAAATTAGTTTATTTTTCCTTTGTATTAATAGTAACTGAAGGGAAAAATAAAAAGTTACCCTGGCAAAAGTACATTAGTTCAAATCAGTTTAAGAACCCATAGTTGTTGGGTTTTTTTCTCTTTCTGGTTTTAAATATTTCAGCATTAATTTGAAGTGCGTGCAATACTGTAGCTGCCTGTGGCAACTACATGTTCTCGCAATCAGAGGACTGTGAAACACAGATCAATATCATGGAGGGGCTATAATCAACATGTAGATTAATGAATAGGATTGTATACACCAGGGAACAGTAGAACAAAGGCTGGTTGTGCAGTTCAGTTGCTGAGTTGCTACTAAATCTCAGTTTTCTACCAATCTCTCTCCATTCTAACGATTGATGCATAGCAGACATTAGGAGGAAAAAAAATAACATAATAATTTGGAACTGCTGAGGTTTGAGCAAATTGGTGACCTTCATGAGAAAAAGTCAGGATTATTTTGTACCTCTGAGCCTGTGAAAAGATCTAAGAGACCCAATTCTTTCTTAGTGTAGGATCTTCCTTTTGCTCAGCGGTATTAGTAAAATAAATTAATAATTAAGTGAAACCTTCCCAGAACGATGTTGAGTCTATCTGTTTCAATGTGCTTTTGAATGAAAGTTCCAACTTTTCCTTAATTCAGTTAAGTGAAGTGCTATAGAAAATTAGTGATGGAAATTACCTCTAGGTACATGTTATTTAGTTTTAAGTGTAATGAAAGCTTGTTAGCTCTGTCAGACTGCTTTTTTTGATGCTTTTTTGTAGCTTTTTTAGAGACACACGGTTCAGGGGTTCCTGAAGAGCCCGTTCTTCACTTTTGTAGGTCCAACTTGTGGGACACTTTCTCACAATGCCTATCCTTAAATTTCCAGCTACTTCATATAACGTCTTCTCTTCCCCACTCTCACACTTGTGCTTTAGGTTTTTTCTCCTTCTCTTTTTCTTCTCTCTCTCTCTTTTTTTTTTTCCCTGAAAAAGATGAGTACCTATTTTCTCATACTGGCATTACAGCACTGTTAGTTAATTCTTTTCCATCCATCTTCACCTAATCTCTGCAGAAGCATGACTGCTAATTACACCTCTCTAAATACTCTACTAACATGTGAGGAAACCTGAAACCACAGGATGTGATCCCTTCGCTTATTTAACAGAAAATTACAATACTTTTCTGATGGCCATTATTGCTTATTACAAAATCATCTACATTTTTCTGTTTACATACCACTTTCTCAGCCTTAAAATAGTTTTTTTTTTTTTACTTCATTGCTTTTTAATCCTCTTTTGTATTGATTATTAGTACTGCTATTACCATTATCGGATAAAACCACAGATTCTTGCTGGCCCAAGTTTTACTGGATTTTGGCACTAGTAAAGCAACTGCATGTGAAAAATATATTTGGGTTGACTATGATTCTCCTGTTTGCCTAACCGTCACCCTCAGTTCTTCATCCTCATCTTTTGAAAACTACATGTGGAATTCCTGCTAGCTCATCTTATCTACTCTGTTCTTTTGACTTCATAGACAGCTGATCAAACACACATAGAATTTTGCTCATTGTTCATTATATCATATTGTAAAACACCTCAATTTCATTTTTCTAAAAATTATATTAACAGTACATGTCAATATAAAACTTATATTGAATCTTTTTTTTTTTTTTAAATCATCTATCATCATTCCTTCTTTCCTATTGGTTGTCTTAAATTCTCTATAAATTCTGTATAAATTTGAATTAAGGGTTCCTCCTCCTTCTATAGGGATTCAGACGGGCTTTCCTCCTGCCACTATTTCTGCATCAATAAATGGACTCTTATCAATATGCCTGTTACTTTGCTAATAAACTGAAGATTATCCTTAAGAGTATTGCCTGAGAAGATCCAGCTTCTAGTTTCTCTTTCAATGTCAATGAGGTCACCTGACAGACTCTCCTACCTCTTTACAGCCAGAGGTTTGCATACAACCAGTGGAAAATCCTGGATACTCTCAGACCATCCTTTGACCTTGTCACAACTCCTGTCCTGGCACCCTCAAGGCAACAAGTCATCCTGCTCTCTCTAACTGGGTCACAGATGGCCCAGACAACATTCTTCGCTTAGTCACAGAAGGAATTCATGAGATAGATTAGAACAGATGTACAGCAACTTTTTCTTTTGGTATTTACATCGCCCTCTGGTATTATTAATCCCGACGTTGTGACCATCATAATACAAACTGCATCAGAGGAATGAAATAGTACATTGCCTTCTTGATGGCAAATGTGCTTATTTTCCCTTCCAGTGAGGTATGTTTTTTTTTTCCCTTTTTGTGAGACAAGTTCTTATTTTCTCCTATCTCTAAACTTATAACAATGAGACAAAACTTCATGAAGCCCTTATACTGGAGTTTGCTTAAATTCTCATGAAGGGAAAGCAGATATGTTTAAGGTAAAAAAACCAGTCTACTTTCACACATCTCTCTTGATACAGCACTGCATATCAGAATACTCATTTGTTTTTCTGGTAATAAGGTACTGTGCTAACAGTTTTGGGTACCTGTTAATAATATATATGGCAGTTATGCATATTTTATACTAAAGGCTGTCTTAAAAGCTACTTCTTTATAGGTAATAACCTGCTTAGAAAAACACTTTCTTGAATTATTTATACTTGTTTGGAACACCAAAATCAACTACTTTGTTATAAGGTGAAGTACCAAACAAGAGCCATTAATAATGTAGTTACATATCTTCGGATTAAGGTGGCTTAATATTTATTTTTCAATCACATGGGAAAGACAGTTTTGCTGCAATATAACTAACCAAGCAAGACTTGTCTGTATAAAACATTCTCATGTGTTAGGAGAAAATTTACTAAAAGGAAAATGTCTGAGGATGCTTTTGCATAGAGAGATAAAGGGAAAGGGAAAACCTGTAAATTTTGCAAACCCTCATATCTTTCTCTGTAAACTTTAAAAACAGCAAGTGCTGACAAAAGTATTATTTTGAAATATCTGCAAAAGTCAACATTTTGGGCCAATAGTGATTATAAACATCATCACACTTGAAACAGAAAACAAAAATCTGTCACAAATGTAGTTGCATACTGAGAATCATACAGGCAGAATATTCCCTGAATGGACAATACCAAATGTAGTAGTTGTGATTCTTCATTACCTTAGACTTTTTGCCATTACCTGCGAAGACAGTGTAAAATTCTATTGGAATTTTCACACAGTCTGTGCCAAGTATTCTTTTCTAATATTAAAGTTGTCCCACAAAAAGAGGAGAGTAGTCCCCTGTGACCAACCTTGACTCGGACAACCTCCAGGCCACTTGCTGGATCAAGATGTCCAGGGTCATTGCTTCTGGTTGTATCTGCAATGGACAGTACAAGGTACAAGACATTACATCACTGGAAAAGTTCCATGGGAGTCATGTGGGAGCAGCTTTGTGTGACCCCAGGACTGTCATTTCCCTAAACACCTTGGCTCTGCCTTTCAAGGAACCCTGGGAACAGGAACAGCCAAAAACACAGTGAACAATTTCTGTGTGAAGAAGGGAAAGATATACTCATGGCAATACTGATATTTAGCAGCTTTTCTCAATAATGGTTTTGCAATACCTCAAGAACAGGAAATATCAGTGAGCTGTTTCTGTTTCCTTTGATTCCCAAATCCACAGATATCTTTCAATACCAATTAATTAACATCTCCTGTGAAAATACTGCATGAAAACAAATAAAAAGAAATTCTCCACTCCTTCTATTTCAGTGCCAAAACTACCTCTCTTCTGGCATAAGTTTAGTGTTACTTTATCTAAATTGCTGGAGATAATTTACATAGACAATAAAAATTATGAATGTGACATTAATAAATGTATTTGTATTCAGAAAACAAAACTCGCAGCGTCTTAATTTCCCTGCCTCAGTATCTCCTTTATCCATTTCATTTTTTGTAATTGTGTCCTACACTTATACCTCAGAAAGCTGGAATGTCTGATGCATGTTGCCATGTACTAGAACTCTGTTTTCTTTGAAAATTTTTGCAACCAAAGCTTCTTTTGTGAGTATTTTTGTGCATTGGTTTGGGAGGGCCATAAACATCTGTGAACCCAGTATTCAAGAGAAGAGTGAAAGAAGAATGATGAATCATTTTTTGAGCATAATTTTCTTCATGTTACTGCCCATCCATGTACATGAGATACTGCCCATTCTCAAACAGTTGTGTTTGCATTTATGCAAACATGTTCTTGAAAAGTTATGTTTTTCCAGTGCATGTGAGTGCGTATACTAGGCTTGGATAGCTAGTACTATATTTCTTCCATAAACCACTTGGTTTCTATTCTGTCAAGCTCATAGCATGAAACAATTGCTTCTGCTGCTCTCCTTCACTGCTCTTGTAAAAAAATAGAGAGGAATATTCACATAGATGGATCTCCGGTGTTATTTCCTTTTGTGTTTGATTTTGTTCTTGGCTGGGGTGGGCACAACCTTTTAACAAGAGACAGGTACTAATGGAACTACTGTTGCAGAGAAATCAACAGCCTGTGAAGCAAATTGTTGCCTTCCAGTTAGAGGAAGAAGAAAACCACAAATGCTCTGGTCTTTTGGCTGCAATCTTGCTACAAATCTAGGCAGAAATAGATTGTTTCTGTCATTCATATAAGAGCAATGACAAAATTTTGAGGTAAAAACTTTGATTATGCTACAAGGGCAAGTTGGGCCAGATCTAACCTTTACTAATGCACATCAGATCTTTCCAATCAGCCTCTGCCAAGAGCTGTGCAATGGTTTCTTATCTCTTTTTGGTCAATAATTTAAAGTTTCACCAGGAATCTTCTGGCTGTTGTTAGTGATTGTGGAAATAGCAACAGAAGCTTTTGTTGGACGTATGTAGGAGCAGAGAAGAGAAAGTGCTGACATTTCAATATCAGCTGATGCTTTTGAAAAATTCATTGTGCTGAACCAAGCAGGTTCATTTGGGGAAAATTCTGTGGAGATAAAACCTCTCTGGAGAAAAAAAGAATAAATTAAACAAGATCCTAACTAGGACTTTTAACTTTAATATTTTCCTCTTTTTGTAGTTCTTTTTCAATTGTACTTGCAATCTCCATTATATTTTGTTAAAATAATGCCTCTTAGAGTCTAACTAGTTAGCTATACACCCTATATCATGTATTCAGGCAACTCTTCGACTGATTGGAATTGCTTTTTCTTGCAGCCCCTACAAGTGCTTCGAACCAGCAAAATGCAAAGACTCATCTTTGTAAACTCCTATTTCTTCTTTGCTTTCTCTACTGTGCTCTCTTTCAGGACCTCCTCATCCATCCAAATGAATATTCTTTTTGTTTTCCTCACTTTGCAGATTTCAGGGTGAGTGGAATATGTAGAATTAACATTTTGAAACCTTCTGGTTTGTAAGAGGAGATTGTTAAAATATTATGTTGGCAAGGGAAATCGACCAGACATTAATGTTAAATCAGATTCATTAATGTACTTGAAATCAGGAAATACTTTTGGCTTTAAAATATTCATTATTTTCACAGTAGCACAGATTTTATACTATGCTATTATACAGTTCGCCAATATCAATATTCTCTATGTATTAGTCAGTGAGTGACTTGTTAAACTGTAAGTGAACCATGCTGAAAGACAAAAAAGTGATCTGTAAAGAAAACATTAATCTTGCAGGGTAGCAGGTACGAAACCTCTCTTGTTACTGCAAATAGTATTTGGAATGAAGACTATTGGCCACTTAATACATTTGGATGAATTCATTTTTACTAAGAATTAGGTTTTTTTTAAACAATTCATCCTAATAACAAAGAGTAAGGGATCTCTATAAGGTTTAGCAATATGATGATGCTGGGTTCACTCTTGAGTTTTGTTGATAAAGGTAGGTAATTTCTCAGTTGTGATAGAAATTTATAAGGCCTTTAACTAAGCACTGCATCATATTCCAATTAAAAATTGTCACTTTATATTGTCACTCAAGCACATATTAAATAGATTAAGAATTCAGTAACTAGCGAATCCCAGAAAGCAACTGTCAAAAAGAATCATGGACTGAGGGGCTTTCAAGTGGTAGTGATGGTATTCAGATGAGGCTGGATGCTGTTCAGTATTATCTTCAATAATCTTAAAATATATTTATGATCAGAGCTGATAAAATGCATGGATGAGACACTTTATAGACAGATAATGATGAGGATTAAATGCCTCCCCTGGGCAATTTGCACTACCTAGTAAATTTGGCTTATTCATATGGGAAGTATTTCAGTGTAGCTGAATACTGAGCCAAAAATTTCAGAATTATCAATGCAGAGCATCTGCACAGGTCAGGAGACTGTCTCTTGGAAAGCCAGGTCTCAGAAACAATGGAGTTATTCCAAGGAAGCACTAATTTGACATGAAAATTAAGGTGATACAGTGCAAAACTGGAGAACTACCCAGGATGTTTAAACTAAGTTTTGTGAACTTTTTGTCACAACACTGACAGCCTCTAGGCACTGCTGTATTACTGAAAATACCTGTCCACTGTCAGTTAAACTGGAATCTGAAATGCCATCTTTCACAGTAGTTTGCACATAGTCACACAGTGAAACCTATGTCTGTAAGTCCTGATGAGATCTTGAGACTGGATGCTCCCTGTCTTAAGATCTGCAAAGCCTCTTCTGGTAGACATCCTTGGATCTTGGTCAGATCTTGCAGCAGCAAAGATGAGACACTGCTGTTTGTAGCTCTTTACCTTAGTGAATGGACTTTTCAGATGAGCAGAGAGAGACCTGCTTGGAAGCTGAGACCAAGTCTTTCACTTCCAAGGACAAGACCTCCTTTGCAGTTTTCTTGGATGACAATAATGCAGTGCATGAAAGAGTTAAATAGATTTTTTTTGTCTGAGAGAAGATTAAAAATCTGACATTAAAATTTATGGTCTGGGGCAATTATTTGGGATGCAAAAACCCAGTTGTAGATCCTTGCTCTAAATCAGGAGCAACAGAGATTTGGGGATTTGTCCTTCACTTTCCAGGTCAGTACCTTGTACTTATTGGTTATATGAAGTAGCTTTTTGTTCTTTATGACTCTTTGTATTTAAATCATAAGACAAGGGTACAGCAAGCTGCCTTTGTCACCAATTTGATATTCAGATGTTGCCTGTTCACAGATGGATCACACTTTGCATTTAATGAAAACAGTGAAGGCAGTACATGAGCTGTAGTATATAACCAGTGTCTTGGGGTGTGCATGACTAACAGAGCACTCGCATCTTTCAGGCTGTGTCCTTTCTCATTGAGATGAACAATAGTCCATTTTCTCATGTTTCTTGCCCTCTTTCAGAGAAGAACAGCACATAACTTTTATTTAGTGACACAGTTACTCTGCAATTGTTATGTTTCTTTTTGCCATTTGTCCACCCTTTGAGATTCTCTTCTGTGTAGATGTGAGACTGTCCAGAAGAAACTCTTTTAATATGTGAGCATAAAAACTTGATGTGATCTTATTGGAAATAGCAATAAATTCATGTGGTATATTTCTTCCCTTATTATTTTGTTCCAGAATTTAATCATCCTTATTTATAACTGTAAGTCCTAGAAGTAGTAGAAACATTTTGTGTTTCTATGGATTTATGCCTCAAATTTAGATTCTCTAGTGTCTAGAAGAAGGTCAGTTGTAATGGAAAGCTTTTCTTATAATTAAAGCGTGGATAGCAGCTCCTCCAGTAGGTATTCTCTGGTATCTAAAGGAGGCTGAGTGTGTGCAGAGATTTAATAATTTCTGAGACAGGGCTTCTGAGATAAATCTGATTCTGTGGCAAACATGATGGCAATTTATCAAGATGCTCAAGCATGAGCACATAGAAACAGAGCGATATACAAGACAGACACAAGACAATTCCTTTCTTTTGGAAGGTGAATGTAAAAACACATGCTGAATTTTTAAATGTTAATTTGTTTAGCTCCAGCCGCCAAAGATTGCTTTTTGATGAACTTTTCCTGCAGATGATAAAAGTGTTTGGAACTTATTTTCTTCCTGTCAAGACAGTTCCATGTTATGATCAGGTTCCAGCTCCTTTTTATTTTAACAGATTCAACAAATTGTATGCTCTAAACCTAGCAGTGCAAGGTATTTTCATTTCAGACCTGAGATCAACTCTATAGTTCTCTCTTCCACATCTTTTACTATGCTATAAAGAAAACACTTTCCAGACATGTATGCAATATTCTAATATCAGCCTTTTCTTGCTGTGCAGTTTTATGTTCAGATTTTACCAAGAATATAGTATATTAAAAAAAAGGAAAAGATATCTGAATACTTCATAGATTTTGCAGAATTTTTAGTCTTCTAGCACAGCCACAGCTCTGATACAATTGCTTGTTTCAGGAGGTTTCAAATGCCTCATAGAGCACTGTGTTGGGTTTAACAGACAGAAACCAGCCCTCTTACAGTATTGAATGAGAAGATCATGGATCTGAGCTTTAGAGGTGAAACAACATGTTGCAAACTCATCATGGGATTGTCATGTACCTTATGTAGCAATGCCTTTCAGTTGTTTCATGACCCTATTGTTCTTTTTTATAATTTTTTTTTGTGCAAATACTTTTCTGAGTCCTGGAAATACTGCACCACACCTTTGGATACATCCTTCATAATGTTCCAGAAGGATATGCTCAACAACACAGTGCAAATCTTGTTAACATGTTCATTTTAAAGACATTTATAATTTCTTTATCTGCATCTGGAGATTATATCTGTAGTTGTCCTCATCAGTTCTTTAAGTCCAGCTGGAGGCCAGTGACGAGTGGTGTCCCCCAGGGCTCAGTGCAAGGTCCAGTCCTGTTCAATGTCTTCATCAGTGACCTGGATGAGGGCATTGAGGGTACCCTTAGCAAGTTTGCAGATGACACAAAGCTGTGTGCAAGTGTCGATCTGCTGGAGGGTAGGGAGGCTTTGCAAAGGGACCTGGACAGGCTGGACCACTGGGCAGTGTCCAACGGCATGAGGTTTAACACTGCCAAATGCCGGGTCCTGCACTTGGGGCACAACAACCCTAAGCAAAGCTACAGACTGGGAGCAGCCTGGCTGGAAAACTGCCAGGAGGAGAGGGACCTGGGGGTGTTGGTCGACAGCCGACTGAACATGAGCCAGCAGTGTGGCCAGGTGACCAAGAAGGCCAATGGCATCCTGGCTTGTATCAGAAACGGTGTGACCAGCAGGTCCAGGGAGGTGATTCTCCCACTGTATTCAGCACTGGTGAGGCCGCTCCTTGAATATTGTGTCCAGTTCTGGGCCCCTCACCACAAGAAGGATGTTGAGGCTCTGGAGCAAGTCCAGAGAAGAGCGATGAGGCTGGTGAAGGGTCTGGAGAACAGACCCTATGAGGAGCGGCTGAGAGAGCTGGGGTTGTTTAGCCTGGAGAAGAGGAGGCTGAGAGGAGACCTCATTACTCCCTACAAGTACCTGAAAGGTGGTTGTGGAGAGGAGGGAGCTGGCCTCTTCTCCCAAGTGACAGGGGACAGGACAAGAGGGAATGGCCTCAAGCTCCGCCAGGGTAGGTTTAGGCTGGAGATTAGGAGGAGGTTTTTCACGCAGAGGGTCATTGGGCATTGGAACAGGCTGTCCAGGTTGGTGGTTGATTCACCTTCCCTGGAGGTGTTTAAGGCACGGGTGGATGAGGTCTTGAGGGACTTGGTTTAGTGTTTGATAGGAATGGTTGGACTAGAAGATCCGATGGGTCCCTTCCAACCTGGTTGTTCTGTGCTTCTGTGATTTGGTATAAGGGTTTTTATCATAGTATATAGTTTTTCAAACCTATTTATAGGTTGGACTCAATGATCCGATGGGTCTCTTCCAACCTGGTGATTCTATGATTCTATGATTTAAGATTTCTCTTTTTTCCACTTGTTGCTGATGAATTACTGCTACTTGAGGTAAGTCTGATCTATACTGGCCCTTTCAGTAGCTGTTAAAACCAGTTGACCTCCAAATGTCCATTCAAATCTGTGATTCTTTATAGAATAAATCAAAACCAAACCTGAAACACCCTAGAAAATAATTTATTAGAAAATCTATTTTAAAAATCTCTAGTAAACTGGAGAATTTCTGACAGAAAATAAAGGGATGGTAGAAGATTTCTCTTCTTGTGACTCTGGGTTATAGTTGTCGGTTTGGAATATTTTTACCTTCTGTAGAAAAGTCCAGATGTAGTTACATGAGGTAAAGGAAGCAAGGACTCTTCCTGTCCTGAAAAAAATTAGAGTCTCTTTGGAGCACCAGTGTATCAGTATAAGGCCATGTGTGTCTTCTTTGTAAAACCTTTGAAGCACAGCAGCTTAGGGTGTAGAGATTCTCAGTTGTGAAAAGACTCTCTCTCAAAGTAGAAAGAAAGAAAAGTTTTAAAGAGAAATTGTTAATTTCTTCAGTAATAAGCTACTGGTTTCATTTAAAACAATGAAAATATCAATATTTATTTAGTGCTATTTTTAGTGTTTCATCCTGTTTTAGTTTGGATAACTAAATATTGTGGACCCTGTTCTCAAGATAAATCTGTCATGTTCTTGTTGCTTCATGTTCTTGTTGCTTGTGAATAGGCTGCCCAGGGAGGTGGTTGATTCACCTTCCCTGAAGGTGTTTAAGGCACGGGTAGATGAGGTCCTGAGGGACATGGTTTAGTGTTTGATAGGAATGGTTGGACTCGATGATCCGATGGATCTCTTCCAGCCTGGTGATTCTATGATTCAACAGACTCATTTTGATTTATACTGAACAGTATCTGACAAACTAAGAAGAGAGTATTCTTCCTTTCCTCTGAAAATTGTGTTTATGTAGTTTTGAATCCTGGGTGTTTTTACAGAAGGAAATAAAGCACTCTAATAAGTCTGATAACTGATAGAAGAGCTGGACTTCAGTGCAGCATCATGTTTCTCTTAGTTATTTCTGCAGACATTGACTTTTATTGTTTTGTTTTAAGACAGCATTTTCATAAACAATTCTTTAATTTGATTCTTAGCTAGAATTTATGTAATTAAAAACGTAAGTATATTTTTAAAAGAGAAGATTTAGAGCCATCTGATTTATTTATTCATTTATGATTATTATGCATTTTTTGCATTTATGATTTCCTTTCTTTGAATGAGTCACACATTGTGAAACACTGGAGTAGTGTATCAACTCAGTAGCGGGAAAAGGACTGTTGCATTTGTGACACTGTATTTATCACATCCAAGTCAGCCTCCTGTATCTTCTGACAAGGGGAAGCCAGCAAAAGTTATATCACCTAGAAACAGATTTAAGGCCATGGTTAGGATCTTGTGGTTTCTCAAAAAACATTTAAACACTGAAAAGAATTTAATAAAACTTGAATTACAAATTCCAATATTAGCACTTCTGGATGCAGATAGGCAAGTAGGAATATTTTGAAGGCTTAAGCAGTTCTGGTCCTTGTACAGGGCCTTATGGAAACAGGGTTTGGTAATGAAACCTTGACTGAAGCAGATGAAATCTGACTCTAAGTGTTTACAAATACCCAGCCAAGGTTCTGTACTGCTTCATCCTGGACTTTGAGGTCACACTTACCCTCAGCAGTACTTTGAGAACATAGGATCATTTCATGAACCATAATTTTAACCTCTCACTCTTGGCACATGCTGCTTTCTCAGAAGCAGCAGTGTCCTTTTTGAGTGTTTGCTGTTCGTGACATGGTTAGTCATCTCAGTCCACCTATTTTTGTTATCATTCATTTTCTGGTTGATATTTTTTTAAATAGTAGGTATAAATACAGAAGGATCAAAAGGCAGCAATTAATAACTCTCTGCTTAAATTTAAAATTTGAAAACATTTGCATGAAAACTTGAAAAATATGACTGGTCATATTCCAGACCCTTTTTAATGATCTGCATGGCACTTAGATCACATTTTCCAGTGAAGTCAAGTCAATTCATCTGGTTATGAAAGTACATGAGACACTACATTTCAATTGTTCATCTCCATTAGACCTTGACATATTTGCTTCTGAAAGGAAACAAAGAAAACCAAGGAAAAAACTAGCTACTTATAATCTGAAGGCAAATTAAGTAATGAATCTGTAAGATTGGGAGCAGAAGAGGAAAATATTCCATTGACACTGTCTTCTAAGTTGCATTCTCAGTTGCCTTTTCTAGGTTTTTTTTCTTCTGTTTGCATCCACTTTAAAACTACAAGAGCCCAGAGGCCAAAATGTATGCAAATGCCAGCAATACAGTAGTAAGCACCTATGGCAACTTTAACAAGAATGAAGCAATTCTGTATTGTTCACTTTATTCACCTGTTCTTCACTCTAAATGTTATGTTTTTTTGGTAACGGCGATGTTTTTATTTTTTTAGCATATATTTCCTGTTGTGATTGTGACTTGTACTATAAATCTTTATAGAGACTGAGTTGCAATTAAGTTAGGAATGTTCGTCAGGTTCAGGACTTAAAGGACCGTGTTACACTGGAAGAACCTCTTGGAGTGACTGTGCCTGTCTCAGGAATTTGTTTATATCACAACAGGTTTGTTGATGTATCTAAACTGGTCCAGTTCTAGTGGCAAATGCTTTTTCTGTAGAGATGGTGTGTGCCAGGAAAGGGAAGTGCTGTGCTATAATTTATATTACTTCTTCCAACAGAATAAACTACACAGGCAAAAGCATTTTTTTTCCTTTCAAACACAACTGTGTAAAGCATTGGCTCAGTGCTTTAATAATCCTCAGCAAGTTATTGTACCTGTACAGAATGACTGCTGGTCCACTAGAGCTGGCTGACAATTAAATATAGTCCCCATAGAAACATAAGCTCCCAGGAGTATTAACTGCTTTTACTGACACTTTCAGCAAGAAAGATTTCTCTTTTTTGGCTGAGACTTACACGCTATACGAACTGGTTTTGCATGGGCAGATGGCAACAGACTCAGCGGAATGGCGTGGAAGCAGGGTTTATACTCCTATTCTGGGTGATACAATCCAGGGTCTATGCTTAGACTTTTTCCTGTCCTAAGTATAAATGCTGTTTCATGTGCTTTGATGTGTCCATAAATCTCATTGTTTCATGGTAACAATGGACACTGTAATTGTGACATGGAACAGAAAACTATTGAAATCATAAAAATCTCTGCAGTGTGGAAAAACTGTTTCAAATCACCTCTACTGGTTGCTAATATTTCTTCTGTGTTGCTTCTCTCCACATAAATTTCACTATCTCCATGTATCTCATTTTCTTATGAAACTGTTAGGTATAATTTCTTCTTTCCCCCCACCATGGTCATGCAACTCCTACAGAGCTGTGTTTCAGGATACTTCTGTTCCACAGTGCAGTAGGAGATGAAGAAAGATTCTTTAGATCTTTTCTCTTTGGACAAACATGTTGATAGAAATTAGAAATATTATCATACAGTGAAAGCCAGGGAAAAAAGAAGATGTAAGGATGATGTGTTCAGAAAAAAAAGCAAAAAGTTTTTTTACACCACTTCCCTGCATTACATGACTTTCATAACACTCTAATTTTTGTTCTTTTTATGATCCTTTTTGAAGGAAAGATTTGTTCAGTGTTCTCTAGCTTGAGCTAAGTTTAAATAAAACCTTGCATTTTCCGCACAGTTTGCTCAGCTCTAGTTTCTGCTCTTTCATGTAATCCAAGGCAGAGAGCAGAAAATCCCCCTATTTTAACCTTTTCATTTGAATCACTGTTAACTTGCAACTCTGCTTTTCATGTTGCCAGCTACCTTTGGCCACCAATCAGATTCTCTATCAAGGCACAGAACGTAGACAGCTCTGTACTGCACAAAACTTTATTATGCACATTACTATTCTAATTAGTCAATCACACATCTATACTGATGTGGTTTCTAGTGTTGCTATTTAGAGGTCCAACAAATGAAGAGAATAAGGACAATCCTTGCTTCAGGCAATATGAAGACCAGGATCGTGCCAAGCTGCCATAGATGCATAGAGTGGTGATTTGGGGAATAAGGTAATGGCAACAATGTCACAGTAAAAATTTCTTACATAAGTCAGTAAATTCAGAGGTGGTAAATATGACAGTAGTGTATTAACATATTGGTTAATATAATGATGTAATGCATGATACAGATATATAACATGCTATATAATAATCACAATTAATAATCTGGCTTTCCGCATTATATTTTAATTTATCTCTTCTGTTATCCATCCTGTCCCCTTCTTTCTCTACTTCGCCTTTTCCCCTTGTTTTCATTTTGACCTTTTGCACTGTAGGAGTTATTCAGGTATCTCATAAATACTCTAGTTTCGAAGTGATTTCTGCAGATACAGAAAGTTCTGACTTAAATTATACATGTACCCCATTAATATTTTTTGAGAGGTACCATTCTGAAAACTTTCAAGTTATAAACATCAAAGTTATCATGCATGCTCAAACATTGTCAGTTCAATGAACAATTGTTAGAACTTACTAATTTCAACGATTCCTATTTTTGTATGATAATTACTGATGAACTTCAGAAGACTTCCTTATTTTCTTCCCTGGGTTGTAATCTTACTAGAACTGTCAAATGAGAAAGGGTGATGAACTTTTCTCCTAAAGAAACTCCACAGCGGACTTGGAGGTTCAGAAGGAGAAATGTTTTCCTGAGGCTTGAAATCTGTATCAGAAGCTCCAGATGTATCAGAAATGAGTGCAAGAAATTGTACATAAGCTTTCTCAAACTAAATCTATATGTTGCAGACTTCAGGAGCTTTAATAATGGTGGTTGTATTTGTCTGATATTTGAGACTACGTGAGAGAGGAAGAGGTTGTGGTGGTCTTTGTCACGAAGATAGTTTCAAAAGTTTGGACTCATCTGAAAACAGAATTCCTACATGATTTTTCACATGTGTAAGGCTCATACTGAGAAGTTTCACAAGTCTTGATTCTGCCTTATTTTCTAGGACCCAGCTTAAGCCAATAGCTTCAGCAAATATGAAGGGAGATGCTGCTCTCTGCACAGTGCTATCTTTGAGGGAAAAGTCTGAAAGAAACTGGAGTTTGATCATAGCAGAGATCTGATTCAACTTCCCTTGCAGACAACAGTTATGCTCAGACAGTTATTTAAAGGTCTACCCTAGAGACAGTGCTGTTAATAGAAACAGATCAATGCTTGTGCTGTCTATCCCTGGCAGCACTGAGATAACCATGTATCTCATTGCTTCTGTGTTTTCACTGCTTCTTCTGCATTCTAAATTCTAGCCACCAACCAAGCTACAGCCTCCCCAAGCTTGTAGTTGACTGAATAGGAGCCAGAAGTGTACTCAGGTAGCCAAGAAAGCTAGTAGCGTCTTGGCTTGTATCAGAAATGGTATGGCCAGCAGGACCATGGAAGTGATTCTGCTCCTGTACTTGGCACTGGTGAGGTCAAACCTTGAATACTGTGTTCAGTTTTAGCCTCTCACTATGAGAAACAAGTTGAGGTCCTAGAGCATGTCCAAAGAAGGGCAACAAAGCTGGTGAAGGGGCTGAAGAACAAGAAGCCGAGACAACTGGGGTTGCTTAGCGTAGAGAAGAAGAGGCTGAGGGGAGACCTTATGATTGCCTACAATTATGTGAAAGGAGGTTGTAGCAAGATGGGTGTTAGTCACTTCTCCCAAGTGACAGGTGATTGGATGAGAGGGAGTAGCTTCAAACTGAGCCAGGGGAGGTTGGCCCAGGGAGGTTATTCTCTGTCTGTACTTGGCACTGATGAGACCGCTCCTTGAATACTGTGTTCAGTTCTGGACCCCTCACCACAAGAAGGATGTTGAGGCTCTGGAATGAGTCCAGAAAAGAGCAATGAAGCTGGTGAAGGGACCGGAGAACAGGTCTTATGAGGAATGGTTGAGAAAGCTAGAGTTGCTTAGCCTGGAGAAGAGGAGGCTGAGAGGAGACCCGAAAGGAGGTTGTAGAGAGGAGGGAGTTGGCCTCTTTGCAAGTGGCATTGGACAGGACAAGAGGGAATGGCCTCAAGCTCCGCCAGGGGAGATTTAGGCTGGACATTAGGAAAAAAAATTTCACAGAAAGGGTTTCTTCACTGAAAGGGTTATCAAGCACTGGTTTAGGTTGCCCAGGGAGGTGGTTTAGTCACCATCCATAAAGGTGTTTAAAAAGCAAGTGGATACTGTGCCTGGGGACATGATTTTGTAGTAGACAGGTATGGTTGGAGTTTATGATTTCTAATGTCTTTCCCAATCCAATGATTCTATGTTTCTAGGATTTCTACTAGGATTTAATCTAGGTCAAAGCTTGCTCTCATGGGTCTTTGGAGAGTACATTGTAGTTGCCATTCATTGAACTTTAATTTTCAAAATTCAGTCTTCTACCCAAGAGCCAAGGGATGGAGATAACTCTTTCCTTTGGCTCCTTATTGTAAGAGGCATTTCTAAGCCATAGTACTTCTTAAATAGATGATTTGTCCAACTAGAACAGTTAATTTTTGTGAAGCCACTGAAATGCATTCTGCTTACTGATGATGTCTGCAAACTGTGTTGGCTGAGCTGAAAAATATGACCTAAATCTGAAATTTTTACACAGTACTTTTTTCTTCCATTTTTGCTGAAGTGGTTGGTTTCTCTGCAGGAACACCTCTCTGCACTGTAGAATGGATGAAGGTTAGGACATCTTTAAAGTTCTCTTTATGTGTACCTCTTTGAATAAATCTTTTGTTCTTGATGCAAAATGGATCAACTACTGGCAGTAGGTCACACAGAATAGCTCATATTCCAGTAATTATGAAATCTTTTTGAGATACAGATTTATCTCCCACCAGGTGATGAAGGGAACTTAGCTCAGGTTCCGGTGCTCCTCAGTGAATTCTCTGTTTTAAGATGTAAACCACACATTAACATGTATTTTGTTAGCTACTGTTTTCCTGATAAAAAAGTACTTGGATCATTAGTAATTTGACAGCTACTTTTAAAGAAATATTGATAGCGATGAATACTTAGTGCTAGAATCATGAGATGAATCCAGTGTAGTTTCTGACAAGCTGAAAAACACTCTCTATAGCATATCATTGCTTTTTGAACCAGTAACTAAACAGGATGACATCAGCTCTATTACGTACTAGCTTACAAGAGCTTCCTCATTCTGTAACAAAATATGATCTTGAGGCTCTCTGTTAGGAACTGAAATAAGATTTTTTCCTTGAGCCAAAGGTCATAATGATATGGGCAAAGACAGGTCAGCAGCAGCAGCCCAATAGGAAGAATCTGAAGGTTCATTATGAATTTCTTTAAGAAGTGGTATCCTTCTGAAGAAGAAGAAGACTTGGAGAGGCTACAGCTGCTCAGGGTTGAGTTTCCAGGTACTGTTCCTTTCTTTCAGTCTTTAACAGTTTTAGGTTCTTGGAATGTAGGAATACATAGATATAAAATAAATGTTCATTTAAGAATCAGAATCTTTTATCTTCTCTGTTCAAACACAGAATAAGGAATTTTCAGTCACAGATACATTTGATTGTTACTGTACCACTTAAAGAAATCTTTAGAACTCATTAGGATTTCATTATTTTCTTAAAGAGATGAAACTGATAGTAGAAAATCTTTACACTTAGAGATGTTAAGTTTTGGTGTTGGCTACAAGCTAGCATCTGAGAGAAAGGGAAGACAATGTGATATTTTAATGGTAGCTAAGGCACATTTTTGACATCCTTCTTGTTTAGTATCTTTTATTAGCTATTCATTATTCACTGCTGGAATACATTACTTTATGTTTGTAATATTCATTTTTCAGGAGACATTTTAATCATCAAAGCTTTTCTTTCAAATTAAATGCAGTAGTAAAAGCTTAGTGAAATTAAGGTACAAGCTGACAAGTTAATATTTGCTTAAGCATTAAAATTTTTTTGTGACAGAACAATAAAGGTCATGAAAACCTAAAGAAAACAATCTGAACCATCAACCACTCTGCTCAGACTACTAAATTCTACACTAAAGAATATAGTAGCAAGGAGCAGTGCATACAAATTATGAAACATCTGATGTTTGCCATTGTATTTTTTTGGACTGTAAGAGAATAATCACTAGCTTGTAAATACCAATTACAAGGCAGAATGAATACATTGAGGAGGCATTGATTTTTCATTTTCTATTTGGTTCATGAGTAATAGACTATTTTATATGGAAAAACTATCACAAAGAGCAGTACAATAGAAACATATGACCTATGTGTGACTAAAGGTGTATAAATGTATAATTAAAACTCTTAATAAATAAATCCTCTCTGATTTATAACAGTAAGAAAATAGCAAATTTGCAATTTAACGTATATAGTCACAGGTAATTGCATGTAATTGCAAAATGATATTTCCTTTCAAATGTTTTACTGCAGTATCTGTATTTTTCCTCAAAGTTCACTCTTTATATTTTCTCATTTCCTTCTCATTTGATTTTTGTATAGAGTTTCTTTTATATTTGAAACAGTCTATTAGCCATCATCAGCTACAAATCAGTGTTTTATCTCTAGCCAGTTCTATATTGATATTTGCAAGTGGTTACTGTATTTCTGCTGCCAAAAGGGGGAAAAATGCTCCCAATAAACTGCAGAATACTTTATGCATGTCGTGTGAGAAAATGAACTGTTTCTGTCTGGTCATGATAAATGAACAGAACATTAATCTTTTTTTTTTTTCCCCTAGTTGTTTAGAAAGTGTTTGACTCAAATATATAAACCCAGATGATAAGAAGTCAGCTACAATACAGAAATTTGTTTGGGAGTTGATATGTTGAGAGTTTGTTCTTTGGACAGAAAATATTGTTTTCTGGCAAAATGAAACATTTCACATAATAGTGTTTCTCCCTTTTATATAGTTTAATCATTTCATCAAAGAAGAAAACAAACAAAATATAAGTCAGAGACTCACTTCATGCACCTCCCTTCTATATGGAGAAGGAAGAAAAAGATGTATTTTGGAAGCTGATGTCCAGATGGCCTGATAGTCTTGCTCAAAAATGTGGATGTTATATGAGGTTACAAAACCATTTTGCACCTGAACAGTATTTTTGATATCTTACCAAGAAGTAAAATGCATCCACCCACAATCTCAATAAATATACAAATACTATTTCCTGTCTTTACCAGTTATTTTTTTGCAGCCTGTAGCCTGAATCCTGTTTGTCTTTATGTATAGTAATTTTGCTTTTGGAAAGTCCACTAGAGAAGATCAAACTTGATTCAGGAAATGCACATTCCAGTCATAGGATCAGCACAATAATTTATGCAGGTTTTCTAAAAATGAGTAAAAAGTTTCTGAGGGGAGAATCATGGTTAGCTCCCTACACTCAGTGTCATTGTATCCACTGCCAAGGATCACAAGGGGAACAATTTCATGAAGTGTTTCTTGCCTGGTTTGGAGAATCAGCCTGACTTACTCCCTGATGGAAGGGTGAAGCTAATTTCCGGATCTTAAAGGGAATATAAACACTTAAAAATCTTGATAAGGACAAAAACCCTACAAGAGTTACCAAAGGTTTGTACACTAGTCTCATGCAGACCTCATTTTTGGGTAGTGTAATTTAACGCCATGTAGTTCCTATTGTCCTTTCACATACACAAGAGCTGTACTCTAGCGAAGCACACACTGGGAGCTTGTAAGTGCTGGGAAGTGACACACTGTTTGCCATTTCATAAGCATCTATATGGGTATTATTTTCTTCTCCCTGGGTATTGTTGTTTTATATGGAATGACTGGCTGCGTTCCCTGAGATATGCAGAAAGCAATATGGATACTAAGTGAATTTATGAAATCAGACAGTATTTTTTGTTAAGTGTTTTGCCTATACTTAATTCTGTCTAATGGCCACTCTTTATGAGAATATCTATTGCAAATGTGCCTGTATATTGAGATACTCTTTTGTAAAATACTCAAATATGTATCTTCTGACACATTGAGAAAGCTGGTAATTTCTACCACTGTGATACTTATTTCCTAGTTAACACGTGCATTACTCTTGTTTTCCTTTAACTTCTATTGCAAAATCTTCCAGTGCTCCTTTTAGATTCTGTAAGATGTAAAGTTATGGCAAGATTTTAAGAGAATTAATAGTAATTTGTGAGGAATATCATGCATGAGTTGTGAAATCAGTGTTATTACTGGCTTATTAGACTATATGTGTACAGCATATTCTTTCAATTTCCATTTGGTTTATATACATTAAATACTTTTCAGTAACACTGACAGTACAATATCCTTGATTTCAGTTTATTCTGTGGTAATCTCAATGTTTAAACCTGTACATTCTCTTGATCAAGGTGTTTTTAGCTTGTGAAGTACTAAATGACCAGGGATTTGACTTCCTGCCTGACAGCTTTATCAATAAAAGCATTCAAACTAACAATCTGTGGTGTGAAAGTGAAAAGAATGGAAGCTCAGGTACCCAAAGAGTATTCTTGAGCTTCATCCTGTCACAGCTAAGAGTCATTGATCCTTGGGGCATTCGCTGTGATTCATATCTCTCTGAACATGCCAGGTTGGTTTGCTGCCTTCTTCATTTTTGGTTGGTATCGGGATTTTTTTTGCTGCTGTTGGGTTTTGTTTGGTTCATTGTTTTTGTCCCCCATTAAGCTCAAGTAGTAGCACTTCATAAAGTGCATCTGAAATATATTTCCTTAAATATTTATATGGCCTTTTTAATTATGACCAAAGTGGAGCTATCTAAAATCAATGTGACCTCAGGGTTTTTGAAATAATTCTGACCTATTTTGCTTTGAGGCAATTCTCAAATAGGCTCCTTTCCACCTTTACTCTATGCAAATTTCTGGGATTGATTTCAGACTTGCTTAAACTTTTGCTTCTAAACTTCCTTTCTGTAATGAATTAATCAACTTTTAGAAATGCAAAGCACTTCCTCTGGAAACCAGAAAAAAAGTGCAGGACTAAGATATTTCATATCCCTGCTGATATACTGCAGTACTAATATTCAGTACTACAACCATTTTTGACAGTCATTTCTGTGAAGACGAATAAAGAACTGCTAAATCTTTTCCTCATTTTTATACATATCATCACTTGATTTTTAGCAATGGGACACTGTAGGAATGTCAATGAATGCATTTCTGTGAAACTGCTTTCAGTGAAATAAATACCTTTCTGCTAGGTATGTGTACAAGATCATCACATTTCTACTGGATCAGGAATAGATTGCCTTTCTATGAGCATGGGGTGGGTGATGCAGAGATAAAAAAGGATGTGATCTAACTCTCATCTGCTGGGTATATAGCCTTTGAACAGTACAGCCAGTCACTAGGACTATCCATTTTTTTTTTTCAGATCTCATCTTTTAAAATATCTTGTGCCAAAAAAACTGCATTTCTGCAACCACACAAGTTATTAGTCTGAAATCCTGTATATCCGCTCATAAAAACAATGTCTATTCATATCAGCATCTGA